>JANITX010000212.1:54735283-54748711 GCA_027564395.1 Erythroxylum ulei | reverse complement strand
CAGCAAGGAGAAGAGGGTTGAATTTGATTTTCCACTCAATCGCCCGATAACTCGATCCTACTCTCAGAAACATAACATAGACACCATCGAGGAGGATCAAAGAACCTCACCATTGACAATGAAAAAACTCGAGAAAAAAAAAAGGAAAGAACTCATTTTTATTTGGCTTTGATACTATGTTGTGAGTATATAAAGAATGAAAAGTTATTTTATTGCACTTAATAACAATGTCTATACTGCTGTACATATACATGTGAAAGTTCTATTTGTATGGTAAATAATGATGGTCGTTTCCTATATATTGAGGACTCATGTCAGCCTGATTCCTCAATTTTAAGGTGACAGCTCATGACAACTTTCTAACAAAGATGACCAATGTTGTTGGTGCAAGATGTTTTTAAGCAAAGGCTATTTGTTACGATGCATTAATGATTGACTCTTTTGTCTTCATCAGATAATTCATGTCTCAAAATTTCCTTCATTTACATTCTTTGAAGATTGATAAAACAAAACTTGACAAGAAGGAAAAACTTGAAGAGCTTGATTTACTTCGATTGAAGGAAGAGAAAAGCAGCGGGGATATTGAGAATTCAAAACTCAAAGAGGAGCTAGAAATGGCCAAAAGGGCTTACGAAGAGCAGTATTTGCTACTGGAAGTGCAGGCTAGTGAAACTAAAGCTGAGTTGGAGAAGAGGTTGAAGATGCTTGAGTCCTTTCTAATAGATTCAAGGAACACGGGGAAAGAACTTCAGTCATGTTTAGAATCTAAATCTCGGAGATGGAAGCAAAAGGAGGGAACTTACAGAAACTTAATAGATTATCAGTCTAAAGTTTTAGAGGTTAGTCCTCTTTTTTGTTTTATTTTAATCTGGATACCTGTTGATGCTTACACTTATCATGTTAATTCTTAATGTTGCTATCTCCAGGAGCTCAGGGCAGCTTCTGAGTTGATAAAGCATGAAGTCTTGATAGCAAAAAGGAATTACTCAGAGGAACTTCATTCCTTGGGTAGTGCAATGTTTAGCTTTTCAATTTGTTGCTTTCGCATGAAATTAAGCTTCTATATATTGGACTTCTTATGATCAACATATATTACTTATCTTGAGTAGGAATGGAACTTAAAGGACTAGCAGATGCTGCAAAAAATTACAATTCAGTCCTTGCAGAAAATCGGATATTGTACAATGAGGTTCAGGATTTGAAAGGTATTCTTGGATGACTGTCATTAGTTTCCTTTGTTAGTTGCTTAATTATGTTTCTTTGAGTACAGGAAATATTAGAGTGCACTGCCGTATAAGACCTTTTCTTCCCGGGCAATGCAAGAAGCAAACAACAATAGAATATATTGGCGAGAATGGTGAATTGGTTGTTTCAAACCCCTCAAAACAAGGAAAGGACACTCATAGGCTCTTCAAATTTAACAAGGTCTTTGGCCCAACAGCTAGTCAAGGTTACATATTAGTGCTAGATGGTTGATTCGTATTTATTTCTTCAAATCTTTGTATTGTTCGTTCCTTTTTTCTTTTTTGCAATCATAAATTTTCAATAGACTGTTGTATCTTATGGATGTCATTTGATGGCAGAGGAGGTGTTTCTTGACACCCAACCATTAATTAGGTCTGTCCTAGATGGATACAATGTGTGCATCTTTGCATATGGCCAAACGGGCTCAGGAAAGACATATACAATGGTACAAACATAATTGCTACTTCAATTTGATTGTGTGATGGTACTTGTGCCTCAATATTGTAATAGGGTTGATGTTTCCTATATTTCTATTTTTATATAATTTCAGCATATATTCTTTCCTTTAGAGTGGACCTAATATATCATCCAAAGAAGATTGGGGGGTCAACTATCGAGCATTACACGATCTTTTTCAAATCTCTCTGAAAAGAAAAAGCTCCATAACATATGAAGTTGGTGTTCAAATGGTTGAGATATATAACGAACAAGTTCGTGATTTGCTAACAAGTGATGGTATTCAGAAAAGATATCCTTTCACTGTTGTTTATTGTTTTCTGTAGACTCCTGGGCATTTCCTACCTGTTGGGATTTCCAATTACTTGGCATGTTCTAGTCTTTTTATGTGCTTCTGATATTCAGTAACTGATTCTTGAATGTACATTCTGAAAGTGTTGTAACCTACTAGTGAAAAGATAATTCTTATCCTTTTCATTTCTGTTATCCTTGGCTCGCATACACTCGGGATTTGGAATACAACCCATCCAAATGGGTTAGCTGTTCCTGACGCGAGCATGCACTCTGTGATGTCAACTGAAGATGTATTACAACTGATGAACATTGGGCTCATGCACCGCTCTATAGGTGCTACAGCCCTAAATGAAAGGAGTAGCAGATCCCACAGGTACTCCATCTGATAATGATTATGTTGAATGCTTGGTTTCAACTTGATCAGTATTCAATCTTTTTATTAAATTTTACCTCGCAGTATTCTTACTGTTCATGTTCATGGAACGGACTTGGCGAGTGGTGCTGTTTTGCGTGGTAGTCTGCATTTGGTGGATCTTGCTGGCAGTGAAAGAGTGGATCGATCTGAAGTAATTGGTGACAGGCTTAGGGAGGCACAGCATATAAACAAATCTCTATCTGCCCTGGGAGATGTAATATTTGCTTTAGCACAAAAGAGTTCTCATGTGCCATACAGAAATAGCAGATTAACTCAAGTACTTCAATCTTCCTTAGGTAGTATTTATATTAATAGCATTATCCATACCCTGTCTTGATGTTAGATGCTCTTAAGTTTTATTCCAGTCTTTTTATATCTTTCAAATGGGTTCACTATTTGTTTGTCCTTTATGTTTCAGGTGGTCAAGCAAAGACACTCATGTTTGTACAGCTCAATCCCGATGTTTATTCCTACTCCGAGACTATTAGTGCCTTGAAGTTTGCTCAGAGGGTTTCTGGTGTTGAGTTGGGTGCTGCAAGGAACCACAAAGAAGGAAGAGATATTAGAGAACTCATGGAGCAGGTTCTCAAGTTTTTTCCCTGCTCATTTCTAGTTTTAGGACAGTAACAGTATTTATCACTGTGGCCACTTCTGTTGGAACTTCTCCTGGGATAGGGAAGCTCATAAAGTCTGTATGTCGAGCCATTTCACTGTACATAAGCCTCAATTGTTAACTCTGCAACCAGTTTTTGTGGACTAACATAAGATTATGCGTAACCTTATTTATTGATTATTGAAATATTCTGGCTTGAGGGGTTTCATAACTGATTTTTTCACCTCAACCAGTAGAATATGCATGACGAAGGCAGGGCTATGGTGGACAATATTCCTTTGCTGCTGCCTATTCTGTTACCTGGGTTTAAAATTGTAAATTTTCTGGACATAGTTGGAGCTTCCATTAGTCTTCTAATAGAAGTAACTTGTTTCCAGATTTGTTGTGGCCTTCCTATCAGTCAGTTTTGGGGACTAAATTCGTTGGACTTTTCTGGGAATAAAAATTAGACAGTGAATGCAGTTTGATGTTTTACTTGAAAATACAGATGAGACTTGTTTTACTACATTCTTTTTTGACCACTATCCTACAGGTTTCTTTCCTCAAGGAAACAATTGCTAAGAAAGATGAAGAGATTGAGCGATTACAACAGCTTAGGGTTTCCGTCAATGGTGTGAAGTATGGAAGTTCACTTAGGTATGAACCCCTCTCTCCAGGCCGGCGTTCAGTTGGGACTCCAAGACAAAGCCCTACGCTACCAAAAGTGAAGGGCTCTGAAAATTTTGAGAAGATTGTTTCTGAAATGGATAACAATTCAGAACACGGCGAAGGATGTTCTGAATTTCGCTCAACTCAGTCTATGGAGCACTCCTGGAACGCAAAGGAACGGCTATCCCAATCAGAGTCAATGGTTGAATTGAGGCAACAAGAGGACCATTCAACTCAATCAAAACATTCTGGAATGGGTGCAGGTCAGAGTTCTAAAGATGATATTGACCATATGGGCTTTGGAGATGTGGATTCTGATGACAGATTAAGTGACATATCTGACAGTGGTCTGTCAATGGGTACGAAAACTGATGGCTCAATGGGCAGTGCTGTGGAATTTACTCTTTTTCCAGAATCTTCAAAACCAGCTGAAGCTGCAAAACATGCTGAATCATTGAATTCAGTCAAAGTTTCACGACCTGAATCTTTGAGCTCAACTGCAGCTGCAAAACGAGCTAAGGTTGAGAAGATAGAGAAGTAAGTATTGCTCAATCCCCTGATTACTTTGGAATTTATTTTCTCAGTTTAAAAGATTTTATACCGTGGTAATGAAAATTCTTTTTGATTTAAGTTTCAAAAATGAGGATTGATTTGTGCATTGCTGCAAAGGTGATTAAATTGTGCTTTTTGTCCCAGTTGTTTCCCTTATAATTTGGCCCTATTTCTCATTAAGCCACCCCGTTGACTTTGCTTATTAAAAGCCACACAGTTTTAAGGCAGATCTAATGGATGATAATGCCTTGTAATTTAGTAGACGAAGTTTAGCATCAAAGCTTCTAAGGCCCTCACAACAAGGATTGGCGCAATCTAGATTATCGCGTTTATCATTGTCAAGAAATTGTACTCCAAACGTTTCATCAAGTATGTTGATCAAATTTCAATTTCTCATGGTTATTGTCAGCCCTGCATCATTTATACATTCCACTTCAATTTGCTAACAGTTGCTATTGCTACTGTAAATTCTTGTTCCTGTGAATAGATAAATCTGTAACCCTTCTTTTTTTCCTTTTTTTTTTCCGGGAAAGGTGTGCCAGCTTCTAGGAAAACTCCTGTTGCTAGTTCCTCAACGGCAAAGTCCCAAAAACGATGGCATTAATTCTTGCGGTATTTCCGATTGTAGTAGAACGGGTGCTGAGGTTAGTTTGTGATTCTTTAGCATTCTTCTTACCCCTAGTCTATGCCTTCCATATATCAGAAATTTTTAGGTGGAGTGGATGAGTGGTATAATGTTAAGATGTATGTATATAATCTCTCGGTGATGAAAGGTTTCACCAATTTGTCAATATATATATTAATTATGGTCCATTAATTAGACTTTCTACGGTAGTACAATGATAGAGCAATCTCCTACCAAAAACTAAAGTTTGTGTAGTCATTTTCAGCAATAGGTGGAAGGAAATTTCAAATTAGGTGATGCACTTAGTTCCTAATTATACTCCTAATTGTAGGAACTTGGACACCTACTTTTGGTAAACCAACCCTTTAATTTCTTTTCTAACAAGGCATGTAAGGAGTGGATAGCATAGGATTAGTTTAACTCAGTAGATAGGTACCTTATAGTTAGACATAAGATATTAAGACCCAACACCTCTTGTCTATTATGGGCGGCTATATTGAACAAAATGCCTAGGATTGACAGATTGTGATTTTTAAATATGGACAATAATTATGTCCTATGTAAGGATGGCTATAAAATTAGAGATCAATTATTTTTCCAACACACTTTTGCAGAGGGCATACGAAAAAGAATTAAAGAGAAATGTCATTGGAGATGGGATGAGAATTCACTAATTGACATACCGAAGAATCTAAAAAATTTGAACACTAAACCAAAAGAAGATAAGGTTTTTTACATAATCTTCTTTGTTATTAGCTTCTAGGAGATATGAAAAGAGAAGAATTTGAGAATTTTCAAAGGTAGAGTTCGATTTGATCAAGAAGTGATGAATTCCCTAATTATGAAGATAACGTATAAAAATGTAACCGTTTTTTATTAGAAGATATGAACGAATGAGTTTGTGTCTCTCTCTCTCTCTCTCTCTCCCCCTCTCTCCAAAGTTCTT
This sequence comes from Erythroxylum ulei, assembly GCA_027564395.1. Taxonomy (NCBI): domain Eukaryota; kingdom Viridiplantae; phylum Streptophyta; class Magnoliopsida; order Malpighiales; family Erythroxylaceae; genus Erythroxylum; species Erythroxylum ulei. The sequence goes on along the minus strand of JANITX010000212.1, from coordinate 54,742,917 downwards.
TGTTCTCTCTCTGTGACTCTTCTCTTTCTTCCCTTCTCCCTCTCTCTTCTGTTCTTCATTTTATTTCATAACATTTGGTATCAGAGCTCTCGAATCTGGGAGACGCCATGGCTGAAGGTACAAGGAATGCAGAATTATGTAAGATGGAGGATAATTTGAAAGGATTGATGGAAAGAATATTTTCAGAAATGAATAACAGAATGGCAAAGGTAAAAAAAAAGAAATGACGGCATTAAGAAACATGATGATACAAACGCTACAGAAAATAGGAGATTAGTCGGATTCAGTTGTCGATGTTTCAGAGCGTGCCGGTGAAGCAACTGATCTGGGGATTGTTGGAGAGGATGCTCAGGATTTTGGGGATGCTAGTTTCAGTTTAGCCCCGGGTGTTAAAACTACCGTTGTTTTCCACAAAAACAACGCTCGGTTGGTGCTGGAGAAGAAACCTTGTTACTTGTTGGAATAATGAATCCTGGAGTAGAAGAAATTAATGTTACTGCAATTAAGGCCAATGTTCGTCTCCCTTTTGATCATCGAATGCTGGTTTAGAACCTCACCGCTCAGGCCTTCCATAACGCAACAGTTCCAAGTCATGCTCAATCCACTTTTCCATATTACTTTACTGTAAGCAAGTACTTGCAGCTTGGAACGTTTGATCTCGTGGGAACCATTATCTATGAGACAGACCAGCATCCCTACCAGAGTGTCTTTTACAATGGTACAATAGAAGTTGTTGAGTTTGGCGGCTTCCTAACCATGGACTCTGTCTTCGTTTTTACTCGCATATGGTTGTTTATTTTTTGTCCACTCTGAACCTCCTTGATGATAATTTTTGTTAAACCTTGTGGTCAAGGTTTTCAAAAGAAGAAAGGATTGTTACGTATAAAAATGTAACCGTTTTCTATCATAAGATATGAATGAATGAGTTTGTGTGTGTATGTCTCTCTCTCCCTCTCTCCCTCTCTCCAAAGTTCTCTGTGACTCTTGTCTTTCTTCCCCTCTCCCTCTCTCTTCTGTTCTTCATTTTATTTCATAACATTTTTCTCTGCAATGAACTTCCTCGTTGTAGTGAGAATATTGGCAGAGCATTGAATCTGTTATAAAACTAATAGATACACAATCTTAAACATGCAAAGCTAAATTGTAGTAAGAGAACAATAAATTAAGCAGTTACCTAAAAGGTGAAAAGGTCCCATAGTTGCTCCTGATGGAATCGTGCCATTGGAAGACTAGGAGAAGCATCATCTGCTTCATTTGAAAGATGGATGAAGTACACGACGGTTAATTAAGGAAGAAAGCACAAGACAGTTTTGGAAGTGCTTTTCCACGATAATCAACTGAGGTTACCTAATTGCTTTTGATAGAGTTTGTGTTATGACACATGGGTAACTATTAAGTTAATAGATGAGAGTAAAATTTGGGTCTGTGCATTGCCAAACTTTGCTTCTAAGGAATTTGACATGAATATATATAATTATTATACATTCAATAAACTTAGAAACATAAAGAGAATGGAGATATGACATAATTTGATGTCACTTTAAGTCGAGGATACCACTCTTTGGCTTTTGATTGGGAACTTCTTAGTAGTTGTACACACTTTGGTAATCCTTTTTGTTCTTGTCACTCCTCATTGGGGTTATATTAAATAGGACTTGGTCATTCAGATACTCACTTTTTAGATTCTTCAATTATGTTACCAATATTCTTGTGTTAAAAGATGCTATGGTAAGAGGACTTGGAACATGTTGTTAGGTTTGGGACTTACAAATGCGTGATTCGATTACGAGTTATTAAAGAAGAACTTAAAGTATGCAATATGAACTTCATCAATAATGCTAAATTGGCTAACAAGAAGCTCACCAAGCCTTAAATAAGGCTCAGAAACTTCTCAATCTAAAACTTGGGGAAGATTTCTTTTAGCAAGTTGAAAGAACTGCTCTATCTCATTATTTAGAAACCCTTAAGGCATATCATTCTCATAATAAACAAAAGGTGAGAATTATATGGTTGAAAGAGGGAGATAGGAATGCGTAATTTTACCACAATGCAGTCCTGATTAGAGGGAACAATAATTCTATTTACTCTTTACAGGCTCCTAGGGGTCAACTAGTGACTTATTAGGAGGAATTAAAAGGCTTAGCTTTGAATCATTTCAAAGGTTTGCTGGTAATAAAGGTTCTTCATCTTGCTCCTTATATCAAAAGATCTGGTTTATAAGGTTTTAAAAAAGAGGTTGTGAATACATTTAATAAACCACTTCTACATCAAAAACCTCCTAGCCTCTTACTTGCAATGTATTCTCAAAGACATCATCAACCCTTGTCAATAGGCGCTTCTTAATGGGAGATCAATTGGTGGTGACATTCTAATTGCCCAAGAGCTCCTTAACAATTACCATAGTAGCCTAGGAATTAAGAGCTGCACTCTTAAAGTTAATTTTAACAAATCTTTTGACTTTATTAGTTGACTTTTTCTTTTAATTTCTTTATAAGCTTGGGGATTCCCTACTAAATTCATTTGATGGATCTCACAATATTTTTCAACAATTTCCTATACTATCCTTGTAAAGTTGTACCTATCAAGCTTTTCAAAGTAGGCAAGTGTGTGAGGTAAGAGGACCTCTAATCACCGTATCTCTACACTCTTTGCATTGAAAACCTTACGAGAATTATAGAAAATGGTAGAAGATCTATTCAATTTCACTGTAAATATGACAAGCTTAAGATTATAAGATTATCTTTTACAGACATCCTAATTCTACTATATAAAGTTACTTATATATCCATTTAACTCTTTACTGGCTCTCAAAATGAGTTTGATGGTCTGTTTGTTCTCTGCATTAACCTAATAAAGAGTGACTTTCTTATCTCTAGAGGGTGTGAAAACATGGTTGAGCTTATTAGCTCCTCAATAGGTTTCAAGTGTTAGACTCCTTCTTTTAAATACTCAGGTATTCCTATAACCACCAAAAGACTTGCTTCAAGGATTATCAGCCTTTTACTGAAGCCTTATAAAAGGAAATTAGGAAATTAATGCAACAAGTCTCTATCTCTAGCTGGGAGTTTGTAATTAATCAACTCAAGTTTTAATCATCTTCATACATATTAAAAGCTCACACTTATCAGTGCCTATTGATAAAATTTCGACTATTGAGAGAATGATGATGAATTTCCTTTAGTATGGAAAGAAAATAATGGTCCAGGTGCCAAAATTAAGTGATATAATGTTTAACAAAATCCTCTAAACTAAACGTACCTAGAAAATCCTAGTTCATATGGAAGATCCATAGGTGAGATGGATTCACACTCACTTTCTAAAAGAATTAAGCTTCTGGTCTATCAAGTAAAAAACAAATACCTCATAGAACCTTAAGTTAATCTTAAATCTCAGGAACCTGGTGATTAAAGAAATTTATGTTATAGGGAATAGAAGGAACGCTTGGCTCTAGTTTGATAACTGACACGAGTTTAGTCCTCTTTTCCTCTTATGTAACTGTAGTTCTCTTATGCCATCTTTCTCATATATGTATATCATTGCTGATATCGTTAATGGAATTTGTTAGAACTGACCTCCTTCTACAATCATAGGCTATAAGGCTATCATGAGTACGTTACCAATGCTTGAACCCAACCAAGGTAGGTCACACATATGGATATTAACATGGCATTAAATTTGAAACATTCACTAATCAATCTTATGTAGAATTACCTCGCAAGCTAAAAAAAAAAAAGGTACATTGGTACAATATTATTTGGCAAGCCCCTAGCATCCTAAATCTTCTTTCATAAAAGACTAGAAAAAAGATTCAGGTGCAAATTTTACATTCTAGATAAGTTTTGTGCCTTTTGTAATAATGTAGAAGAAACAATATATCATCCTTACTTTGTATGCCCTTTCACAATTACTCTTGGTTGAGGTTACTTGGCTTATTTCATCTTCAATGTCCTCAAACTTCTTGGATTGGAATTACAGGCTAGATAAGCAACCTGAAGGCCTACAAAAACATGACATTATTAGGTTCATGTTTGTTTTCAATTATGTAGTTGATGCAATCCAGATTGAAGGGAACCATACGATGTTTAGTTTAGGGACACCAAAAACACTATCCAATCTCTCTATCAAAGATTATGGAATCTCCAATGGTTATAACTAAGAGGGAAAACCTTAGCTTAAATATAGTGAATTCTTGGAATCTGGGCTAGAGGCTAGTCTTTATTGCTTATTATATTCTCTAACAAAGTAAGCAAGAATTCTTCTACTAAGCTCAACTTAACTCTGATAACTTACCTAGAAGATTTTGATGTTAAATATTTATCTTATGCTATTATTAGCTCCTAGCCTTAGGCTTATATTAGTTTTGCTTCCGTCTTCATTGCTTAATTGAATCTTAGGTGTTATATTATGGCCTTCTCCTAAGGACAATCTTCTGTATTTCCTTTGTGAAGAGTAATGTAGTTTTTTACTCTTTTGGAAAGAGTAATGCAGATTTTTACTTTTCAAACAAAAAAACCTCTACCAAAACTTAAACTTAATGCCTTGGGTCTTCAAATTATGTTGACATGACATGATTTAAAGAGAACCCATATCAATATACTTTTGGTTTTAAATACTGACATTTTAAATAATGCAACTTGTTTAGTTTGACTCATTGATCGAAATATCAAGGTCATTTAGCATATGATTAAGCCTTTGTTTGAGTTGGTGCAAAATTTATGGTAATTGTTCTTTTAAAGCTATTTTATTTGCTTTGTAAATTAACCCAAATTTCTACATTATAAAAAATTGATACGATTGAGGTCAATAAAAAGGAATTATCATAAATTTATTTCAATAAATAGTCAATATGATTAGATTTGTTAAAAAATTCTTGATTTTATTTTATTTATGAGAATAAAATTACACATTTTATAATTTAGTGAAAAAATGGGTTGTATGAAGATTTTATGTCAGTTTTGGATAATTGGGCATTAAAACTAACAATCTTAATTTTAATTTTGAATCTCAATATTAAGATGCTAAACACAACTTTTAATTTGTTATGGAATGAAGAGTTGTTTATTTTTTAGGGTGATGTTTTAAAAACTTTTGATTAAAAAAGTTTAAATATATTCTTTGGTATCTCTTTATCCATATAGAGGTATTGAGTATGTCGAAAATTACTAAGTGTTCGTTTATCACCTACAGCCAATCGATTGGTTGTAATTTAATGACAAAATAATTTAAAGACATTCTTTATCTTGTACATATTTAGATATATTTGATAAAGTCTATGGGATAATTATATATTGCAAATGAAATTATGATGAGATTCATATTATATTTATTTATTATCCTAAATTGTTCTTATTTATTGTTCTATTAAGAGTGAACATTAATAAAATATAAAAAGATTGGCACAAATTATGTTTTTTCTTATGAAAGAAGTAGTTGATCTCATATACTAAAGTATGGAAATACTTAAATATACGTGAGTGCTTGTTAGAGAACAAGTTCACTGAACAAAACTCATATGAGAAATCTATTTGGAACATTATTTGTATGTTTATGGAAATCCTCATTTGATAATTGTATAAGTTTTAACTTGAGGTCTCCAAAGTTATCTTGTATAGGGATTGTTATGTTTTAATACTACGTATAATCTATTTTAATAATGGGTAGTTCAGTCGGTATTCATTCGATGTAATATGAACTATATGGAGGTAGTTAAATAATCAAGATATGATTTATAACCCTAAGTAATTAGAGATAATGTTCTGTTGTTCTCGATTACTATTGATTCGAGAAATCTTTGGCCTTCTATATTTTATGTCTAATCGCAACATTATATGATAAAATGATTGAATTATACGAAAATATCATGTAAAAAAGATTAGTCAAAACTACTTTAACATTCTTAAAAATTTAGGTGGTTATGAGAATTAAAAATAAATTAAAGGAGTTTAATTTATTTAATTCTAAAATATGATTTACGACTATAATTTATATCAATTGCCAATATGTTTGAGAACCTAATGGATCTCACATAAAAAATTAAAGAGAACAAAGATAATTTTTATTAAGATGGATTCGATTGTAAAGTTTAAGAAACTTTATGATTAAATATAAGATATTCAATAATAAAGATCAATATGAGATATTGAATTTTATTTTGGCATAATTTGTATTTAATTATAATTATTTGTAAATCTAATTAAAGTTTAATTTAAAATTAGAATTTAATTTTAATTAAATTACTAAAATGTCTAAAACTCATTATAAATAAGCTTACATTCTAATAAAGCTAACACTTCTTGCTTAACTTTCTATGTAAGAGCTGCAGACTTCTTTCAATTTATTTTGTAAATATCGTTAAAAGTCGGATACTTGTATGACTCCGAAGGTTGAAATGAACTAATTTTAAAAATGGTTCAATGGAAACGACAAAAAAATGATCAACTTTTAGAATAATGTATGAATTAAGATTAATGCTTTATTATGATTTATGTATTAATTATTTTATATAATTAGAATGATCTTGATTTTAAAAAAATCAAATTATAAAAAAAATTTACAATTATTTTGCTATGGACGAATCTCATCCCAATTTTCGAACAATGGTATTTGATTAAATTGTTTTATTTTTAGTGATCAAAACTTGCAATTGAATTTTTAATATGATTGCAAAATTTGTTTAAGATTTATACAAATATATGAAATTAGTTTCGTTAATTTTAAAAACAACAAAACACAAAATTCAAAAATTTTAAAACTCAAAATATGAAAAGCTCATATTACAAGACGAATATGGAAGTCCAGAACAATAAAAGCATCGGAAGGGTGTGAGGACTATTAGTCTTGTTTCGAGTTTTGTGTGTTGGTTGCATGGTTGTGATGGTTTTCTCAGTCTTGGAGAAGGCTGAAACTACAACTGAATAAGCTAATTGCTTCCGAAGAAGCATTTCCAATGGTGGCATGGAGGTGTGAACTGCCGCTGGAATCGAGATAGGGCTGTTAGCGATTGGAAATAAGGCGTGTGCATGATGAAGCCATTGCTGTTGGTCGGAGAAAGGTTGCAGCAGATTCATGCAGGGGCAAGGACGGTGGAACATACAAGAAACTGTCGGCGGCGATGTGGCTTCCTATGGCCAGTAGCATCTCATCAGCAGCAGAAGAATGGCGGTGGCTAAGGTTTTGGCATCTTATAAAATTAGGGTTTCCAAACTTGAAGAAGGGTGTGTTTGGGTAAAGGATATCCTAAGTCTAGAATAAAGGTTGTTTGGGTATTGGACCAAGATGTTCCAAACCTATTTTAAGGCTTCTTGGGTTTAGATTTAATGCAATCTTATTAAATTTTGTTTTGAACGTAAATTTAAAATTATTTTAAAATTTAAAACAATTTGTAAAATTAAATTAATTATTTTTATTAATATGATTAAGATCAATATTATGAATACCGGATTTGGTATATTATGAATACCGGATTTGGTACTGAATTGAGCTTTGGTATGGTACTGTATCAATACCAGTTAATATTGGGGGTAATTTTTTAAATTTATAAAATAGTTCCTGAATTTTCTTAAAAATTACAAAATAATCCATTATCATATTATAAAGTTGTATATTACTTAATTTAGTTTTTTTTAAATCTTATC
>JANITX010000212.1:54710436-54725876 GCA_027564395.1 Erythroxylum ulei | reverse complement strand
TTACTGACAAATTGCAAATTACAAGAGCTCGGTATAAGGAACCAACTTAAGCACAAAAGTCATCAATTAGGAGTCAACGAGTGCATAAACAGTTATGAAAATGCAGCCAATTTATAATGTAAACTTGGCTCAATCAATCGTGTATCGCAAAAACTCTTCAGAATCACGATTTCACATGTTCTCACTAGCTTACACAGGTATGGGACATGGGCGTGTATCTCCACACGGGTAAGAACAACATTTTTGAAGCTTTACATATTTATAGTCTCTTACACGGTCTCTTATATGATCGTGTATGTTACTTCCATGGGTGTGTACATCTTCGCACGAGCGTGTTTCTTGAAAATAACTCTGATTCTTCCATTTTATGCCATGATTTCACCTGAATTCTTCTCCTTTTGATCCATAAAGGTATTTGAGACCTAAAATCATACTAGAAGTAAAATAAGTACCAAAAGCAACATAAAACATTGAAATAATAAGCAAAACACACTCAATATGGGCATCAAAACATAGTACATTATCCTTTTATCATACATTCACCCAAATAGGAATGCTTTCATTTTTAGTGGTCACCTTATTCAAGCCTGGCCTCCATTCTATAGGAGAATAGGTTTTCCATTCATATGTCAAGGCTTTGTTTTAAAAACCTTTTCACCTGAAGTTTCTAAGTTAAACTTGAAGATGAAGAGCTCTTCGTTGTTGATTAGCATCCATACTAGCCCTTTTTTTTCTAATAAGAAATTAGCCTATTATTGAATAAGGGGAAAGCAAGCCTTTTATCCATAAAAAAGCCTACCAAAGAGGAAGTCCATTTCTTGGCTTGTTCATACAGAAGCTCCATTAAAGGAGAAACTATTCGCGAATCACTATCGAGTGGGAAGTACCTTAGATTATAGAAATTGTCATCATCACCCACTACCTTTTTCCATATTCTCCTTAGCATTGGTAATGCGTTTGAAGTAATAGAAGGATATGAGGCTACTTGAGCAACTATATTGCTCACTAAAGGGTTTGCTTAGTTAAGCGTTATATCAAGAGAAAGGATAATAGAAGGTCCGAGGTTGGAGGAAAAAGATGGTACTAAAGGGGGAGGAGAAGATGGTATTAGAAGGGAAAAGTCATATTTGGAATGGATCAAATCTAGGATGGGGTTAGGACTTGATTAAACAATAGTACAAAGATTGGTTAAGGATATAAATGTTGAAGGAGGCATTGAGTAGGATGGTGGAAAGGGGAGCAGAAAGATGGAAAACTGGTATCAAGTATGGAAAATCTTGCCAATACTATTACTAGAATAGGAATGCTTTAGGGGACAATTGGCAGTAGCCTATAAGGTCAAAAGAGAGAGGGTAGAGAGAGTTAAGGCATCCTAAGGACATCAAGAGGTTATTTTTCTTTTCATCTCATTGAAAAAGAAGAGTTAAAAGTAGATTACACATCCTTTAAACTTGAAATTGGAGGCTGAAATGTTCAACACATTTTCTTGTACTTCTATTCTTTTGTTTATTTGATTCTTTAAGATTTATGATTAATTTTTGGGGCAGGCATTAAGAGAAAATGTTTATGTTAAACCCTTAGCTCCATATTGCCTCACTGTGTATTTCTTGGGTTTTGGATTTCCTTCATACTTAAATTTCTTTTGCTGGTGATGATATATGAGTAGAATGGTTCTAGTAACTTGGGTCTCTTTTGGTTTATATTTCTTTGGCTTACATACTTTTCGATCCAAATAGAAGGTGTATAAAGCATAATTTTAATTGATTTCCTTCTTTATTTATTTTTGTTCTCTCTGAACAAATAGGTACGCAGATAATTGCAATATTATCTGCGTACCTATTTAATCTTAACAATTCATAAATTAATATTAAGAAGAGACGGGTTCTGGTACTCATATTAAAAGTAGAATTAGGATAATGTCGTGGGAAAAAGAAACTTAGTAAAAGATCGGCCTAAACTGAACTGGCCTTTCGGGCCATTATGTCATTTGTACAAATATAAGGGCTCTTGCGCTAACTTTCTCTGAAATCTTATTTTCAGTCTCTCTCACTTGGCTAACCAAGCATCCGTCTTCTTAAGTCGCTCAAGTTTGCAGGTGAAGTAGTTCTCTTTTATCTCTTCATTATCAGTATTCCTTTTAATCTTGTGTCTTTCCTTTTCCATATACATCTCAATATTTCCGGTTTCATTTTCTTTTATTTTTTCCCCTATTATAGTATCTAAGGATCGAAAACCTCTGTGAATGATCGTTTTTGTTTCTGTACCTGTCAAGAAATTTAAATTCATCTTTAACAGGTGTTAAATTTTGGTGAGATTTTTGTTAGAGCCAACTTTTCAAAGGTTTAATTTGTCTTGACTTAGTTCATAACATGAGAAGTTTGTTTTACCAAACTTGTGAAACACATTGGAATTTTTGGATTATGATGCAATGTTATTGAATGAAATTGGGAATCAATTTAGTAGAGGATGTCGGGTAACTGAAGATGGACTAAATAAGATGGAACTTGTGATGGTTGTTACAGTGTTAAAGGTCTTAACAAAATGTAATTCACGCATAGTGTAATTACTATCACAATTATAAAACATCTTTCTTTACATTTTTTCACACTCCATCTTACGGCATATTATTGTTATGGTTATATACTATGGATCTTGTTAAATGCCATTCAGATAATGGCATTGGAGGAGACTAACGCGCCAAGACAGCCTAGCAGTCATGAAGCGAGTGTCTACCAAGCAGTGAACAATATGCAAAATGATGACAGAGATGAATCTAGTATTGATAGTGATGTTAATCAAAGTCAAAATCTTTTGGATAAGATACATTCCAAAAATCAACCAACTGGATGTTCAACATCATTGTATCCTGAGTTTGAAGAAGATAAGAATACGGAGTTGAATCCTGTCCTGAACCGTAATGAGATCTTCAAGGCTCTGGAGGTTGTTGAGAGGGACTCAACTGCTATTGCAGAGAGCTTTACCTCTCTCTTTGCCTCCCTTCGATTGGCCCTCTCTGAGGTTTGTTTTCTCTCATTCAATTTTGTTTTTCATTTTCAATCTCATCTTAGCGCGAGAACATATGCGAAATTTGTGCAATTGTTAGGTTACTGGCAGCTCAGTTGATCATATGAATTGTTTTGGAGATGCTGCTGGTCGTCTTCAAGAATCTGGTAAGTGAATATAATTAATTTTTCTCCTTATTTTTCTTTCAAATTTTATACGTTCACTTTCATGATTATGTTGCATTTATTGTATTGTTTCTTTCCTTCTCTTTCCTTTGTTCTTTGACAGTGCTTGATGCAGCGACAAAGGGAAACAGATACATAAATTCATGCCTCAGGTTGGTTATTTTAAAATTTTCAAAATATGGCATATATTTTAGAAAATTTCTGTTTCATGATATTGAAATGACTAAATATGAGAAAAGATGTCTCTTATGGTTAGGGTATGTAAGTGATCTGTGGAAAAACTGGGGAGAACCTGTTGTCATCCGATTGGGAAGAATTGTTGTATTAGAACTCTGGACTCTTGTACAAATTTTGAATTTGACTTAATCTTTCATGAGATGATTGTTTCTTGATTCTGTCAACTGTCATGTTCCTCCATAAATATTGGATTGGTATTCAGCTTTAGGTGTGCTATTATTTTCTATTATGGCACACATTAGGTGTTTGCAAATCAGATTTTAGTGACCTTTGTAGCTTAAATATGTTAGATACCATTTACTTGATATTTGAATATAAACAACTTTTTTTTTTAATGTCGGCTAGTAGTAGGCCTGCAAAAATTAAGTGTGAAATTGAAAGAAAGTAGACAGGGAAAATCTTTACACAATGCTATGATGTGGCTTGGCTCTAAAGTTTATATCCACGGACTAAGGTTTAACCTATCTATTTATATTAGTAGAGCAGTACAATATTCACAATAGGAAAAATACATTATTCTTAAATAATAACTAAAGTGCTTTATTATTTGAAAATAAAATATCCCTATGTTGGATACATGATTATATTTTAATACTAATTATCTAATCTCCATGGTCTTCAACGGTGCAACATTTCTGCCCTTTTGGGTACTTAGAACCCTAACTATATTTTTGTACAACCTTTTTTGCAGATTAAATGAGGAGATGAAGGGCATTGAAGCCTTAGCCAGAAAACTGTATCCTTTACATCTGTTCGTTCTCTACAGGTTTCAGCACAGGACCTGTAGACTTTTCTTACTTTCTCGTTCTATTGGATTTGACTGTGTAACCATGTTCTGTTGATTTCGCTAGGAACTAAAAAACTCTTTACCTTTAGGATATTAAGATTGCAAATTTGTTATGTACGTTCTTTCTTTGCTTCCATTGCTAATTAACCAATTAATTTGGCTTGCTTCAATTTCTCTATTCTTTTGGTTTCTTAATGCTAATGTAGAAAAATCCTTAGGGCGAATGTGGATGCTTTGGACACAGCCGTTAACAAGCTTACGCGTTTCCAATAATGTGAATTATTGTTTAGCACCCATCAACGTCTCTTCCTCTACTTCTCTTTCGTAAGGGGCTTGTTGCATATAAGTTAGGAGTCCCAGTTGACAGGTCCAAGATTTGTATTGGAGGAGCTTGTTGCATATAAGTTAGGAGTCCCAGTTGACAGGTCCAAGAATTGTATTGGAGGAGAATTATGAATCAAATATGGTTCTGAAAATGTTGGTGACACATTGATCTAACAGCCCAAATCAGCATTGCATGTCTCGAGATATCTTTGGGGCAGCATTGCATTTCTCAGAGCGGGGATTGTATGGTACAACTACGCTTGGCGTATATATGAAACTAGACTTGGTCTGTATGCACTCATTTGTAGATTCAGATTCTAGGATTGACTTTTACAACTACTTGAAGCAACTTATTTGAGGTTGTACGGCTGAGAATTGCTTACTCTTTGTATCAATATGTTCTCCAGTGCACGAGAGATCGAGTGTAATATGGTTGTAGTCAACGGTCCCTATTAACGTTTCTTCAACTCTTTTTATGTCATATCTCCTCCCCTGTGAAGAACAGTGGGGACAGAAATTAGCAATGCATTCTGACTCGTGTAAACTTATTTCCACATTGGTTAAGTTCACATTTTTTATGTTATCTCACTTTGAAAAGTTCAACTATTATAGATACTTTTAGTCATTCAATATTTAAATTCTGCGCCCAAAACGATAAAAATTCTCATTAAGTAAAGCCAATTTTTATCGTTTGGAATTAATTATGCGATAAATACTAGGGTGGAAACGCATTTTTTGAGTCACAATCTTATCCGCTCCCACATTTATCGGATCATTCCAAATGGCCTTTTGGAGTGGATATCGAAAGCGTTTTCGGAAGTCAGTCAAGTCCATATTATCATACCCGCACGACTGTTTTGGCCCCCACATCAAAGATGTATCAAGGAGATTAGAGGCCGTTTGGTTGAGCTTTTATCAGTAGAGTTTTTGTCAATAGAACTTTTGTGAGAAAAGCTTTTTTTAAAAGCCAGTTGACTGTTTACTGTCAATTAAAAAAACAGCTTTTTTAAAAGAGTTTCGTACAGTAGACTGTTTGGCAACATAAAAATAAAAAACACTTTTATTAATTGTAGCTATATTTTATTTTATAATAAAATTATTTATGTTAAATAATTTTTAAAATATCAATTCATATTTTTTCTGTAAATAATTTTGACTTATTAAAAGATTATTGATTATTAGATAATATAACAATTTTATGTAAAGTTAAACAAAAATTAAAAAATAATTTCTATTATTATCTAAATTTTTGTAAATAAGACAATTTCATGACAATAATTAACATAAAGTAAGTTACAAATTTTTATATCATTATTGACAAATTAGTAAACCTCTTGATTAATATGTAAATTTTAATTATTTTATATTTAATAATAGTGTGATTGAGTGATTTGAAATAAAAAGTACTTACAAAATATCTGTTGCTTTTTTCCTCAACTCACATGTTGACACAGTCTCTTATCAAATGTTAATACTTCTACTAAGAATTTGTTTTCTTTACTGGTATTGCTATCAAATCCAAAAAGAAAAGGGCATGCTAAGGATAATGCATCTTCCGTGTTCCTTCTTTTTTCCATGATGGGTCCATGAAAAGATCTTGCCATGCTTTCTTTATTTCTTTGAAACAATTATAAAATCAGAAATAAAATTTGTTAATAACGCAGTCGAACGTTTGCGTTAAAAAATGCAGACGCGTCTGCGTTTGTCTGCCTTTAAAGCAGACGTTCGTCTGCGTTGTTGACGCAGACCTTCTGCGTTGAAGGCAGACGTCGAACGTCTGCCTTCAACGGAAAAACATTAATTTTTAGGAACAAAACAGAAGATGAGAACCAACCTGAGAAGATGAGAGGGATAGGCAGAAGAAACAAAATAGAAGATCAGAGGGATAGGCAGAAGAAACAAAATAGAAGATCAGAGGGATAGGCAGAAGAAACAAAACAGAAGAGTCGGCTATTTGAAGTTTTGTTTGCGTAAGACCTAGGAGAACAGACGTTATTTAATGTTTTGTATGTAAGTGACGGAAAGTTAAATAAAAAACAGCTTCCCGAAAAAGCTATAATTTGGACTTTTCTGAAAAGCTCTAAATTTTAGCTTTTGAAAAAGCTGTATTTGAGCTTTTAAAAAAGCTATTTCTACTTCAAAAGCACTTTTGCAATTTACAGCCAAACACCAACTTTTTTTAAAAAATAACTTTTGTGGCAGACAAAAATACTTTTGAATCTTCCAAAAGCTGAACCAAATAGGGGCTAATAGCAACCTCATGCAGTCTAAACTAAAAACACTACTAGCCATGCAGACCATTATCACCAATGTATACCCTCCCATGTACATACTCGCATCAAGTCCCCCCTAGAATCCTTGTCTGCAAGGATGAAAGTGGGAAAAGAACGAGAGAAACATGAGCATCCTCCCATGATGCATACTCCACTGCAAACCCTTTTCCATTTGACTAAAATTTCAAGTTTTGGCCGATACTTCCCTTTGTGAACTACACAGCGGTCAAGGATGGTTTCTGGCTGCGAAATGTCCAACTTTGTGTCAACAGGAAGTGGAAGAAGAGGAAAGGTATGAATCAGTGGTTTCACGTGCTAGTGAAGTTGACTAACATGAAAAATATTATAAATTTGTGCTCTCGGCAGTAAAGACAATCCATAGGCCACAACACCCGCTTTTGCAACAACAAGGAATGGGTTGTAAAAATGTGGAGACAATTTCATAAAGCTCTTGGAAGCCATTAATGATTTCGGTATGGATGTAACTTCATATATACTTGATCCCCAACTTGAAAATTCATATTGAGCCTATGCTGATTCGCATATATCATCATTTTGTCAAGAGCCAAAGACAACTTATGTTTCAGTTCCTTAAGAATTGCATCAAGGTCTCGAAGACAAGTATCCACTGCTTGTACTACTGTAGTACTTGGAACATAGGCTAGCAAACAGGAAGGAGAGACTCCATATAAGGTTTTTAATGGGGTCATGTTAATGGAAGAATGAATTGAAATATTATAATTGAATTCTGCCATTAGCAGTCATTCCATCCATTTCTTGAGCTTATCTCCTGCAAAACAACGTAAATATTGTTCAAGGAGCTGATTGGTGAATTTGGATTGTCCATCCGTCTATAGATGGTAACTTGAACTCATTTAGAGTTAGGTGCCTTGCAATTGAGAGAGAGTCTTTCAAAAAGTCCTCAAGAAAATCTTATCTCGGTCACTCACTATTGAACCCAAAATTTCATGACGTTTAACCACATAGGAAACAAAAGCCTTAACAACAGTTAAAGCAGTAAATGGGTGCTTTAATAGAATGAAATAAGCATACTTGGTGAAATGGTCAATCACGACCATGATGATGGAATAGCCATTAAAAGTGGGTTGGCCCTCAATGTAGTCCATACTTGTGTCGGTGTAGGAGGAGGTTGAAGCAATCTGGCTAGCATGAAGCAATTGATCTTAAAGCGTTGAAAAATAGAGCATTGTTTGATGTAGTTCTTGACCACCTATTTCATGCCCTCCCAAGCACTAGAGATTTTCACAAATGATAGAGTTTTGACAAAACCGAAATGCCCACTTGTAAGTGTGCTGTGACACTCATTCAAAATCTGTGAAAGCAAAGGTGAATGTGAATTTAAGTAGACCCAATCACTAAGGAACCATACGCCATCTTATTTTGTAAATGGTTTGGAAAAGGATTGAGTTTCCAATCATGAATAATATGGGTCCTATTGGACCTCCTCCTGAAGTTGGGCCTACCAATCTACCTTGGGCGTGGAAAATGAGATGAACTAAAACTTGACCACGCAAAATAAGGAGTTAGCTGTGGTATTCTCAGAGTCACGCTTGTATTTAATGATATAGTCATAGCCCAAAAGTTCTGGGTTACCAATGTGTTTGAGCCAGAGTTGAGATTCGCTGTTACAGTAAGTGCTTGAGACTCTGTTGATCAGTTCAAACTGTAAAAGTGTGTCCCAGCAAACACGATTGCTACTTCTTAATGGATTTCATAAAGGCCAGTATTTCCTTTTTGTAAGTAGACCAAAAGAATGTGGACCCTTTTAAAGCCTTACTGAAATAGGTAATTGGTCAAACCTTGTTGTGACAGAACCACTCCAATTCCTATATTGCTTGCATTACATTCAATTACGAAAGATTGAGAAAAATCTGGTAAGGCTAAAACTGGCAGTGAAGTGACTGCTTCCTTTAACTATTGAAATCCTTGTCAGGTTGCTTCATCCAATATAATCTTTTAATAAGAGCAGATTAAGTGGGGATGCAATTCCTCCAAAGTTTATGATGAATTTACGATACTACCCAGATAACCATAAAACCCCACGGACAACTCTGGTTAAAGTAGGAATGTGCCAGTTAAGCACAAACTATATCTTGGAACGATCCACTACAACACCGTTAGCTGAGATAATATGTCTTAAATACGTCACTTTTGTAACTCCAAATGTGCATTTAGAAGCCTTCACAAACAATTATTAGTAAACAAAATAGTAAAAACAATGTGCAAATGCTTTAAATGCTCTTCCCAAGATTTTGAATAAACAATGATATCATCAAAGAAAACTAGAATATTTTTAGAGGTTTGGTTCAAAGATCTCGTTCATTAAGCTCTAAAAAGTAGCTAGGGCATTAGTCAGTCCAAATGATATCACCACGAACTCATAATGGCCATCATAGGTGCGAAAAGCAATCTTAGGAACGTCGTTCTTATTGACGCGAATCTAATGATATCCAACTAGGAGGACCAATTTGGAGAAGAAAATCTCTTGACGTAATTCATCTAAATGTTCATCGATCATAGGATGGGAAATTTATTCTTAACAGTAATCCCATTTAAAGCTCGATAGTCTGTAGAAAATCTCCAATCTCCATTCGCCTTTTGGACTAAGTGAATCGAGGAGGATAAAGGACTCCAGTTTTGGTCGAATTGAACCGATAAGTAGATGTTCTTATACCAGCTTTTCAATCTTATCTTTTGATAATGAGGTTATTTATATGGTTGAACATTCACTGGTCTAGTTCATGGAAGCAAAGGAATCTGATGATTATATGACCTCTACGGAGGTAATTCCTATGGTGTGGAGAAAATTCAAGTGAATTCATCCAAGAGTCATTGTAGGTCCCCTAGATAGGCAGGAATGGCCTCATCGTTGTGCACGGGTCGAGTGTGAAGAAAAGATCTGAAGTCGCGGAGCCCTTGTAGTTCTTTTTCTATTAACTATGGTAAGCTTATTCCTCGTAGTCCATGCAGAGTATGGGAAATGCCATCCAGTTTGAAGGTCATTGTAAGATTTTTATAATCAGTTTCAATAGGGCCTAAAGTTTTAAGCCATTGGACGCCTAACACTAATTGACATGCGGCAATGGGTAAAACAAAATAGTTATGGTCTTAAATATAGATGGTCAATAACCTGCACATAACCATGCATTCTATTATGTTACAGTTGGTCACCATAACTTGGAACCGCTATTGTCGATCCACAGGTAACCTAAACTTGGTTACCACTACATGGTTAATGAAGTTGTGAGTGTTGCCTCCATCAATCAACACCATAAGATCTTTGTTACGAAGGAAGGTTTCTATGGTTGCCTGTAATGATAATTCGATTAGTGGCTCTCCTACGTCTTTGGCTTCTTTGACTACAGCCATTTTAGCTGGGTCACGGTCTGGTGCATCATCAATCATAAAAAAATATGATCTTCCACATTTATGTCCTAACATGAAACATTCATCACAATAATATTATAGGTCTTTTTCTCTTCACTCGCAGGCTTATTAAGTTGTCAATTAGCATATTGGTGATGGATTCAAAGGTGGAGTTGATCGCAGAGTGGGTGGGGGTCTTAATAAACCAACATTTGGAGAGACCGATGGTTTAGTGGTAGTAGTGAATGGACGTGTTGACGTTGAAGTTTTCTTGCTGAGGTGGTTTCATTCCTTAATCAGCTTGGCTTTGCAAATAGCCTCTGTAAAGGAAAGTGGTTGTTTGATCTTTATATTGAGTCGTATATTGGTTAGGTCGGCTATGCTAGGCCTAGGTCCAGGTCCACGAGTCCACGGCCCATTCGCAGGTGGAAACCTTCCATGCATACGTAAAGACCTAAACCTAGCAGCTATTCCTTATATAAGGTACTACTTTGCCATGATACATGTACGACATTAGAACCCTGCGGTTTTCTGCTCATAGCTGTCAAAACCCTCACAAAAGACTAACTTGAGAGTCGGAGGGGCCTACCGGCAGTCAACCCCCGGTGCGCCTTTATTGTTTTGCAGGAATTCTTCAGTAAAAAACAACCACTCTCATGGATCCAAGCAACGACATCCAACCCCAGCAGATTAAGACAGAACCAGTAAGTTTTTCTAGGTTTTAAAGTAGATAGTTACCTCTCTTTTAGGTCTCTTTTGTAGCTTTTCTTATGTCCATAATCCTACGAGGCTAAACTTCTATACTTGGTCAAAGAAAATTATAACTTAGGATATATTACAACGTCATATTTTTTTTTTTATGTATATATTAAGTATTCAGTGTTCTTATATGATTATCTTTCATAAGTGAGTCAATTGATTGCTAGCAGGTCTCCTAATCTATTAATTTTTCAATATATTACTAGATTGGATATGAATTTCATAATTATTTAATCCCTCTAATGTGAGAAGCAACTAGGGTTTAATAAATTCTTGAATTTTTAAATCTTAAGAAGGATACTTAACTGAATTGAATCCAACCACATATATGTGTTCTATTTCATCGATCTTACTAGTTTTAAAGCTATTATTCAATAAAATCTTAGGCGCATACCATAATAAATAATTACAAAAGACTAGATACAATAAATTAGACGGATGAGATTATTTTAGCACGGACTGTGTGAGAATAGAAGATCGGTGCCTTCAAATGAGGTAAACAGACCCTTTTAACGATCCTACCGATCTATACATGTTTTGAGTTGAGTTGAAGGGTAAGTTCTTGCTAAAAATACCCTGCAAAAATTATTGCCATTTATTTGTTTAGTAAGGAAAGATAAGTTGTCATTTTTTTTAATTGTTTATAATAAAGGAGAGGTGTCACTTGTCATTCTTTACTTAGCGAAATGATCTGTTCTTCTCCTCTCTTGGATGATTATGATTCAGCTTAACTGGGTTCTTCCTTTTTCTGCTGTTGTTCCTGTGAGATTTTATGTCTGTATCGCTTGCATTTTGTGTTGGATGTTGTTTGATTACTGGGTCATTTAAATTTGTCTTCATTTCGTACCTACCAACTGAAACAAGGTTACATCTTTCCTCGACTTTTTCTGATTTCGACCGTTTAATGTCTTCTTCTTTGGTTGGAAACAAGTTCGGTTTCTGGGTATGTTTAGCTCTGTTGAGGTTGTTGCTGGGTATGATTATACTTCCACCAACAGTAGACAAAATTAAACTACACGTATCTGGACTCTCTTCCATTTGCTGTCTCTAGCTTCTTTATCCCTTTGTTATACTTATTTATTTTATTTTATTTTTGTCAAATTTTGATTCATCGGTTGCTACCTCGCCATCACTAGTTGTTGCCAATCGTTGCCCTCAATTGCCATCACCATCGTCACTAGTTGCTACCGCTCATCAACTTTGCCAGCATTTTAGAATAAATTTCCAATCCCCAAGCGTCAAGTGATCAGCAAAGCCCATTTTGGTTATTACCAACTCTTGATTTTTGTAGTGGAAACACGGCTCATTATGAGGTGGAAGAGTATCAAGAGAAATAAGATTAGGGTTAGCTAGATTAGGGTTTAACTGTATTGAAGGATGTAAATAGGAGTTGCATGTTAGATATGGCAAGAAAATTAGATGTTTCAAACTGAAGATATATAAATCTAATCATAGTTAGTTCGTAACTGACAAATAAAAAATGGGTTTGGTTATGTCCTTGAGGAAACATTTATGGAAACGTTTTGGAAAAGCCTAGTAAACTTAAAGCTAACATGGTTGAAGAATGTAGAGATAAGTTTAATATATTTATTTGTAGAAAATCAAAGAGGAGAGTGAAAAAGGCGAGGGTATCAGATTTGTACATGAATTGGAATTGTGTAATCCTAGATCCATATTGGAGTTTTAATGATTAAGGAATTAGGAAACTTCTTTGCTACAATTTAAAAGGTTGTACATTTGCCTTGAAGATTCAAAAAGTGGATAGAAGCACTTGAAACAAATATTTGGGAAGGTATTCCGCTCTCTCTCTCACCCTGTCTCTATACGCATAGTCACTAACAATTTAGATTGGCTCTATTCAGATGGGAACATATCTTCTGTTTCAACGAGGCTGTTCTCTCTGTCATAAATACATTCTCATTCATTTATAGAAGATCTGTTCGCTTCAAATGAGGTAAACATACCCTTTTCACGATCCTACCGATCTGTACATGTTTTGAGTTGAGTTGAAGGGTAAGTTCTTGCTAAAAATACTCTGCAAAAATTATTGCCATTTATTTGTTTAGTAAGGAAAGATAAGTTGTCATTTTTTTTAATTGTTTATATTAAAGGAGAGGTGTCACTTGTCATTCTTTACTTAGCGAAATGATCTGTTCTTCTCCTCGCTTGGATCATTATGATTCAGCTTAATTGGGTTCCTTCTTTTTTCTGTTTTTGTTCCTGTGAGATTTGACCTTTGTATCGCTTGCATTTTGTGTTGGATGTTGTCTGATTACTGGGTCATTTAAATTTGTCTTCATTTCGTACCTACCAACTGAAACAAGGTTACATCTTTCCTCAACTTTTTCTGATTTTGACCGTTTAATGTCTACTTCTTTAGTTGGAAACAAGTTCGATTTCTAGGTATGTTTAGCTCTGTTGAGGTTGTTGCTAGGTATGAGTATACTTCCACCAACAGTAGACAAAATTAAATTACATGTTTCTGGACTCTCTTCTATTTGCTGCCTCTAGCTTCTTTATCTCTTTGTTATACTTATTTATTTTATTTTATTTTTGTCAAATTTTGATTCATCGGTTGCTACCTCGCCATCACTAATTGTTGCCAATCGATGTCCTCAATTGCCATCACCATGGTCACTAGTTGCTACCGCTGATCAACTTTGCCAGCACTTTAGAATAAATTTCTAATCCCTAAGCGTCAACTGATCAGCAAAGCCCATTTTGGTTATTAGCAACTCTTGATTTTTGGTGAGGTTTATAGTTTCAAATTCTCGTTAAGTTTTTACTAAATCATTTCAATAAATCTATTCGCTCTCTCTCTCTCTCTCCCTCTCTCTCTGGTGTTTACCTATGAGCTGTGTTTTGCCTTCCATCCATTTAGATTATTGAAACACGAATTATAAGAATATAGAAATATGCGTTTGATTTACTCTACTGCGTATAATTTGGCTTTTATATTTGTTATCTTGTGATTGGTATAGGCTTCTCTCTCTCAGTTCAGAAAACTCACGTGACAGCTCGTGAGAATAAGTGCTAGACAAAAGTAACGATGGATGCTCCTCTACTTCGCCTCGCATGCTACCTTTCATGCACTTGCTTATGCTACAATAGATGATCCTCTGATGCACCTTTCACTTAGCGTACTCTTTCTTCTGATTCTAGCTCACCCTTGTCGAGACCTTTCTTTTGCTTGTTTCTTTCCTTTACTTTTTCACTATGCACTGATCCTACCATTACACCAAATTTCTTATCTCCTTCTTCACTTAGTAATCAACATTTCCTTGAACCTCTATCATTTTGCTTCTCGTCTAAATTGATCTCCAGTCTCCAACATCCTGTGCATCGTTTATTCATAAGACTTAATTTTTATCCATCAGTCCACCCATGGATGTAGATGCTAACGCATGACAGAAAGGTATTATCACTTGAATGGATGGAATGATGTTAACTTATGATATAATTTATCTCATCCCTTCTAGATGAAATACAACCAGAACTTGAAAGGACCATAGCTTCTCTTCAAAAAGATATGTCTACAATCTCTCTTGGAGAAATCTTTCAGCTTGTTATAGCTTCTCTTGACAAACTATGTGATTAGCATACTTTGTTCAAGAATATTCTCAACGGAGGTCTAGTTTTGAAAAAGGCTTGCAAGAAGCCATATCTCCAGATCAAATGCAAAGATAAGCAGACTTGTAAGTGCCATAGCAGCAAGAAAGCTCATCAATCTTAAGTCTACTATGAAAGGAGAAAGTTCCACAAGAAGAAAGAAGGCATGAAGCCTTGGAAGCAAAACTTCAAGAAGAACATAAACAGAAAATGCAGATTGATGAGGTTCTTCAAAAAATCATCACATCGACAGAAGCAGAAGCCTCGATGTTTTGCTTGTGGAAGCTTGGAACATTTCGCAAAAGATTGTCCTAAGGCAACCAGGAAAGATGTCAAGTTCTTCAAAAAACTTGAAAAACTTATGCCTATTCATCCTCAGTCACATTGGGGAATTACTAGAAGAGCAATCTAGTGAGGACAATGATACACAGTTTGCTTTCTCTGTATCAACAGATAAAGAAGAATCATCACAATCATCTGCCTCTACTGATGATGATTCATTATACATGTTACAGTAGACATGTATGAAACTAGATCGTACTTTAATTCAACGATCATATGTCCATATCCAGATCTTTCAGCAAGATAAATATGATCGGTCTATTAAGGCTATTGGATTTATGGATACAGGATCTAGCCACATGATCACGAAGCCCAATATCCTATCAGCAGAAGCATAGATTTCTCATGAAGAGTATTTTACTGTAACTGATGGAAATTCTTTCAAAATTGGGTTAAGAACAAGAAGTAGAATTGGCATTCGCTTCTTCTCTCAGTGTAGTTTGGTCTAAAGTACTACTTGTTGGATCGGAAAAGGAAAGCATGCATTATTTGGAGAAACGGTAGATTTCAAAACTTTTAAGAAATCATTTTGCA
>JANITX010000212.1:54691798-54707845 GCA_027564395.1 Erythroxylum ulei | reverse complement strand
AGCAATGTCCTTCTACCTGACTGAGGCATTGATCTGATGGAGAATTCTTCAACTAAGGGGAAGCCTATTCGCTGAAAAGGTATGTAACACTAGAGTTGTGCTGTTAACCATTTGATGACATCGTGTGAACACTTCTACTCTATAACGTTGTTGCTTGTGGGACTCTGTTTTGTAGCTGCGGTTAGCCGGCGACCTGGAGAGCCTCTAGTCATTGAAGAGGTAATGGTGGCTCCGCCACAACCTCGCGAAGTTCGGATTCGGATTATCTGCACATCTCTCTGTCAAAGCGATATCACTTTCTGGAAACTCAAGGTTTCTTTACCTGTATATGTATCTATACATGTTTGTCTCATTTACTTTGAATTTTATCTATTGATTAAGTACATATTTTTAATGTATTTAAGGAATTTCCGGCTATTTTTCCCAGAATTCTCGGTCACGAGGCTATTGGGTGAGTGATAAGGAAGTATCCTCTAAGCTTATCTCTTTAGTTTGTATTTTTTAATCTTCTTTTGTTAGTGTCCCCGCAATCTGGAATGAAAAAATCTCAATAATACGACGTCATTTTAGCACAAATATGCAGGAATTGTTGTTCTTTCTTCAGAGATTGATCTTGTAAGAACAACAATGAGTGCCTATGAATTTTTTCTTGTAGGGTTGTTGAGAGTGTTGGTGATGATGTAAGCGAGGTAAAGGAAGGAGATACTGTTATTCCAACTTTCATGTCAGATTGTGGAGAGTGTACAGATTGCTTTTCAGAAAAGAGCAATCTTTGTCTTAAATTCCCTTTCAAAGTCTCTCCTTGGATGCCTAGATATGAGACTAGTCGATTTACTGATATGGAGGGAGAGGTGTTGTATCACTTTCTGTTCGTGTCGAGCTTTAGTGAGTTCACTGTGGTAGACATTGCCCACGTTACCAAGATCGATTCCTCAGTCCCTCCGAATAGAGCTTGCCTCCTCAGTTGTGGAGTATCAACAGGTAATGCACGTGGGGTTTGGTTACTGTTGAGCATCCCACAACTGTGTTCTTATGAACTGAAGTGGTACTAATACTTGTATGTGTTTTCTCTGATTAAAACTGCAGGTGTTGGTGCTGCATGGCGAACTGCAAATGTAGAGAAGGGATCAACTGTAGCGATAATTGGGCTTGGATCAATCGGTTTAGCAGTACTCTCATAAAAGAATTCATGACTATTGCCTCATTTTTGTGTTTAATTTGATTTATCATATTCAATTAGTTAATGCTGTTCTTGGCTGTTATTACTTTTTAGGTAGCAGAGGGTGCAAGACTCTGTGGTGCTGCAAGAATTATAGGTGTCGATGTAAATCCAGACAAGTTTGAAGTTGGTGAGTTATTATAAGAATTTCTGAATGTCCATAAGTTAGAACTGTCGGATCCTATCTGTTACGTGATTTATTGTTGATGCTTTCAACTTCCCTTTCAGGAAAGAAGTTCGGGGTCACAGATTTTGTGAAAGTCGGGGACACTGAAGATAAACCTTGGAGCCAGGTTTCCACATCGACCCTTTATCCCAACTAGTTTATAGTTTGTAAAATTTGGTCCTTAATGTCACGTTGACGAGAAGAATTATGTTATTTGGTCCTCGATAATGGTGTCTTTTCACAAAGCATTAAAAATACAAACCTTCTGAAAAACAGTCTTTCAATTAGGATAGAGTGGAAATGGAGACCAAAGCCGTGTACTGTACTGATGTATCCAGTTCTGCTGGTTTTCTTATTGGGTTGGTCTTCCGGATTCCTTTTGTGATTAGTAGGTCTTCAAGAAAAAACGTCGAGATGATTCCTGACGGTAACTCGTATGATTAAGTTAGTGCAAGTCTGAAGAGCAAGAAAGTCTAAGAGTCCAGAGAGATGCATTATCCATTAGTAGAAGTTGTGCAAGTCTTTATATAACAGTTTATCAGTTGCTTACAATGAGTGATATCAGTAACGTTGTTACAAATTGTTGATTTACGTGCTAAACAGGCCTTTTAACTTTCAGTTGCTGAGCTATTTCTCTGGTTTGGTTATGGCTATATAACACAGGTGATCATTGAGATGACTGGTGGTGGAGCAGACTATTGCTTTGAATGTGTAGGTGGTGCTTCCTTGGTGGAAGAAGCATATGCTTGTTGCAGACAGGTCTCTCTATACCATAACTCCATTTTTGTTTCTTCCGATGATAGAATCGACGGATTGATCGGTCTCATGTACGCTATGTTGTGTATAATGCAGGGATGGGGAAAGACTATTGTCTTAGGAGTTGACAAACCTGGGTCCCAACTGAGATTCAGCTCCTTTGATGTCCTTCATCACGGGAAAATCCTCACAGGATCGTTGTTTGGAGGCATTAAAGCTAAATCCCACATTCCAATTCTCTTACAGCGTTACTTGGATAAGGTATTATGTTTTTTCTTTTACCGATTACTCTTGGTTCTAAACTCTAACTTGACTAATGAAACATTGTTAAATTCAGTCTGAGAGATGTGTGGTAATGATACCCTTTTTTTAAATTCAGGAACTGGAATTGGATAAGTTTGTAACTCATGAAGTCCAATTCAAAGATATAAACAGAGCCTTTGACTTGCTCAGAGAAGGAAGTTGTCTTCGTTGTGTGATTTGGATCGATAACTGACCAAGTTCGTCCTGTGCAATAGCGCTCCCTATCAAAGGCGATTTGCTGTTTCAATAAAACCAAATAACAGGAAGCTCTTTGTATTTTTAATGGATTTGTCATCAATCTAATGCCTATTATTGACTATCAAGATTAAAGATTTTCAATGTAAGTGGAAGTTGGTTGCTGTTGACTAGTAGATTTAGAATGGCTGCACTTAGATTTGGATTACATCAAACTAAATTAGAATTAAATGGACTTAAATTCTTTAGGAAAGGTCCACCGCCACGTCTATCTTTGTTCATATGTACGTCAGATTAAGGCTTATCGTGAAAAAACTTGTCAGCATTCCGTTTGTGCGAGAGCGATGGCAACGATTAGTGACCAGCAACATCAATTTCCAGTTGCTTTCAGGAATGCCAAATGTCTTGAAAAAGCCAATCGATGATAGGATTACATCCTTTCAGAGGACCCAAGACATGAAACCACAAGCATGGTGTTAGGTTCTTCTCAATAATTTGCTTCCAAATGAACAGAAATCGGCCTCTGAGGTTAGATGCCATCATCCTAACACTAGCAGATTTTGCTCTCCAGGCTCGTATGGCCTGGAAATTGCAATTGCCAGGTGAAAGAAAAAGTTAAATCCCGATTTTCCTGACTGAAATTGCTTAGTCTCGAAATACTCGATCAATAAACTATTTCCTCATCGAAAATCGTGGATTAAAACTTTCTTCAACAGAATCAAAGAAACTGAAAATCCTTATAATTCAATGCTGTTTCAAAACCACAAAACACAAGGAAGACATGAACCCCTTTACCCTAATACAATAAGGGATAAACTAGACAAAAGTTACTTACAAGCACGTAAAGCACTTAACACATAAGTAACCCAGAAGGGCTTTGATACGACAATGAAAGAACAATAAAATATGGCAATCCCTTACGAACACAGCTGTAAAAAAGGGCCACACAATCATTCAAAGCAGAGCATAGGTAGCTTTTTTATCAATGACAACCACTTTCTTTTTCTTTTTCCTTCTCCTTCTCCTTCTCCTTCTCCTTCTCCTTTTCTTCTTCGGTCTTTGGGTGGTATCCAGGCAGCTTCTCCTTAATTTTCTCGAAGATGCCCTTCTTCTCTTTTGCCTCTGCATCCGGTGAATGAGTAGTTTCAGGAGGAGTACAAGTTTCAGTTGGTGGCGGAGTGACAACTTCTTCAGGTTTCTTGTGATGCCCTGGCAATTTCTCTTTGATCTTCTCCAAGAAGCCCTTCTTTTCTTCGGTTTCTTGGCTCGGTTGTTCAGAGTGAATGACTTCAACTGGTTGGTGATGGTGAGTCTCTGTGTGGCTCACTTCCACGTCGCATTTCTCGACAGGAACAGCTGTGTCTTCATGCTTTTTCTCTCCTTCATGATCCTTGTCTCCTGGTATCTTCTCCTTGATCTTTTCTTTCAATCCCTTCTTCTTCTTCTTCTTCTTCTCCTCCTCTCCTTCACCTTCCTCTTCATCACTAGACTGCTCATGAACATATAAAACTGTTATGATCAGATCAAAGATCAAAATAAATCCAAGACTTCAACATACCAAATCAAGATCAAGAGATGAAAACAGAACACAAACTTACAGAGCCAGAACTGCTGCTTGATCGATGTAACTTCTCTAGCAGTCCAGGTTTCTTCTCTTCTTTCTCTTTGGTCTCATGTTCAGAAACATGAACCTTTTCCTCGAACTGGGTAGCCATCACTTCTTCTTGATGCTTCTCTTCTTCTGTCTTCCCCAGGAAATCAAACACCCCACGATCCTTGGTCTCCGCTGCACTCTCATCGACCACTGGTGTGCTCTCACACTCATGGCTCTTGTATACCTTGTCGTCGGCCATACTAAAGATCGTGACTTCAACCACTAAAACTTGAATAAACAGAGGACTATCTATAAGCAAAGCCTCTACAGATCGTAAAACACAAGTGAGGAAGTTGATAAGCTTTCTTCAGCTGATGTGGTTCTCTGTCTTAGGGTGTGAGCTTTTATAGCGTGAGATAACGCG
Organism: Erythroxylum ulei; assembly: GCA_027564395.1. Taxonomy (NCBI): domain Eukaryota; kingdom Viridiplantae; phylum Streptophyta; class Magnoliopsida; order Malpighiales; family Erythroxylaceae; genus Erythroxylum; species Erythroxylum ulei. Next base: position 54,703,188 of record JANITX010000212.1, on the reverse strand, counting down.
GATCTAACGCGATCAAGTAATAATAAACTCACTGTGCCGAACCAATCAGGCATGGAGGGCACATCACTGGCCATGCATACTCCATTTACTCGCCCTAGATGATCGCCACGTGTCGTACGTCTTCAGTATTTTATTTTACCCGTAAGAGTCAAAAAGATAAAGAAGAAAGTGAAAAAGAAAGAGACGGGGCCAAGACCGAATCCTATAAAACTAGTGCCACGTGTAAGAAAATCGTGGTGGGGTGGATGGGACCGACAATGTCGGTTTTGTGGAACCCGTAGGGGAAAGTATGGAGACACGTGGCTGTCAGGTCGGTGCCAAGGACGGGGTGGTGACGTTTGCGATCGAGCGAGCGGTGTATTATTTATTACGATGTCGTTACTTGACAGTTTGGTCGGTTAAGTGTTTGCCTGTGCCGTAGTCTTACAAATCCAAGTTCTACAACAATCTGCGTACCGCTAATGGAATACGTTTACCTTAGTAGGATTTGAAGATACATTATATCAAAAGTACAAAAAATGTCTTGTTCGAAATTGAGCCACACGAGGTCTGTGTCAAATGGGTTCGATTTTCAATATAACATTGAACTTTATAGGCGGAGTATTCAAGTTGTAACGAGGTCTAAAAAATCCATTGACTAGGCCATGAGTGATTTTGATTAGGCCCTTATTAGAATCTCCAAGCCCAGGTCTGTTGCAAAAGCAAGTTGGGTTAGATGAAGCATTTAAGAGTGTCTTCCAGGCCTAAAAAAATATTCAAGCCCAGATGCGGAACTGCATATCCAAATTCCAAACTGAAAATAGGTCATTGATCAGGAAGAATTTATAAACTTAATTCAAGCCCGACCGAACCTAAATTCTCGAATCCAAACTCAACTCGATATTTAATCTTGAATCTGAAATCAACTCGATTATATTTAAGTATGACATCAATGCGTTGAGAATAATACTAGAAGAATACAAATTAACAGCATAAATACTGATATCAGCCTTTGATAAGACTGTATTTACAATAGCCCGAGTTGGCAGCAGTCAAATTCACGCGCCTATCAACAGAGGAAAAAAAAAGTTCATTTTTTCAATGAAATTAAATGACTTTAATCAATAATGGGCAAACCCCAAAAAAACACTTTACAGTTCCAGGAATTGATTCAAGAATGGGCAAACCCCAAATCCACCTACTATTCATAAACGTGAGTTTAAACTCTCTTGCAATGGATTGAACGTCAAACCCTGAGAAGCTAATGACTCAGCCGTTTCTACTTACATATTTGCTCCACTGCTTAGCATCAACTTTCTAAGGTTTGGATCTAGCTGACTTTATAGTCGTGATAAGAGACTCCCCAACGCTCGATACACCTTTCCTACCAACTAACTTAACTCGAAGCTTTTGGCATAATGTTCTTATTCTCGATTGATCATCATCCAACTCACTCAGTTCAACAGCCTGCTTCTTTGAAACTAAACCATAAAGACAAAGGGAAGAAGAATTTGATTCTCCTCCCCCGAATTTCGCTCTTAGTAATGAAAGCGAATCAAGATCATTAGACCTTGGATCAAACAAAATAGAAAAGCTGCCGAATGCAAGATCAGGAGTGTCATATAATTTATCCAAATCATCACCTACTTCAGTCTCAATATTCACTTTGTCAGACATAGCTAACGACCTCCTTTTAGCCACTCTCAAGATATTTGCCGCCTCTCTCATTCCACTCAGAAAAGCTCCATGCATTGTTGCAGGATACTGTTTATTAGTAGCTTCCCCTGCAAAGAAAACTCTTCCATCTCCAACACTCTCAGCGAGAATATCGTAATCATCTCCTGAAGATCCAACTGCAACATAAGAGTAAGATCCATATGTGAAGCAATCTTTTCCCCATCTGGTACAGACTGCCTGAATTGGATCTGGAACAACAATCCCTTTTGGATGGTAAATACCTCGCAATACCTGTAGTACCTTTTTCACGGACTCCACAGGAGACATAGATTCAAACTTAATTGCAGCATCCCCAGCTACAAGACCAATTAAAAGAGGACCTCCTGAGACAGAAGAGTAACTGTAAAACAGAAAGAATTCGCCTCTAGCACTTGAATCTTCTGTCAAATGCCCAAACGTATCAATCTCTCCACCCCAAAAATTATAGGGAAATAAGAGCGCCACCTTATTCAGCAACCCATATCCTAGCCTCTGAATTGCATCTTTCTTTCTTTGTGGAAGCTCAGGTACAAATTCAATAGACCCTTTCTTTAACACGCCCAATGGTACCGTGCAAAGTACCATGTCACCATGAAACTCCTGCCCACCAGCATATACAATAATCCCATCAACCCCATAACAAATACTATATACAGCTCTCTCATAGAATATTGGAAGGTCCTTGGCAAGCTCCCTAACAAATGCATCATTTCCGCCAGGAATAAAACAATGATCACCACCCATCTCATAAGGATCATCTTGATCCCAATACGCCATAGACAAATTCGACATCAATGAAGCATTTGCATACTCTAAATTAGCCAAATGCCAATTCAACAACATCCTCTCTTGCGGATCATTTGCAACCTTATAAGCCTTCCTAAAGGCCTCAAGTGTGGTACCTAATATAACATCAACAGATTTAACTTCCTCAATCATGGCCTGCCTAAGCTTACAAACTCGATCCAAAAGCTTATTAAAAGAAACCTCTACTCTAGAATCAATCTCTGAATCCACAGCCTTTCCATCAGGCAAATACAGAGGACAAATATCCCTCACCTTATGAAGAGGCAATCCCATTTGCCTTGCAAAAACTCCAAGTGGGTTCCCATTTATTCCGGTGAGGACACTACCACCAACATCCGCCGCAGCCATCACTCCCTCACCCTTCATTCTCTTCGTTTTCACACGACCACCAGGCCTTGATCTGCCCTCCAAAACCACAACCTTAAACCCCATAGACACCAACTGCCTCGCCGCCACTAACCCCGACAATCCAGCACCGACGACCACCACATCTCCTCTTACCACTCCTTTACGAGACAACCATCAATTTTCAGAACAACAAAAAATTAATAGAAGCAGAACCAATCTTAGAAGACGAGAGGGGCAGGTGAGTAGAAGAAAGAAAACAGAGAGTCGGCGTTGTGGTTTCAAAAAAAACCCAAGAGGAGAACAGATTATTTACGTAGGTGACAGAAATAAACATAAAAAGAGCTTCCCGAAAAAGCTATAATTTGAGCTTTTTTTTAAAACTCCAAATTTTAGCTTTTGAAAAAGCTGAGCTTGGAGTCTCCAAAAGTTGAACCAAACAGGTACTAAACTTCCTAGAAACGCTACGCGTCTACTTGCGACAAAATTTAGATAGTGCAGAAACATTTATCTGTAACCATTGTTTGTAGGGGTGAACTGGGGAAAAAGCGAGAGAGATACTCCTTATTTGTGCATGTGAAATTGGTGAAGTTGGGGTCCCATTCATGTTTTAGAAAAGCATTCATGTACAATATGTTTCGTTTCTGGGCAGGATACAAAATGGTCAAGTTGAGATTGTGCATGTGAAATCGGTGCAGTTGGGTCCCATTCATGTTTTAGAAAAGCATTCGTGTACAATATGTTTCGTTTCTAGGCAGGATACAAAATGGTCAAGTTGAGATTGTGCATGTGAAATTGGTGCAGTTGGGTCCCATTCATGTTTTAGAAAAGCATTCATGTACAATATGTTTCGTTTCTAGGCAGGTTACAAAATGGTCAAGTTGAGATAGGCATGGTACGCAAGGAACATGTTATCCGCACTTTTCGGATATTTGTTATTAATATATGATCTTTCTTTTCTGACATCTTTGGATTTGATATTAACTACAAACTTCACACTGTCCTTGTGGTGTGTCCCTCTAACAACCACAGTTTTGTTCTTGAAACCAATATTGAAGAAAGACAAAACCACATGTTCTAGGCTTTATGGCCCATCGAAATGTCAACTATCTCCAAGAAAAAGACACGCAGTGGCATTTAAAGAGAAGCAATTAAACTTCGGTCGAAGTTAAAGAAAGGAGAATTGCATTAATTATAAGCTACTTTTGTCCTGACTTCAATGAAAGTGTTAAACCTAATTTATGCAGCAACTTATCTAAAATAAAGTTGGTACGATCGTAGTGCCTATGAAGACGACCCCTCCACCTGGATTTTAATATTAGGTTTGCAAGCAGCACACTTCAGGAAACTGTCATTACGTTAAAGACTTGGTCATCGTTAGCAATCCTTGATTATTGCATTTTTCTTTGCGTGTCCCACGTTAAACCCTTACGATTCTAACCATCAACAGCTATTGTATGTATGGCGCGTAAGATTGCTAGCTAATAAGACGTGGATGTTTCTTCTATACTTTATGTTCAATTATAACTTTAAGTAACAAAAGAATTTAATTATATGTTATAATTGTATATGGATAAGTAAGTTAAATTATTTTGACATTCTTAAATTTTTAATTAGTTTTGGCATATCATCAAACATTAAATTTGATACATAATTACAAATTATTTAATTAAAATTTAAAATAAAACAAATTTTATTAATTATGATTATCATCAATATATCATGTACTTTATAAATAGTAATTTAAATAAAGTTAGACTTAATTATAAAATTTAAGAAACTTCAAAGAACAATTATGAGATATTTACTTTTATTGAAATTATGATTATAATTAAACTTTAATTATAATTAGAAATTTAATTTTAACTACAAATATATGTGTTTTTATATAACTAAGAAAAGTATCGTAAGATTATTTTCCTTTAAAAAATGTTTTTTTTCAATTTGTAACTATTAGTAAAAATTGGATAAGTGAATAGCTATCATTGACAGTTTAGAAAATTTTTAATAAAAATTTAAATCAGATATGAATACATTTTTATTTTTAAATTATTCAATTAAAAAGACTTAAATGAGAAACTACAAAAAATTCTTGATTCGATCATGATTAATTTTTTGAAAAATCTTAAATGTACTAGCATGATAGTCCTATCGTGTGCCTATTCAAAACTAGTTATATTATTATTGCATGGGGAAAACATAATGAACGTCTAACTTAAAAATTGAAGAGAATGAATGAACTAGCTAAAAAATAATGTGAAATGAAGTGCATTGATTTCTGAGTGAATTGCTCTTTACAATTTACATGTATTTATACACAAATGTAGATAAGGTGAATCAATTTATAATTGATTCAATCTAAACAAAAATGATTAGATATTATCTAAACTAAAATGATATGATAAGATAAGTATAGCAAGATGTAATTACAATTGAAAAATGAAGATAAAAGGATAAGTGTATCTAAGATAATTTCAAATGAGAAGATGATATGTTATCAGGACCCCACAAGTTAATGTGTGGAAAACATTAAGCTTGGGACAAAATTGCAAAAAGGAAGTAGAACCCAACGATTTGGCGAGAATATCATGAAGTTGATGAGAACTGGATATATGACGTATGAACATAAATTTCTTTACAACCAAATCATGAACAAAATGTATATTAATCTCAATAGCATGAGAGACAAGATATGCAACAAGGAAGGTAGCACTGATATTATCACAGTACAAATGTGGTTGAACAACAGAGAGTCTATGTTCACTAAAGCCAACATAGTTCAGCAACAGCTAGAGCAATATTTTTGTATTATGCTTCAGTGCTAGATCTGGTCACAATAGGTTGTTTCTTAAAACTTCAAGAATTAAGGAAAAAATAAAGAAGATGCAATAATTGTATGTAGATTTTCGATCGTTAGGACATCCATCCCAATCAGCATCAAAGTAAGCGGGGATGGTTAAGGTAAACGGTTTAGTGAGGTGTAGGCCATGGAATGAGGTAGAGCGAAGATATCAAATAATACGTTTTACCGTAGTCCAGCGAACATTAGTAGGATAGTGTAAGACTTGAGAAACTTCGTTAACAACAAATTAGATATAAGGTTTGGTTAGACAAAGATATTGTAGTGCTCTAATAGTTTTATAGTATTCAGTGGGATTGGCAAGAGGAAGATCATGTTTTTGGAAAGTGGAAGAGAGGGGGTTATAGGTGTGGAGACTAATTTGGAGAAGTCAAGGTATGTGTGGTGAACAAGGTCACGAGTGTATTTAGATTGTGTAAGAAGAATACCAGTGGGCATGAAAGTGGCTTCAATTCCAAGGAAGTAGTGTAGAGGTCCTAAATCTTTTATAGTAAATGCAAAGTGAGAGCATTAATCATGGTCTGAATAAATCATTGTGAAGAACCAGTGACCAAGATATCATCTACATAAATGAGGAGAAAGGTGGTGTGAGTTAATGTAGAGTGAATAAAAAGAGACGTATCAACCTTGGATGAAGTGAAACCAAGGTCAACAAGTTTATGACTTAAGTAAGCTCCAGGAGCTTACTTAAGACCATAAAGAGCTTTGTGTAGGTGAATGAGGATGATGAGTATCAACAAAACTAGGTGGTTGTTGTATAAAAACAGTTTCTTGTAAGGTGTCATAGAGAAAAGCATTGTTAAAATCAAGTTGACGAATTGACCATTTTTTAGCTAAGGCAAGTGGAAGAACAAGATGAATTTTAGTTAGTTTGACAACAAGACTAAATATATCAGTGTAATCAAGACCAGATGATTGATGATAGCCTTTAGCGACCAAGCGGGCTTTATAAGAATCTAGGGAGTCATCAAGATAAAGCTTTGTCCTAAATACTCACTTATAGCCAACAATATTTGGGGAGGAGGAATAAGGGATCAAGTATTATTGTGATAAAGAGCTTTGAAATCATCAAGCATGGCTTGCCACTAGTTAGAAAATTTGCTTGCTTAAGTGAAAGATGTAGGGTCAGGATTAAGAGATGGAGGAATAGTGGTGTGGTAAGTAATGTGGTTAGGGAACTATTTTAAAGGTCTAGTATGATCCCGAGTGCGAGTAACCATTGGATGAGAAGAGGAAGATTATGGTGAAGGAATAGGGGTAATAGGTAGGGAAAAGGGTACAGAAGACATGGGTGAGGTAGAAGTAGTCAGGACTAGAGAAGGGAAAAAGATAGGCAATGTAGGAGTGGTAGGTAAGGATAATGAAATGGGAGAGGAGGATGGTGGGAATTTAGAAAACTTATGTTTAAGAAATCAAACATATTGGAAAATATAAATTTTATTAGTAGAGGGGTCAAAACATTTGTATCCTTTATAATTGGGGGCGTAGTTGAGGAATACACATGGAATAGATTTTAGTGTGAGCTTATCAGGTCAAGCGTGAGCAAGGAAAGGATAGCATGTACAACTAAATACTTGAAGATGATTAAGATTAGGAGACAAATTGAACAACAATTCGTGGGGAAGATTTGAAATGTAAGGTAGATGATGGTAAAAGGTTGATGAGATAAATAGTAGTTAAAAAGGCTTGATATCAAAATCGCTTTGGAAGAGAGCTATGAACAAGAAAAGTGATTCTTGTTTCAATTATGTGACAAATTGTGCATTCAACAACATTATTTTATTGTGGAGTATAAGGATAAGAGATACAAATAGAAATGTCGTGAGTGATGAGAAAGGTAGCAAATGATCTATTGGCAAGTTCAAAAGCTCCATCGCATTGAAATATTTCAATTTTTGTAGAAAATAAGTTCCAATAATGGTTTTGAAAATTTTGCATTGCTTGAGATTTGTGAGCCAGTGGAAAGATCCAGATGTAACGACTAAAATCATCAATAAAATTATAAAATATTGTGAACCAGAAAGGGATAACAAGGATGATGGTCCCCAATTATTGCAATGAATTAATTAAAGAGGTGCAGTACATACTCTAATGGATGTAGGAAAGGAAAGACGACAACTTTTTCTTTGAGGATAGGAATTACAATGAAGATGAGTACGAGACATCAAATTTGATGTAAATAATTTTGAAAAAAAATTGAGTACGTATATGACCAAGATATTGTTGCCAAAGATAGGAAGAGACACGTTAAGCAACAAAATCCATGGGATTTGTGAAATGGATAGGAACCTTGAGAGGATAGAAATTATTGTGGATGTTTCCGGCAAGAAGTGAAATCTTGGTGGAAAGGTCCTTCATAACATAACTAGAGGGATTAAATTCAATAAGCATGAATTGTTTTTAACAACTTCAGCAGCAGAAAGTAAATTTTTAGTAAGTTTAGGCACAACAAGAATATTATTTAAGTGTAATGGTCGAAGACTGGTATGGAAAGACAGGGAACCTTTGGAAGAAATGGGAAGAGTAATACTGTTACCAGCAACAACTTGATCAGTACCATGATAAGGTTGAATGGAGTCGACAATATTGTGGTTTGGGTGTCATGTGCAAAGAAGCACTAGTACCTGGAAGCCATTCGATAATTTTGCTAGGTGAAGAAGTGGAAGAATTTGGAGTATTTTGTAAGACAGAGAAAGTTGGTTGAATTTGTAAGGCGTCAGGGAAGTGTTTGAAAAATTGTTTCAAGATTACATGTAGCTAAAATGCAAGTTGCAACTATGTGACCAAAGTTCTTTCAAATTTGACATTTTGGAGGTTGAGAATTTTGTTTTGGTAAAAATGTGGAATTAGATTAAGTTTTTGACTGTTGTAAGCGATTTGGACTATTAGGGCTGGGCTAGTGGTGAGTGGGCTAGGTTAGTGACTACTAGTAAGTTAAGGAAAGTTAGGTTGGGTCAAAGCCTGATGGGATGTGGTATGACCCAGCCTAACGTGAATTAAAAAGGGTTTGAGTTTTGTCTTCTTGCTTTAGATACATACCATATGGGTGAGGGAGATTTCTATTGCCACTTCCATGAGAAAAATTTTGATGTCTAAGATGAGCAGTGAAGGCCACGTTCGATGGAGTGTGATGGAGGGTCAGTAGATGCTATTCGTAGAGTAATATTTTGATGTGTAGCTCAGGAAATGAAGGAGGTGGTTCACGAGTCTCTATGGTGACGAAGAAGGATTCGTACTCAGAGGGGAGGCCATTGATCGTGAAGAGGACCATATCATTGGTTAAGACTGGGTCACCTACTGGTACCAATTCTTTAGTTGTTGTCACAATTGTCTTCAGGTAATTAATAATGGTATAATCTCCTTTTCTGGCAGTGTGAAGTCGATGACGAAGGAGTGATTTTTGAGTTGTAGTTTGTTGAAGAAAGTGGATTTCTAGTGCTAGCCAAAGATCTGAGCAGTATCTAGCCTACGAGCAAGGTGTGGCTGTGGAGGTAAGTGTGGCAATGAGATAACAATAGACCAATTGATCCTTTTTTTTTTTACCATTGTAAGTATTCGGGCTAAAAGTTACAAGGTGGCATAAGATGATATGTGGTGGTGTGATCGTTCTGTCAATGTATTTGAGTAAATCATAGGTAAGTAGGATTGCTTTAACTTGGTTGTGCCAGATAAGATAGTTATGGTTATCAAGAGTGGTAGTGATGAAGTTTGTAATTTTGGTAATTGGAAGGGATGTATCACCAACCTACATTGTGGTTGAGTATTATGGTAGAGGTAAACTATGATTGGTTTTGTGTGTTTGTGTGTTGTGGTAGAGGGAAATGAAAAAACGGACTTGGTTTAGGTAAGCTCTGATACTATGGAGAGAATGAAAGAACTAGCTGAAAAATAGAGAATGAAAAGAAGTGTATTGTTTTCTAAGTGAATTGCTCTTTACAATGTACATATATTTATACACAGATGTTGATAAGTTGAATAAATTTATAATTGATTCAATCTAAACAAAAATGATCAGATGTTATCTAAACTAAAATGTTATGATAAGATAAGTATAACAAGATGTAATTACAATTGAAAAATAAAGATAAAAAGATAAGTGTATCTAAGATAATTTCAAATGAGAAGATGATGCAGTTGAGAGGAAAAACTAAACACTTAAGAAAATTATGAATGTTATATTGTTGAGTTCTGGTATGTCTGATAATATATGGGGGAAGCAGTAATTTCTATGTGTTATATTTTTAATATAATTTCTCATAAAAGGTTTGTCAAAAACCCTTATAAGCTATAGAGAAGGATTTACTCCTAATCTTAATTATTTGAAAGTGTGTGGGTGCCTAGCCAAAGTTGGCTTACTAGACTTTAAAATGAAAAATTTTGGGCTTAAGACCTTTGATGGTTTCTTTGTTGGTTATGCTCAAATCAATTATGCTTATAGAATCATTTCTTTGAGTGATAATGCTATTTGTAAATTTAGAGATGCAAAATATTTTAAACATGTCTTTCAATTAAAGAAAAATGTTGCTAGTCTTTCTAATGTTGTTTGTATGCCTTTTATCTTTTCTTGTTTCTACTTTTGTTCCAAATAAATATGTAAATGAACCTAGGAAGAGTAAGAGGCAAAGAATTGAAAGAAGTTTAGGACCAAATCTTGTTATAACCTTCTTAGTTGAAAATTATGATCTTGATAGAATAAATAAGGACATTTTCCTGTCTTTTTGACTTAGGATGATCCTAAGACATATGAAGAGACAATGATTTCCATAGACACTAGTTTTTAGAAAGAAGCCATTAAAAGCGCGCTTGATTCAATAATGACAAACTGTACTTAAAACTTAGTTGATTTGCCTAAAGATTGTAAACCAATTAGATGTAAATGGATCTTTAGAAAGAAAATGAGGCCTAATGGAACTATACAAAAATTTGTAGCCAAATTGGTGGTTAGAGGTTATAATCAAAAGAAAGGCATCGACTATTTTGGGACCTACTCATTTGTGACCAAAATTGCTACTATTAGAACTGTATTTGTCCCTGCCACCATTTATGGCCTAGGAGTGCATTAAATGAATGTGAAAATCAAATTTCTTAATGATGAATTAGAGGAAGAAATATATATAGAATAACATAAGGGTCACATGGTTCTTAGTCAAGAGAACAAGTTATGTAAGCGTAGAAACTCCCTTTATGATCATAAATAAGCTCCTAAACAATGGTACGAGAAATTTGACCAAAAGTTAGTAAGCAATGGCTATGTTTTGAATGCATATTATTCCTGTGTTTTTTTTCCAAAAAAGATTGGAGTAAATTGTGTGATTATATGCCTTTATGTTGATGACATGCTCATTTTTAATGATGAGACCAAAATATTTTTATATTCTCATTTTGATATGAAAGATTTAGGAGAAGATGATTTGACTTTTGGTATTAAAATGAGAAAAAATGGCTTCTCCTTATATCAATCCTATTATTGCAAAAATGTTAAATTTTTTTGGTTGCTTTGATATTATGACTGTAAGAACTCCCTATGATTCCTATTGGACCCTGAACTTTTCTTGGAAATTAGAAATTATTAAATGAAATTTAATGAGGAAATATGGTATGATTCTTTGTAATGAATGAAAAGTATGAATGAATCTATGAGCATTTGATGAAATGAAAGACATTTGAGTTTTCTTGTGTTTTG
>JANITX010000212.1:54530686-54542992 GCA_027564395.1 Erythroxylum ulei | reverse complement strand
TTAGGAAGAAGACAACAGTTCTTTTCCCCATTTTACCCTTAATGATTGAGAAAGTCCACCTTGCCCTTCCTTTAATGCCTTGTGGTTTTTAAACTTAAGTGACTTGCCAAAATTAGCCTTACACTCTCCCACTAATTTAATAGTTCGAAGCCCTTAGCCCATGTCATACAATCTTACCCACATTAACATGCTAATCAATTCTGACATAGATAATCTAGCAAGACTCCAAAAAAAATTTGTCTCATCATGCTTGTAATAAAATAAAAAAAATCAGGGGCCAAAATTTGTCTCATCATGCTTGTAATAAAATAAAAAAAATCAGGGGCCAGCATTTAGTTCTGTCAATTTTGGAAACAAGAATGGCTCAAAGGTCTCGTCAGCTTATATCTGAGGAGTCTAGCTAGTTTGTGTTTGTTTACTTTTCACATTTCATGTGAACCTTTTGTTTAGAACAATGAACTCACAAATATTTTTGTAATGTAAATATATGGATTACGAAATGTAATGCCACGATGTAAGTTATGTTTTGTTAATAAAATGGGATAAGTTGATCCTTTGCAATACTTGTGTTTCTGTGATGCCATAATAAGTGACTATGATTGCTCTAACATGTCATTCTCGTAGAGTATGTTCTTAGATGTCCTTTGGATGTTCAGGCATATGCTCTATGGGAGTGGCATGTTACACTTTCTTCATCCAAAGTCTTTTGAAATTTAATCTCTTAAGGGATTTGAAAGAAAACACAAGAAATTTGTGCATTTGAATTCTAAGGTGAGCTGATTTCATGTTTTTGTTTGAACATTAGCTCCTTCATCATCTCCTCTTCATCTAGGGTTATGTTATGTATATTTGATTTTTGAATATGAGTTTTGAATGGCTATGTTAGGTGTTGAAGTGGAGAAGATCAAAGAAGGGAAGCAAGTGGAGTGAAGAATTAGGGTTTTCATCACTCTTTTAAAAAGGTATGGAAATTTTGATATGATGTTTGAGTTATTGAGTCTAACATAAGGGGTTTTGTTAAGAGAAGTATTCTATAAGAAAAATGGGATCCTTTTGGTTCAATTGGATGTGTTTTTTTTTACATTGCTCTTATATAATAAGACTAAAGTTAGTTAATTGGAATGTGTACTTTGCTAGATGGAGTGGTTCCACTAAATAGACTTTTATATTTTAGCCATATCTTGACCTGTAAATATCCAAATAGGATTATTTTACTTGGAAATTAAACTAGAGACATAGGTTTAAAACTTTTATGAAGAAATCGAATTTGAATTCTATCTTTAAAGATTTTGAAATTTGGCTCAAAATTGAGTTCAAGTTGTTGACCCTGTTTTAAAACAGCCTTTAGTATTTTGATAATAACTCTCAGAATAATATACCAAATTGCATGAATTATATACCATGAAAAGCATAAGATATAGGGGAACAAATGTCTATAAGACCTTAAGACCTAATTCAAACGTTTACTATATGCTTATGACTGAACAAGTTCAAGTATTGAATGGTGAGCTTCTTTCATGATCGTGATGTCATGATCGCGACCTTGTCTTCTTTCACAGCCAGAACATTATTTCGACTCTGATGTTTACTGCATTTCACCATAACCCTTTTGGGTGTTTTTGAAACTTAGTAAACCCAGTATAAGGGTAACATAAGACTCATTACGCATGTAATGTGTATTTATGTAAAGGCTTTCATTAATGCATCATTGCAAAGGTTTATGTTCATAAGGCATATTAATTTTGATTGGACGTGAATGAATGCTTTCAAATTGAGCATAATGGAATGACTTTTTGTGTTATACATTAATTGTCATGAATGTGACTTTGAAATGTGATTAATGTTCTAATGATTTGTTTTGGCCTGCCAAGTCTTAGTTACGGGTAAATAGGCATGCCTAGAAAGGTCTGCAGCTGCTTCTATTCTGAGACACTACATTATCTTCTGCTTTAGAGACTTAATTCTCTTTTGTTTTAAATGTTATTGCCTCTTCTGTAGATACCAATCATAGGTATCTTCTGTTATATTCCTGTTACCCACTTCTGAAAAGATTAGCAGGCAAATCCTGTATATGTTTTGATATTTGTTCTATTCTGATGTAAACTTATAGTCAGCAGCTCGTTGAGTATCATATTTAATTACTGTTATGTGATATTTCATGACTTCATGTTATAATGTACTTTCCATCGTTTAATTGTCATGAATCATTTGCATGTAAATGTTAGACAACTACTGAAAGTAGTCACCATCTTACATACATTATTTTTCCCACAAAGCTATATGCTTAGCATGGTGGTTTTTCCTCCGTGTAGGTCTTGATAAACAGGATTAAGGTTGGTACAACAGCAATAGCCAAAGAAGGACATATTAACTTTTGGAAGATTTTGTGCTTAAACTTTGAGTTGTACTTATAAATATTATGAGAAACGAGAAATTTTGTAGTATGTGTAAATGGCCTGTTATTCATAATGTTTTTAATGTATGGATTTGATATGTGCAAAATGTAACCTATTTAAAATTTAATAAAATATAAAATGTGATGTATATTTTCCTTATTTTTTGGGAGTCATTGGCTTGTCTTAGTCTGTGTTAGGTTTGTTTGTGTGGCATTTGTATATCCTCCTAAGTGGTATTAAGGAGTTACATTCTAACCAAATTACTCATGTTAAAACTTATAAGATTGCCTTACCGTGTTATGAATCCCTCTATTAGGTTTGACCTTAATCCAAAAGATTTATGTCCTTCTATCTCTAGGATTGCAATCAACTATTTCCAATTATTGTGGATCTATCCAAACTTAGGATTTCTCAATCACTAAGTATGAAATCAGATTAAAGTCTAAAAATCATATTAATAGACAATAATAAGAACAGATAACTAGATCTCAATAATCAACAAATGCAATTGTATTCATAAATTAATCAAATCGTTGTTTGGAATCAACTAAGGTTCATGTGACTTAAATACTAACAGAAAATTTAGTTTTACATTAGAGAACACAAAATCACATCCCTATATATAGAAAACATCGGAATCATAATTCTAAGTTTCCCTGTATGTTCTCTATCATCTATTCTGACAATGTAGATGTCTGATCTTGCATTCTAATGAATCTCTCGACAAAAATCTCACGTCTTCTGCTCCTCAAGCTTTGAATAACCTCTAAATATCTCTAGCGTTCCCAACCGCTCTCTTCCTTAATTAGCTCTGAAATGTCGAGTTTATAAGAAAACCTAGAATTTTAGGTTATGCAGACTCGTGCATATGAGCATGCATAATCGAGGTACGCCGGATATCGCGAAAGTGAACGGATATGCAAAAGTGCACAGCCGTGCATTTCTTTTCAATTTTAGCCGCATTTTTGTCCCATTTCTTCTCCTTTAAGTTCATATAATCAATTATAACCTGTAAACACACTTGAAGTGTATTAAGTACCAAATATCAAGCAAAATACATCAAATATACATTTCAAAATATAGTCAAATATTCATCTATTACATTGGCAAGTGGCGTCAGGCCATGACCATTCAATCTAAATGTCTTTTCAGTTTTTAAGCTCTGTATCTCTATTGTACCAAATGGAAAGACATGAGAAATCACAGAAGGACCAATCCAACGTGAGCGCAACTTACCTAGAAATAATTTGTTTGACCAATAATAAAGCTTTTCCTTGAGATTATCTTGTTATAGAAAGCTTTGATCTTTTCCTTATTTATTATTTATTTTATTTTCAACTTCAGTTAATCGTAAATGTAGTTCTAGCTTATTAAGTTTGTAAATAATTGGTAATTAACTAATAGTCCTCATAAGATCAACCTATACTCACCTATACTAGTTACGGTTATATTTTGCGCTTGTGGTAATAATATATAGAAAATCAATCACCCATTAATGAAGGGATAATGGTTTCAAAAGTCCTAAACGAAATTGGGGACTAGACTTAGGTTAAGAAAGACCAAACTACTATAAAATCATAAGTATTTTTCTTCCTTAAAATCTTAAATAATATATTTCTTTTGCACTAAATTCTGTTGTACATATTTTTTCAGCATATTGTTTCATTGGTTTTATAGGTTGAAGATTATCCGTTCATGTTGAGATAAAGCTTGACGTCTTACAATCTTTGGATCTGTTCAATTTCCTAATGATCTCTTTTCCTAAATCCACTTCATCGTTAGCCTAATATGAGCTTGTTATCACCTATCATCATGTATCACCTCTCATATCCAAAACCTATTTTTTGAATTATCAAAAAGCTGAGCCTGATACGAAATATTTAAATTATGTTATTAAATATTATATGACATTAAACACTTATAGTTATAAAATTTGTGGATTCCTTATAAGCTTCACGTAATGCCATAAATTGCGTAATCACATCTTTTAATTCAACTATAAAGCCAGAGACACTTTCCTTCACGTCGCTGTCTTTCACTCTTTAACCTACTTGCTCATACCTCATTCTCACGTTACCTACCGACAAAACATCTTCTCAAAGTCGTCCGTGCTTGTGAAGGGAGGCTTAGAGATGATGGAGGCCGGAGGGTGGGTTGTTGTTCCGCGTCCGATGGAGAAGGACGTTTGGCGTCCGAGCTCGTTGGCTGGGGACTGCGAGAGTTCTCGACCTTTGAAGGTTGTTTTTGAACGTCCAGCGCCACACTGGACCGACGCGATTCCCATTGGAAACGGCCGTCTTGGTGCTATGATTTGGGGCGGTGTTGCATCGGAACTTATTCAGCTTAACGGTAATGAGAATGAGTTTTTCTTATGTAGAGAGAGTTTCGAGCTCTTAGAGTCCACGTTTCATATTTCTTCAGGATTTTCAGGTTTCATGTGACAATAGTTTACGCAAATTTGGTTTTTTTTTTTCACTGTTTATAAGCTGTCTTATTTTATTTGGATAGAGGATACGTTGTGGACTGGCGTGCCTCAAGACTATATTAACCCAAGTAGTCCACAGACCTTACAAGTGGTGAGAAAGCTTGTTGATGAGGGAAAGTATGGTGAAGCCACTAAAGAAGCATATAAGCTCTCAGATAAACCTACTGATGTGTGCATCTTCTTCAAATTTATATTGCTACTTTCCCTTTTGTTTCATTGGCAGGACTGTATATAATTTCTACGTTTTTCAAAGCTTGGAAACTTGATCAAAATTTACTACATTTGAAATTTGGTTGATAAGTAAATAAAATTTGTATTGGCCATTGCATGTATAGATTAGTAATTGGAACTTTTGAGGAAGGTTTTGGACTTGGGAATTATTGTTGAGAATGTCAAATCTGCCAAGCTTTTGGAGCTAATTAAACTTGTGCATTCCAATAACCTCATTAAACAACAAGCATAGTTGGATGCATGTTTGGTTGTGACGGTTTATGCCCGTAATCATAAATATGACAGTAGCTCTGATTTGCAGTGGGAAATGATGAGAGATGTTCAATTGCATAGTTTACTCATAAGTTATCTAATGTGGTACATTTATTAAAATTAGTGGGATGCTACACATAAGAGTTATACGTTGTAAAGTTAGTAATGCTCTTAAGAATACAAAACTGAACTCTTGATCAAAGATCAATGAGTTTGATAGTTAATATCTCAGAAAAAGGCCAAAAAGCAGAATATGATGGTATTTCTGTTACCTAGTGCATTCATATTTTGTAGGAATTGCTTCTACTAGATTCGCGCCTTATCCTATTTTCCATTTTGAAATTGTTGCGCTGCATGCTTTTGTTTCTTGCATGTATTACTGATGGCGTTTCTCCTTGTATTCTAGACCTACCTACCACTTGGTGACCTCAAGCTTCAATTTGATGACTCGCATCTCAAGTATGATGAGGGTTCATACACTCGAGAACTTGACTTGGATACTGCAACAGCAAGAGTAAAATATTGTGTCGGCGACGTAGAATACACAAGGGAACATTTTGCTTCAAATCCTAATCAAGTAATTGCGACAAAGATTTCTGGGAACAAAAGGGGCTCCGTGACTTTTAACCTGTCTCTGGACAGCTTACTGAATCATCGTACACACACAAAGGGCCACAATCAGATGATACTGGAAGGAAGTTGTCCCGGCAAAAGGATGTCTTCCCAGGAACATCGGAATGACGATCCAAAGGGAATTCAGTTCTCTGCCGTTATTGATGTACAGATAAGCGAGGACTCGGGAGTGATACGTGTTTTGGATGACAGGATGTTGAAGGTGGAAGGTTCAGATTGGGCCGTGTTGCGTATAGTGGCTTCTTCTTCTTTTGATGGGCCATTCACTAAACCAGAAGATTCCATGAAGACACCTACTACAGATTGCTTGTTCCAGATCAAGTCAATAAGTAATCTGTCGTACGATGATTTACACTTGCATCATATGGATGATTATCAAAGCCTTTTCCATCGGATGTCAATTCAGCTATCAAAAAGCTGGAAGAACAAGAACTCAGTTTCAACAGCACAGAGGGTGAAATCGTTTCAAACAGATGAAGATCCATCCTTGGTGGAGCTATTATTCCAGTTTGGTCGATATCTACTTATTTCTTGTTCAAGGCCTGGAACCCAGGTAGCCAATCTGCAGGGTATATGGAGCGCGGATCTCCACCCAGCATGGGAGTATGTCATGTTCTCTTTCTGTCCCCCCATCCATAATTTTCTTCTGCTTCAACATCACAAATGTTGTGCTTGGTTTTAGAATTTGATAACTATTGTAGATTGACTTTTGACATTTAAGTTATCTCTTTTAAAAAATACATATAAATACATACATGTATATATATATATATCTACTTTTGGTGCAGTAAGTGATTGATGGAAATTGGTGCTGTTTATTATTGCAGTGCAAGTCCACACATAAACATAAACACAGAAATGAATTACTGGCCTTCACTTCCTTGCAATCTCCGAGAGTGCCAAGAGCCTTTGTTTGACTTCCTCTCCATTCTGTCAGTCAATGGGAGTAAGACTGCAAAAGTAAGTACCGTACCATTTTTGGTAACAGTTTGAAACTCATTTTTGCAAAAGTAAGGGCCAGACCATTTTTGGTAAGTGGCAACAATTGAAACTCACTGTCTATTTACTGGATGTCAAAAGGTGAATTATGAAGCGAACGGCTGGCTTACACATCACGTAACTGACGTGTGGGGAAAAACATCACCAAATCGAGGTGACCCTGTCTGGGCTATGTGGCCCATGGGTGGAGTCTGGCTCACTACACATTTGTGGGAGCATTACATTTACACCATGGACAAAGTAAGCTGCTTATTCTTCTTTTTAGTAACACATTTATCCACTACACGAGGGATTCTAATTTAGGAAAGTTCCACCATCAGGATTTTCTGGAAAATAAGGCATATCCTTTGTTAGAAGGATGTGTCACATTTCTCCTGGACTGGTTGATTGATGGGCGAGAACACTTGCTGGAGACCAATCCATCGACTTCTCCTGAGCATGCGTTCATTGCTCCAGATGGTCAGCATGCTTCAGTTAGCTACTCAACAACCATGGACATGTCCATCATAAGAGAACTATTCTCTTCAATTGTTTCTGCTGCCGAGGTATGCCTACCTCTTGTCGTTTTTTGACTTTAGTAGTAAAATGGGTTCATGTCTTTTTATTACTTTGAAACAGGTTTTGGGAAGAAGTGATGATCCACTAATTCAAAAGGTTCGCAGGGCTCAACCTAGGCTTCGACCAACAACCATTGCTAGAGATGGTTCAGTTATGGAATGGGTATATAAGCTTCTGTTCTTTTTTTTCCCCTTTAAAAATTACCTCAAAAGGGGATTGACTACAATCAATGGAAGAATTTTGGCAGGCAGAGGATTTTGAGGATCCTGAGGTTCATCATCGACATATATCCCACCTCTTTGGTATTTTTCCAGGTCATACTATAACTATTGAGAAGAATCCAGACCTTTGTAAAGCTGCAGAATACACTCTTTATAAAAGAGGTGCGTTGTTGTGTTTCCGAGCCATGCTGAATGTCCCTAAATATTAACACAACTTGTTGAAACAGGAATTGAGGGTCCTGGATGGTCGACAACATGGAAAGCTGCAGTTTGGGCACGTCTTCGCAACAGTGAACATGCATATCGGATGCTCAAACATTTAATCGTCCTTATAGATCCAGAGCATGAAGCTGCCTTTGAAGGTGGCCTGTATAGCAACTTGTTTGTAGCACACCCACCTTTTCAGATTGACGGAAACTTTGGGTAAGCAACATCATTGAGTGTTTTGATCAAAGATTTCTCATTAAAGCAGAAATGCTTAGGAAATACTATTGTGCTCCAGATTTCCTGCGGCTGTTGCTGAGATGATAGTCCAGAGTACTTTAAATGACATCTATTTACTCCCTGCTCTCCCCACCTATAAGTGGCCCAATGGCTGCGTAAAAGGATTGAAAGCTCGGGGAGACGTTACAATCAGCATATCTTGGAAAGAAGGTGATCTTGACGAAGTTGGTATGTGGTCCAAAACCCAGAATTGTGTTAGACGTTTGCATTATAGAGGAACTGTGGTGAATGCAACCGTATCAGTTGGCAGAGTTTACACATTCAACCGAGAGCTGAGCTGCATTAACACCAATGCTCTCTCTTTGTCATTCTGACTGCCGCCTTGACCTCTGAGATCATGCAGATTTTCATTTTCAGGTAGAATATGTTCTTTTTCAAATAAAAGTTTCTTTAGCCTATTTGCGTTTCTTAAAAGAACTCTTATATATTTTGGTGCAAATATATCCAATCCAATCTTCCTTTTACACTCAAAAAGTAAAATCCATTTGTGGTCGAGGGTATAATTGTTGAACGATTCGAGGTTTAGGTATATTGACACATCTCCGCGTTTTTTAAGCTTTGTATGGGAATCTTTGTTGATATTTTCATCTTCCATTAAAATATAATATTTTAAACTTAATATGTTCAAAATATTCATAGTCAATATTTAAATTCAACTCTCTCTAAAAGAAAAGACAAATTGAATTATATTTTTTAATAAACTTTTGGTCCACGTAGCTCTGTAGAATCTATCCAACTTCAACAAAGTCTATTAAATATATTTTGTTTTTAGTAAATTTGATTAATTTTAATTAATTTTCATTTAATTAGCTCTAATCTTAAAAAATTAAAGTTCTTAATTTACTGAAATGTAAATTATCTTTAATTTATTTTAGCTTATTCATGGTCGTCCTCAAAATTATCTCCCTAATGATCAGTCTCCCACTATCAGAATTTTGTGAGAAGGGAGCTAAGGACCACCCTTTTTTTTTAAAACATAACTCTCGACTGCTCCTAGAAGAAGACTACCAAGCTGAAAGAATGTGAAACGAGTAGTGCATGATGCCGCTATCAAGAAGCAAATTAAAGGGCATCTAGCATTTATGTTGATTCATCAAGCAACATCTTTTTGAATTGCTCAGCATTGGGGCTGGCAATACAGATTTTTCAAGCAGGCAGGCAACAAGAACTCTCGGGAAGATTCTGTCTTCCTGATTACAATACTACTCCCATGCCAACTCCTAAAAGGGAATGTGGGCAAAACGATAGAATGATAAATACCGGATTATGTTCCGGTGGCCAATTTCGGAAATAAGAGAGCAATTCTTGCCATACAGGTCCAAAAATCCTAAGCTCTTACACCCATTCTTCTGTTTCAGACATTACTACTAGCAAAATACAACCTCCAACAGACGCTAATCTAAAGGGCTTTAGAGGAGATTATGCTTGAAATGGAAGTGAAAAACACGGTTTTTTTTTTAAGGGAAACGAGATAAGTTCGAGGAGGAGGATGATGAAGAGGGAGACTGATGGTGAATTAGTTAAAAACCCAAAAAAAATTGAAGTTAAATTCAGGAGGGCTTGGTTGATGGCTTTAGGAAGATATCAACGTGTATGAACCAAATTCAGCTTATTGGTAATATATTTTCATTGAATTAATAGCATTTTTATATTTGAGTTTGGGTCATTACTATATACTCCTAATTGTGAAAGAAATAAAGTCATTTCAATGTTACCTGTAAGTATCACAGGCGTGATAAATAGTTGTCACGCCTGTGAGAAGAGTGTTACAGGCGTGATAAGAAGTTCCACGCACGTGATATTTCTTTTTTTCCCCCTCTTTTTAGCAATTAATTATAATTAAAATATATTTAATTAATTACATTGTATTTTTCCTTTTTTTTCTATTTTAGCAATTGGATATAATTAGTTAAAATGTATTAAAATTTGATGTAAACAAATTTTTATTTCTTTTTTAAGAAAACAATATTCTCATTAAACTATATTTTGAAGATATTATTTAACTAATGATATGTTGATGCAAGCAAATACTAGATCATTTATTTTCAAGAGCTATTGGAAAGAAAATACCACAATATACTTAATTTTAAATATTTTGTCTTCATAAATGGGTGCAAAAATTAAATATAATTAATTAAAACATATTAAATTTTGATGTAAAATAAAAATCTAACAAATGTTTATTTCTCAAGATTTTAACAAAGCAAATACTATTAATAGACAACAGTAATAATAATCATTCATTCATCCTAACCAACCATTATAATTTATGATGATTATATTTATTCTTATTCTTTACTACATTTATTTTCATTTCTATTACCATTGCTCATGTGAACCAAGCACCCCCTCAAGGTTGAGTAAGGAACTTTGATTTATCATATTAGAGTTAATTAGATAATGGATTATTAGACTAAGTTAACATAACTAATTTTATTTATAGTTAACTAAAATTAATCAAATTTATTAAACGCAATTTAAATTTAATGGACTTTTTCTTTTAATCTATAACATTGATTCTCAACTTTGATTACTCTCTTTGAAGAATAGAAAAGAGAACTTAGAAGCTTACGATCTATTACTAATTTGATTTTCTTCTTGTTTTTTGCTTTTTATTAGTAGTTTGTGTTAGATATGGGTCCCTCTCACATGGAGGGACACCATATTTGAATGAAAAAAATAGTGCCTACCAAAGTTGAAGACAAGTAGCCAACTATCCCACACCTCCTGCCTATAAATAGGCAGAAGATGAAGATTTGAAAACGCACAACAAAAGAAAACAGAGAAGAAAACCAGAGCATTATTTTGCTCTGAAGTTAGAAAAATATTCCTAAAGGATTGGTGAGTGACAAAACAGTGAGGTTAGTATTTTTAGGTTCGGAAACATCTTGTGAGCCACTATTTTAATTTTATCTCTGTATACCTACTATTTGTAATAGTAGAAGAAATATTCTGGGTTTTGTCCGTGGACGTAGTCCAAAGTTAAAGGTGAACCACGTTAAATATTCTGTGTTCATTTTACTCATTTTATTTTTCCTTTTCACAAAATACACCCGCTACGTACAACAAGTGGCATCAGAGCTGTGTTTTTATTGGAGGTATTTTTTGAAAAGAGGCACATCACCGGGAAGACAAAATTACAACAAATTTTTTGGCGTGATCCGTTTGAAAAGTTGACGTAAAACGACAAAGGTGATGAATAGTACTTTACATTTGTTTTAATAAATTTGCAAGGTGACAGCTTGTAGCAATAATAACTGGGTCCCATAATACTATTTGCGATACTATTCACAAGTTACTATTTACGTGGTCCCACGGTACTATTCCAGTGGGGTCCGACGACACTATTCTGATAAGCACTATTCACAAGTTACTATTGGCCAGGTCCCATGGTGAAAATTTAGAAGATATTTTTCTGCCAAATTCTAACGTCCTAATTCAATCTTTGATTTTGGTTTTCTCAAATTTGGCTTAATTTGGCAAATGGAGGTGAAAACGAGCAAAATGATCAATCTAAACGGTATGAATTACTGTATATAGCGAACCAAGATGAAGGATCTCTTGATGATTACAAAGATGCATTTGTCGGTATTTTAGACAACTAAACCGAAGGAGATATCCAACGAAGAATAGGAGTTTGAGCATGAACAAGCGTGTGGTTATATTCGATAGTTTGTCGATGATAATGTGTACAATCACATTTGTAATGAGACTCATGCAAGAACACTGTGAAATAAGCTGGAGCAGTTGTATGCTTCAAAGACCAGCAACAACAAATTATTTTATCTGAAAAAATTAATGCAGGTAAACTACCAGGAGGGTACTTCTGTAGTTGATCATTTAAACAATATAGAATGAATGGTTGATCAGTTAACAAAGATGGGCATAAATTTTGATGACGAGATGATTGCTCTAATGGTGCTAGCTTCATTACCAAAGTCTTGGGAGACTTTGAAGGTGTCTTTGACAAATACTGCACCAAATGGCGTATTAAATATGGAGTCTGTTAAAAGCAGTATACTAAATG
>JANITX010000212.1:54197392-54207897 GCA_027564395.1 Erythroxylum ulei | reverse complement strand
AATCTTATTATTAATATTGTTATTATTATAAATCCATAGATAAATAATTACAAAAACAAAGCAGTTAACAATTTCATAAAATAATAGTTAATAATATCGGGTTTAATTTATAAATATTTATTTATGGTTTAATAATAATAATAATAATGATAATAATAATAATAATAGTTATAATTATAATAGTTTTATGATTATTCTAATAGTTTATTAAATAATGTTATTTAATAATTTATAATATTATTATGTATAATTATAATAATTATAATTATTATTATTATATAATATGTATTTACCTTTGTACTGAACATCTTTCATAGCCTTCTTGTGGAGGAATTTGACAATATTTCCAAGTCTAAGCGTCTCGCTGATAACAAGAGAAAACAGTGAAAAGTAAAAGAAAGCACCTTATTATGCCAGCCATTCTCGCCCTCGCGAATGGCTCCCTCGCGAATCTGGAAGCATTCAGCCAGCTCGCGAGATTGTAAAAATTTAGCATGTCGCCCTCGCGAATGGCTAGCATAATATGGTGCTTTCTTTTACTTTTCACTGTTTTCCCTTGTTACCAATATCACGAATAATGTGCAGATTCGCGAGTGGCTGGACATTTTTCAAAATGTTATTATTATTAACATTTCAAAAATCTAGCCACTTTTTTCGATTTCATAAATGTTATTTATTTATATTAAAAAAGCAAACTTTTCTCTCAATATTTTTAAATTTATAGATGTTAATTATTTTATTTATGTGACTATTATTAATTTTGTTCTTTGTAATAATAAGGAAAAAATTATAGGCTTATTTTTGTCAATTCCTTATAATCAGTTTTAATTTATAAATAATTATTATTGTAAATTATATTATAATATTTTATGAAAACATTATGTTTCTTTTATCATTCTTATTATTTTAAATGTTTTTCAAATATGATAAGTGTAATTTTCTTATAATTTATTATTTTAGAAATTATTGCTGAAATTATTATAAGTTGTGCTAATTTTATATTCCTTATTATTATTCACCATTATATTATTATTAAAATTATAATAGTTATTTAATTATTCTTATTAATTTAACTTTTTAAATTAGGCTTCAATTATTAATTCTCTACTTACTATTATTCTTATTATTAAGAAATTATTTATTTATTAATGATATTAAATAATATGATTAAGAAATTAACTGTTTTTTTAATGTAATTATTTATCTATGGATTTATAATATTCATAAATGTAATGTCTATGAATTATGATAAACATATTTTAATAATAATGTCTATGAATTATTTATCTATGTATTATAATAATAATAAACTGTTTTTTAATGTATTATAATAATAATAATAATAAACTGTTTTTTTAATGTATTATAAATCCATAGATAATACTAATACTAATAGTAATACTAATAATAATAATAATTGTAATAATAAATATAACCAAAAGATTAATAAATTTATTGATTCAATAAGTAATTTAATTATAATGGAAATCTACTTTATTAATTAATAATTAGTATTAATAATTAATACTAAATAAATAAATATACACTTAATATCAACAACAAAATTAAATAATGTCTATGAATTATGATAAACATATTTTAATAATAATCCTTTAGAGCAAACGTCTAGAAGTATATAATTCATAAAGGTTTAAATATGGCTTTCAAACTATACTTCTTTCTGTCAAGCCAAGCCGGTAGGCGGCTTGGCATTTTAAATCTGTCCTTCCTTCGTCTGCAGATCACACGTGGGTTGAAATTTTTAACCAAATACAATGTCGTCTTATTCTTGGACAGAGTAAGACAGGGAAGTATTAGTCAAGTGATCTGCTTTCCGATTTGATGCGGCCAAGTACTTTGCACCAATTATTGTACCAGATTTTGACCCTGATTTTGAGGTTGGCAAAGGTCTTGATAACATTGTTTCAAGAAGGTATTTATTCAATGAATCAAGCTTAGAAATTCTTCGAAATAGATACGCCGAAAACAGTACCACTGGGGACGTCCATGGACGCCCAACACGAAACGAGGCCTTAACAGCTTTTATACTTGAGAAGTTCATAGCAGCAACTCAAGCGAAAGCCAATCCGGACACAGTTTACGTTGCGAGACACCCCGTGAACACACGTTCAATGATGGATCCGCGTCTCTCGGATGATCACATTGGAAATATCCTTTACGAACAAGTGGTTGCAGAGCTTGACGTAAAAGCGAAAGATGCATTTTCGTACCGGATTATTGAAGAAATGAGAAGAAAGACGAAAAGTGGGAGCGCAGAATTTGTGAAGAAAATTGGAGCAGACGGAGAATGGTATCTTAAATTGATGAAAAAAAGAGCAGAGGCAATTAGTAAAGGAACCGAAATTCCATTGAACTTCTCAAGCGGTTTCAAGTTTCCATTTTATCAAACTGATTTTGGATGGGATAAGCCTATGTGGATAGGCACCGGAGTTTGGCCGACTGACAATTTGGTTATATTCTTACCTGCAAAAGAAAGAGGAGGTATTGAGGTATACCTTAACTTGGGGAAGCAGGACCTGGAATGGTTTGAAGATGATAACGAGATTGCATCACTCGTCTCTCCAATTCCTGTTCTTCTTCCATCTTCTCTGTAGCGTCTACTTGCATTGGACGTGTGAAATGGCATTCCGCCGATGAATTGATAAAAAAAATAAACGATGTTTACAGTTGTCGGATGGATATGGTGCTTGGCCACCGAATACAGCTGCAATATCTAATTGTGTCACACTTTTTGTACTATTGCATTTAAAACCGTGCGATCAGTGCCACTTTCGGCTCCACTAACTCGTGAGATGAGACACTTCAATGGTACTCAACGCACAATGTGCTGTCCGAGTAAAAATTTGACACTATCAGAGTTTAATATAATATTTTTAGAATTTTAACCTAAATTTTTTCAAAATCGAAACCAACTATTTAATAAGGTTTTTTCTAAAAAAATATTTTGTCATTTGTTAATAGAAACAACTACTTAGAACAGTTCATAAAGAATAAGTAACAGACTTACCGTTCGTGTGCAAGGTGAGGTCTAGGTCTTGTCTCTCTTTCTCTTTCTACGAGTGCAAGTGTTGGTCTTGTCGTTCATGTGCAAGGTGAGGATTAGGTATTATTTTTACGTTGGTCTTTCTTAGATTTTCGTTTTAGTTTCATAGATTCAGGGTTGCAAAGGCTCTCTATTCGAAAGAAAGCAGACAACGAGTTTATTGTTTCTCCAGAGGATGTTCAGACGGAAGACTTTGCTGCAGTTCTTAGAGACGCACGAGGTAGATTTGTGACTGCTATTTCAGGTTTTTTTCCCTGCCCTGTTTGACCCAATTCTTGCTGAAATTATGTCTATAAAGGAAGCTCTTTCTTGGCTAAAAGACCAACAGCTTGCCAAGGTCATTGTGGAGTCGGATTGTTTGGTAACTGTCCAATCAATATTAGCTCCTTCGCCAAATCGGTTTGAGATTAGAATTTTGACCCTTGATTGTTTACCATTCAAGCGACATTTCCTTCACTTGTCCTTTCAATGGACGCGTAGGATTGCCAATAAGGCGGCTCATGCTCTAGCCAGGATAGCCTTATTACATGCAAACCCACATCACTGGACTGATCGTTCTTCTTGTTTAGTCTCCATTTTAAATTCAGATTGTTCGACTTCTGTTTTTGTTAAGGGGGAAAGGCTATTAGGTTTTGGCTGTACAGGGTAAGCCTGTTGGCTTGGGTTAGTTTTCTTTACCTTCCCTACCTTTGTCTTTTTTTTGCGCTAATGTTGATTTTATTCAAAAATAATAATAATAATAGAAACAACTACTTAACTAACATATTACCATTTATCGAGTGCTTCTTCTATATCTTGAATACAATCAAATATATAAACAGATCTCTCTAAAGGATTAATTTATAGATTCAGTTCTCATTTTATTTATAAGGGTAAATCCATCTTTATCCTTAGTTACTATATAAGTTCCAGCACATCCTTTATTACAGTAGGTCTACTAAAACTTTGCAAGGGATATCGAGGAGGATTTCAAGAAGTACCAAGAGGTATTTTCACTTGTAGAATTAAATCAAATATTTTTTTCATTAGATTTCTACTAAATCCATTATCTATTTCCTTTCAATTCATTATTTTTTTACCAAATTAGTGATTTGCTCTTGAAGATCAGTAATACTTAAAAGAATAGTTGTTCCATAATATTATTCTAAAATCTCCATGAATTGATTATATATAGAGGGACAATAGTTGTCACTTATTGCATCCATTATGAGTTGTCTTCTTATCCATGCACTAAAATCAACCTTCACTTTATTTCCAATTTTCACATTTCCTTGGAAGATTTTTTAATTCCAAATTACATATATTGTATTCCCTGTTGTGATTATTTGGGAAGTTTTGTTTAAAAAAAGGATTTAGAATCTAGATGAAAGAAGTCTGTGAAAGACTTCTTGGTAGTTGGAGCTGAAGTCATTTCAAGGCATTAGGTTTGGACTGTTTTCCAAATATCCCTAGAGAATTGACAGGAGAAGAATAAGTAGTTCAAGGATTCTAGAGCATTATTGCACAACTTGTATGTGTTGGTGATAGTGACAAAGTTTAAGCATGCCCATTGTTTGAAGCTTTTACTTAGATACAAGGTATAGGAAGGTGGATACAAGGCATGGGAAGGTTGTTGTTGTCTGCGTGTTCATCCTCTTCTTTGTCCATGTAAGGGAGCTTTTACGTTGTTTTTTATCTTCATGTGGAAAGCGTGCGATTTGATTACTTGATTACAAATGTGGCGTTATGTAGAAGCTGAGATTATTTAGGAGTATCTTTGTTACTCCTCCTACTGAGGCTCTAAAGGACGGTCTCCCAGATAAAGTTTAATGATAGTTTGACATTTCATGAATAAAAGACCCCATTTTCAAGTTATGAAGACAAGGACAAAACCAACGAATGCAATATGTCTTAGAAGATATTTTATTTAATGAAAAATTATCTCTTCTTTGAAGTTTCTTATGTTACTCTAGCTTCAAATATGTTAAGCAAATTAAGTTTTTCTACAATCATAAATTGTTTTTGGAGTTCTCATTTTTTTCCAGGAAAGGAGGAAACTGCGTCATTTGTGAAACCTGAGTTATTCTTCCAAGAATACACGGGCAATCAACTTATTCTGTTTCATGGCCATTGAATTTGATGAGCTGTATTAATTAGAATCTAGTCTTTGTTATCATTATAACATAAAAATTAATTTGGCATATGTTTTAGAAAAGATTAAAGTTATTCACTCCACTATATTATGTATGCTAATCTCTTTTCTACTTGAAAAATGACAAAGCTTATTATATTTTACTTAAAAGAATTATATATTGGATATTTTATATGAAAATGTTGATTAAAAATTGATTTAATATACGTTATGGCAAACCTGGATTTTTTTTTCATAACTCACTCACCTATTGTGGTGTAGCTTATAAATCCCTTCTTTATTTGAATCCCTCAAATTTAAAGCCACAAGTAGAAAAAAAAAAAAAACCTTAAGGTATACACTGAAGCTCATAAAATCAAACATTCCATCTTTAAGTAGAGATTAAAACTTCTTTTCTTAAGCGGTGGAGATAAAAATTCCAGCTTCTTTCATAAAACTAAACTCTCAAGGTCTAATAATAAGATAATTTTATCATTAGCTCTCAATGGGGTTTAGGCAAGATGATACTTTATCCCTTATGATTTTTCATCCAAGTTATCCAAAGATTTATTTACCTTAAGATGAGTTGTATTATGTATTTATAATCTCTTTTCAACTTGAAAGATGGAAAAGCTTATTGTATTGTGCTTAAAAGAATTATGAATTGGATATTTTATATGAAAATGTTGATAAAAAATATGATTACTATGTATTAAGGCAGATCAAGAATTTATTTTATACCTTACTCACCTATTGTAATGTAGCTTATGAATCCCATCATTAAAAGCTAATTAATCACTTATTTATTTGAATGCCTCAAATTTAGAGCTATAAACAAAGAAAAAATGAAACATTACGTATACACTCAAGCTCCTAAAATCAAACATTCCATCTTGATGTAAAGATTAAGACTTCTTTCTTTAAAGGATGGAGATAAAACGTTTATCTTCACTCATAACATTTATCTCTCAAGCACTAATAATAAGATAATTTATCATTAATCAAGGGGATTTAGGCAAGATGATACTCCATCCCTTACGATTTTTCATCCAGTCTTTCCAAAGCTTTATTTACCTTAAGATGAGACGTATATGTATGTTTAATCTCTTTTTAACTTGAAGGATGACATGGCTTATTGTATTGTGCTCAAAAGAATTATGTACTAGACATTTCATATGAAAATGCTGATAGAAAACATGACTAGTATGTGTTATGGCAGATCTAGAATGTTTTTCTTACCTTGCTCTTTTATCTACAGCCTTATTTTGGGTTGCTATTCTAAGAAGATTGCTTGTCCTAGGAAGTTTGCAAAGTACCTCAATTGATTTATGAGATGCCTAATTATATAATTAAGTGTAGATCATATTTTGTATTTTTTAATCTTCTGCTCTAATTTAGGAAATGATTTTGATGATTTCGTATTTGATGATTTTGAATTCAATAAGTGTAAAGTAAAATTACTAAAAAAAGATGAATCTGGATTGTTAATGTTTGACTTATGTTAATGTGAATTGTTGATGTTTGATTTATGTTTATGCGTATTGTTGCTTTTCAATTATGTTAATGCGGATTGTTGATGTTTGAGTTAAGTTAATGCTGATTGTTGATGTTTGACTTACGTTTATGCGTATTGTTGATGTTTGAGTTATGATTATGCTTAATGTGGATATTTGAGTTATGTTCATGTAAATTGTAGATGTTTGACTTATGTTAATGTGGATTGTTGATGTTTAAGTTATGTTTACCCTGGTTGTTGACGATTGAGCTATGTTTATGCATATTGTTGATGTTTGAGTTATAGATATCTAACATAATAGCAGCTAGGAAAAACAAAGGGGAGAAGGTGGAAAGTATCAAAATTGTTGCTCCCCACTAACAACTACATTAATTAAATCCTAGCCAATAACATCAACTGAATTCAATCACCAATACACCCAGTCAGTAACAATCTCCATTTGCCTCAACTAGTACTGAGGGATTTGCAGGTCTATTATTCTTTAACACCTATAAATTGACTTATTTATGCTCAAATATATATTTACATGTTTAATGTGTATTGTCTTATCACTATTCATTTGTTGTTAGGTTCCAATATCAACGTCAGAAAAACAAGTAGATGTATACCTAAAGATTGTGAGTTACAACGAATGAATGTTGCAATAAAAAGCAAGTTGTTTGTACATATTGATACCTCGCAAGGTCATCCTGTAGATAAGATTCAATCAGCAAAATTGTCTGGTGAGTTGGGGGTAATTGCCAAAACTGAATTGTCTTACCTTAAGCATGCCAAGCAGTTGAAGGAAGACAACTTACTAGAGAATGCTTTGGACAAAGTTTTGGTAAATTTTCAAATTTTTTAATTACATGCAATATTGTTTTACTTATTTAAAGATTAATTTCATTTTTACTTGTTGTTCACGGATGAAGCTCAATATCGTTGATATCGATAACCTTGATGTTTCAAACTATGAGACTTCACTGTTGAAACAAAGAACTAGGGATTATCGTTATCGACTATATTAATATTACAAATCTTTCCTTCAAATGAGGAGGTAAGGATCGTGTTCCTAAGTGAATGTCTCCAGAAAATTGGAGCAATATGTGTGATTATTAGGCCTCTGCCAACATTAAGGTTTGTTTTTTTTCTTTTCACATTTGCTTCCATTAATCTTGTTACACAATTTAATGACTATTTCTTTTCTTTATTTAGGAAATGTGTGAGAAAACCAAGGTTAACAGAGAAAAAAAATGAAAACTCCTTGCAACTCCTTACATCCAAGGCTCCAAATCATTTGTTGTCCTACGAAATAAATATGTAAAGTTCTTTAGTTACAAGTTATAATTGTATCAACAAATACAATATTATTTATTGTGTTTTGTATTTTTTTTCATAAAACATAGTCAAATGGAACTATATGGAGAATAGTGTCACTACAAGAAATCAGGAGTTTATCGACGGACATAACCGTCAGTAAACTCTAATATTCCGTCAGTAAAATTGATTACCAACGGAAATATATTACCAACTATATAAATTACGTTGGTAATAATATTACCGACGACCAAATGATAACAACATACCGTCAGTAAAAATTAGCAACGGACTAATTCCATCTGTAAACCGAAGGAAATGAACAAGAAAGGCGTATAATATACTGACGAAATAATAGTTCTGTCGATAAAAATAAATAAATTTCTGACAGTATGTTATTTTCTGTCGGTATTAGGAGGTAAGAAATTTTTTTAACAAATTCCCGTTTCATGATGTTGTGATAAATGCATAATGTTAAGAGTTACCAATAATGTGTGCATAATAAATTAATTTGTATATATATATAAATTTGATTCATCAGAAAATTAATTGATAATATAACGTTAAAATCATTTTAATTGATAATAAAAGCAATACAGTGTATAAAACTTATGTTTGTAATTGAAAGCAAATAACAAGGACAAGCTAATGTCGTGGTGATCGTGGTTGCTCTAAACTGCCAAGCCTCCCCTTCAACTGTTCCATCTCCGTTCTCATCTTAGCCATTTGCTCCATCTCCGCTCTCATCTTAGCCATCCGCTCCATCTGCTCCATCTTCTCTTTTATCTTTGTCACCTACTCCATCTCCTCTCTTATCTTTGTCACCTGCTCTATCTCTCATCTCATCTTAGCTATTTGCTCCATATGCTACATCCGTTCGTTCACGTTAGCTTCTGTGATGTGAGTTATCTGCTCCTTTAATGTGTCCACTATGACTCGAAGCTCGGTTACTTCATTGATGTGCGCTGGCCTAGCAGATGTTGCTGTACTGGACAGGGAAAAGCGCGAATAACATGTGTTCGCATATGACCCTAGCCTGAATATCCTTCCACGATGGTCCTTACCACCCACAAAATCAAGATAAGTCTGAGTCTCATCTACAAGTTGTTCCTTCCGAGACTATCGCTAAATGGTTTGTTGTATTTGGTCCTATTATGAAGCAATGTTGACATAAGTAAGGGATTATTGTTAAGAAATTATAAAACTG
This sequence comes from Erythroxylum ulei, assembly GCA_027564395.1. Lineage (NCBI taxonomy): Eukaryota > Viridiplantae > Streptophyta > Magnoliopsida > Malpighiales > Erythroxylaceae > Erythroxylum > Erythroxylum ulei. Next base: position 54,198,704 of record JANITX010000212.1, on the reverse strand, counting down.
TATTAATTTCACATACATTCAGCTCTCTACATTGGATGTTGATGAATGTCACACCATTATGTTTCTTCGTATGGGTATGCAAGAGTAACTAGATAGGTGTAGGCTTCATCCCCAATGACGTTTCCTATATGTATAACCTATATTGTCAGATGAGAACTACAATTTATAAAAATTTCGGCAGAATTTTCTCTATTTTTATAAAATTTGCCCCTGTTGAACAAAGCAAATAACTTAACACAACCATATATGGCACCAAACATTAATAACATAATCATTATGTACAAAACAACATAGAAAAATATATATAAAATAAGTGCCAAGTTTAGATACTTACAAGTCTATATGCATGCTCCTTATGGGTTATTAATCCTCCCGTATGTATAGGAAGACTCTGGCCCCCCGGACCTCCACGCCTGTTGATGGAATTATGCTCTGATATGAACATTGCTGCAGGTGATGCCCAAAACTCGGTTCAACAACTTCAAATTTCCTCTGAAATATAACGCAGTCATGCACCAGCCTTACGTATCACATTAATGAAGTTGTGATAATGTGTACGAACTTTCTTTTCCCATACTTTATACATACTGGAGTTGAAATAAGAATCCCAGTAAAACGCTTTTTGAAATAAGAAGGCAACAAATTATATAATGTAATAATATTTATGTAATTTGTGTATATAAGAAAATAAATATTTTTTGTACCTCAAACTCCTGAAAGTAAAATTGCTTTGTGGCATCAGATATATTCTTCCATACATAACCCTCAGGTTCAATCCTTTGGTTAAATGTGGAAGTCATATTTTTGGAACTTGGTCCAGACGGAACCAACCTAATATAACAAATTATTTTATACTATGAAATAACTGATAAACCTAAGACAATTGAAAGTAAACAGTGAGTAATGTGATTTCACTTACTATTCATTGACAATTATTATAAACTTTCTTCAATCAGGTCCCTCAGCTGCAGGCTGGACGACGTCTCCTCTATTCGATAAACTAGTATTGGATGATATATGAGTTGGGGATGGGGAAGGAGTAGCATAAGGAGCAGTAGGTGATGCCTCATCTGCAACTACCGGTCCTGGAGATGGAGGAGGTGAGTTAGTGCAAGCAGCAGACTGTGACGAACCACCTTCACAGTAAGTTGCTCCGAACATGGCTCTAAACCTTGGTCGTATAACCTTATGCTGTCGCTTTGGTCCCATTTGTTTACCTGAAATTCTATTTTTATGTATTCTCTACAAATATAATACTTTGATATCAATATTGTACACAATATATGGAGAAGAAAATAAGGCAATGGATTTG
>JANITX010000212.1:54148941-54164596 GCA_027564395.1 Erythroxylum ulei | reverse complement strand
GTGACATACCCCCGGGCGTCCGACGGGGTATTCTTCAGTCCTGAAAAACATTAGCAATTTTATGTGAGTTTTGGATATTTCTTGCAAGGAAAATCTGTACTATGAAAACGACTGTATTTGACAATGTTTCCTACTCCAATATTATATACTTGTCTGACGATAATATTATTATATAATATTAATAAGTAAAAATGTGTTCAGTCCTTATTTCACAGCAGCAGTACAAATTTCTCGTTATTTCTCCCAGTTCGCTGCACCACACCACCAAAAATTTAACATGTTGATAACCACGAGCGCCAAATCCCGCAGTCCAATTAGGCCGTGCTTGATTTGTTGTGATTTTAGAGGGTCCGAGTGTTGTGATTTCTCCCAGCTCATTGCACCACCAACGGAGACTCAAGGAGGAAAGGGTCGTTGGGTTCATTTACTCGGGAGATTTGAATCATGAGCTTAATCAGAGAACATCCTCGTAGGTCTTGACACTACACTTTAACCTAAAAGCTTAAGATTTTTAGTTTATGAATCTTTTTCACTTATATGTCCTTCAATAGTTTCATCTCTTTTTAATGTCTGATTTCTACTCACACTTGAAATACTAACAATCTCTTCTTCAAATGTAAACTTTTACATTGGGCTTAAGCTTGGGTTTCTCCTTGAGCGAAAGCGTTTCTTTTAGCAGCTCGAGTATATGGCGTCACCAAGAGCCTTTTTATTCTGTTGGTTTGGGCCTACTAAAAGTTTCCTTGCTATTCAACATGGGGGGTCAACCATGGGATCTGACTACCATCTCCGTACTCATCCCTTATTGTATTATTGACTTTGATATCACTTGTTGGTGCTGGGGAGCCCACTTACTTGGGAGATCTATATCGTGGGCCTAATGAGAGAACATACTCGTGGGCCTTGACACTACACTTCAACCCAAAAGCTTAAATCTTTAGGTTTATGGGTTCTTTCTACCTATATGTTCTTCATTAGTTCTATTTCTTTCTAATGTGGGATTTCCACTCATACTTAAAATATCAACAATCTCCTCCTCCATTGTGAACTTTCACATTGAACTTGGGCTTGGGCTTAGGCTTTTCCTTGAGCAAAAACCATTTTTTTAGCAGTTTGAGCCTTTCTACTCCATTGGTTTGGGCTTAGTAGGAGTCTCCTTGCTCTTGAACGTAGGGAGGCAACCATAAGATCCAACTACCATCTCCATACTCATCCCTTATCGAATCAGCGGCTTTGATATCACTTATTGGTACGGGGGAGCCCACTTACTTGGGAGATCTACATCATGGGCCTAACGAGAGAACATACTTATGGGCCTTGACACCACACTTCAACCCAAAATCTTAAGCCTTTAAGTTTATGGGTCCTTTTTTTTTTCCTTATATGTCATTCACTAGTTCCATCTCTTTCTAATGTAGGATTTCCACTCACACTTGAAATACCAACAATCTCCCCCTCAAGTGTGAACTTTCACATTGGACTTGGGTTTTTTCCTTGAGCGAAAGCCTTTTTCTTAGTAGCTTGAGCATATGACGTCACCAAGAGCCCTTTTACTCCACTATTTTAGGCCCACTAGGAGTCTCCTTGCATTTTCACGTGTGGAGGCAACCACAGAATTTGGTTTTTAGGAGAGATTTTGAGGTTGTTCAAGAAGGAAAAAAGGTAGAGGAAGAGAAGAGCTTTCATTTGAGCCAAAGATCTCTTCATCTGGTAAAGAATCAAGGTAAGATCATTTTGAATCTTTTGGATTTTTGGAAGGATTTTAGTTTATGGAGTTTAGAAAATGCTTGGGTTTAAGTATTCTAGAATCAATTTTAGTGATTTTGCATGGTGGAATTTTCAATTGGATTCCTATTAAATGAGACTTGGTTTGTTTTAGGAAACCAAAAGAATCCTACCCAAGGGCAAGGGGAAGGACTAGTTGATGTGGCCACAAAGAAGAAACCTAAAAAGGTTGTGAACCCTTTGTTTGAGAAACGACCAAAGCAGTTTGGAACTAGGGATGTTGTAACGTTCCTTTTTTAAGCAAAAAGATTGGCATGTTAAAAAATTTAAGAGGCCCTAAAGTCCCCAAAGTGATCGAAATATTTCTTATGAAGACAAAAGTTGAATTTTGTTCTCTTCGTCACCCGTCGGTTCACTTCCTTAGATTAAGTGAGCTTGGTGATGGGCACTTCATCTGATTCTAGCATCCACCACCAATTTGCCTCTAAAATGTTGCCTTTATGTCAACAATCACGTGTTGGAGGACTACAAACATCACTCTCTCTTTATCTTTAAAATCTCTCTAATTCCCGAATTTCAAAAGAGATTTTGAAGCTGTTCAAGAAGAGAAAAAGGGAGAGGAAGAAAAGAGCTTCCCTTTGAGCCAAAGATCTCTTCACTTGGTGAAGAATCAAGATAAGATCTTTTTGAATCTTTTGAATTTTTGAAAGGATTTTAGTTCATGGAGTTTAGAAAATGCTTGAGTTTAAGTATTCTAAAATCAATTTTAGTGATTTTGCATGGTCGGATTTTCAATTGGATTCCTATTGAATGAGATTTGATTTGTTTTAGGGAACCAAAAGAATCTTACCTAAAGGTAAGGGGAAAGATAAGTTGATGTGGCCACAAAGAAGAAACCTGAAAAGGTTGTGATTTGTTTGAGAAATGACCAAAGTAGTTTGGAACTAGAGTTGTTGTAACATTCCTTTTTTAAGCAAAAAGATTGGCATGTTAAAAAATTTAAGAGGCCCTAAAGTCCCCAAAGTGATCGAAAGATTTCTTATGAAGACAAAAGTTAAATTTTGTTCTTTTCGTCACCTGTCGGTTCACTTCCTCAGATTAAGTGAGCTTAGTGATGGACACTTCATCTGGTTCTAGCATCCACCACCAATTTGCCTCTAAAATGCCGCCTCTATGTCAACAATCACGTGTTGGAGGACTACAAACATCACTCTCTCTTTATCTTTAAAATCTCTCTAATTCCTGAATTCCAAACATCACTATCTTTTTATCTTTAAAATCTCTCTTTAATTTAATGTTTGTCATTTTCATTAAAGTAGAAAACTAGTTATATAGAAATACAAGACGACTCTTAGACTTATTAAGAAACTAAATAGACCTCGTAAGAAATTAAACAGACTTTTAGAGATAATAACACATTTATTTTGAGTTTATATCTTCAATAGGTTGACCCTCCGCTTGTATAGGAACTATAGCTATGTAGAGTTTCGTAAAGAATTTTACAGGTATAAAAGAACTAGTTGGTCCCCCATAAGTAAATCTTGATTGCAGTTTGTTCACGGGATCGTTTCAATGGAAAATAAATGCAGAAGTGAAAATTTATGATACTGAACTAGAATATTGGCCATTTACGAACAGGAATGGCATTTTCAATCTCATGTTCTAGTTGGTAATTGAATTTGTGGTATTAGTTAAGAAACTTTTTGTGGATTTGTTATGCAAGACTTCCCATCAATATAACTCTAGAATATTACAATGGAAACGTGTGAGCTAAAGTACCCAGAAAAAGAAAGACACGTCATTATGTCGGCTAGTTTTTGGAAAACACGAGACTTACTTTCTTTGACTTGAAACCTCAGAAAACCTAACAAAAGCTTGCAAAACCCCAAGTGGGCTTCTTTGCTCAGGACCATACCCTTCCGTTAGACCTTGGAGAGACCATGAACACACCCAACTTGAAAAGAAAGTGGTTGCTTTTGATAGCCCAGATCCAACCACGTGGAAAACGATCAATCACCGTTGCCTTCTTTTTTTGACCACGCAAGTTCTAAATTCGAGCATATCTTTTAGACAGATCATGATGTGAGTGATTGACGACAAACAGAACGTTGAATGATGATGTAAAAATTGTTGGAGATATAATTCAAAATTTGTTGCAGAAATATGATTCAAAATCTGTTTTAACATTACAATAAACTCTCAAAATTAATTGATTAGTTAGCTAGTTAATTGAAGATTTTTTTTAGTGTTTTTAGTTAACATGAATAAATGTAAGTATCTTAATTTTTCACATTTTAGTTATTCAATAGCCTATAAATTGGCATTCTAATTTGTATTGATTGTGCATTGAATAAAAAGTAACAATATGCTATTTCTTAAAAATTTGCTGAATTCTTTTTTCCTTTATTTTTGTAGCATTAATTTCTTTTAAAATAAACATTTGGTATCTGAGCAGCTTTGGAAGTTTCTTCTTGGCAAACAACGGTAGTACAATCAACATAACCCAACTTTTCATGTCAATTTTTAAGGGAGACAACTATGAATTTTGGATTATCAAAATGAGAACACTATTCAAGTCACAAGAGTTATGGGATTTGGTGGAATATGACTGTAATGATTAGTTAAGAGAAAGTAAGAAAAAAAAGTTAAGGCTCTATTCTTCATACAACAAGTTGTAGATGACTGCATTTTCTTAAAAATTGTAGCAACCTCAACAATAAAGGAGGCATGGACAATTCTGTAGCTTGCCTTCCACAGTGATCACAGTAAAGTTGCAGACACTTTGTCAGGAATTTGAAAACCTAAATATGAAGAACAATGAATCAGTGTAGAAACTGATGTTACAAGTAGCAACCATTATCAACCAAATTAGGTCCTATGATGATGATGTCTTAGAAAAGAATGTTGTAAGTAAAGTACTTTGGAGTTTAACTTCAAATTTTAAACATATGGTTGAAGTTATTAAGGAGTTCAGGAACATAGTAACTTATTCCATGGATGAGTTGATGGGTTCGCTGCAGTTCCATGAAGTAAGAACTTAAATAACAAGAAAAACAAAGAATGAGAAAAAGGCATTTTAAGTAAAAGGAGAAAGTTCAAAAGAGCCGAAAAAAGCTACAGGACGTGGAAAAGGTGGAAGAGGATTTCAAGGAAGAAGTTACAATAGAGGTAGAGAAGCCAACAAAGAATTTCAGCAGAGATCCAACAATAACAATAAGGGCAACATCTAATGTCAACATTGCAAAAAATATGGACATATGAAAATTTTGTAGAAGAAGCAGATGAAGAGAGCAAGTTGTTCGTGGCACACTTTGACACAGTAGACACACAAGGTGAAGTGTGGTTTATTGATAGTAAGTGCTCCAATCATTTAACCAGCAAGAAGGCGATATTCAAGGGGCTCAAAATATTTGATAAGACTCAAAAGAGGATGGTAAAATTGGGAGATGATCAAGAAGTATAAGTGGAAGGAAAAGGATCAATAGCCGTCAAAACTAGCCAAGGTAAAACCAAAGTCTTATACAATGTTCAATTTGTTCCTAGCACATAATGTGCTGAGCTTTGGACAACAACTTTTGGCTAGTGGATATTCAGTAATGTTTGACGATAGAGCATGTGTCTTTAAAGATAAACAATTGTTAAGGGTACTGATGACTAAAAACATAATGTTCCCGCTGGACATCTTTGTTATGGATGATTTCACCTTAGTTGTGGAAGAAAAATATGAGTTCAAACTTTGGCACCTTCAGTACAGATATCTGAATGTAAAGGCATTACAGTTATTGGAAAGAAAAGGTATGGTTCATGATTTACCACAAATTCAAACTTTTTATTTATGTGAAGTTTGCATTTATGACAAGCAAACCAAGAAGTCGTTCCATACTAGAAAAGCGTGGAGAACCTTAACATGTCTTGAATTAGTTCATACAGATCTCTATGGCCCTATGAATATGAAGTCACTTAGAGGAAGTTATTACTTGTTCCTATTCACTGAGGACTTCAACAGAATGTGTTGGGTATATTTTTTGAAATCCAAACAAGACCTTTTAAAATTTTAAAAAATTCATAGCATTGGTGAAAAAGAAAAGTGGAAAATGCATAAAGGTGTTTCATGTGGATAGAGAAGGTGAATTTATATCAAAGGAGCTCAATCATTTTTGTGAAGAAAATGGAATTCAAAGGGAGTTGATTGCACCATACACTCCAAAGCATAACACAGCAGTGGAACACAAAAATAGAATGATGGTAGAGATGTCAAGAAGTCTCTTAAAAAAGAAAGGTCTTCTAAACCAATATTGGGCAAGAGTTGTAGCATTAACAGTATACTTACTAAATTTCTTCCCTACAAAAGTTGTCCAAAATATCCCTACATATAAAGCAGGAAAGGAACCAAGCCCACCTTAAGTCATTTAAATATTTTTGGTTGTATTGCTTATGTTTTAGTTAATGTTGAAAATCGCCAAAAATTAGATGAGAAATTAGTTAAATGTATTTTAGCGAGTTATTGCATTAAGTCGAAAGCATATAAATTATATAGCCTTATAACTGGCAAGATAATTGTTAGTAAAAATGTAATGTTTAATGAGGTAGCAAGCTGGAATTGGAGAAGCAGCAATAGCAAAAAGGAAGATCAACATCAATTTTCCTTGATGGAAGAGACAAATTTATCCTCAATTCCTGCAACTTCACCAAATACAATTGTAGCAACTTTTTCGAATTTAACTCCTACTTAATTTAGCCCAATAACAACATCAAATGAAACTTCTAACACTAGCAACTCAAGCATATCCTTTAAAGAGACTCCTTTAAGGAAATTCATATCATTAATAGATATTTATGAATCAGAGGAGTTTGTATTGATTGTTCTAGACCTTATAACATATAAGGAGGCAGCAGAAAAAGAAGAGTGGAGGCAAGCTATGAGAGAAGAGCTCATGTCCATTAAAAGGAACTCAACTTAGGAGCTAGCAAAATCTGTTAAATGAAAAGAAACCAACTGTTGTGAAGTGGATATTCAAGGCAAAATTTCATATGGATGGTAGTATTCAAGAGTACAAGGCTCAGTAGGTCATGAAAGGGTACTCTTAACAACAAGGGATCGATTATAAGGAGAAATTTTCTCCTATAACTCGATTCAAAACTGTAAGACTTTTTTTGGTGTTGACCGCTCAACTTAAATGGAAGGTGTATCTGTTTGATGTAAGCTAGACATTTCTGAATGGAGAATTTAAAGAAGAAGTCTATATTACAAAACTAGAAAGCTTTGTGATTTATTGTAAAAAAGAAAAGGTGTACATGTTAAAGAAGGCTTTTATGGCTTAAAGCAAGCCTCAAGAGCATGATACAACAAAATGGTTATGTGAAAAGTGAAAATGAGCCCAGTCTTTATCTAAAGAAGTAAGGTAAAGTTTCTTTCTTAATAGTGTGCTTATATATTAATGATATAATTTATATGGATTCAGATTTAGCACTTGGAAAAGAATTCAAATACAACATGATTGGCACCTTCAAAATGACAAACCTAGGATTGCTGCATTATTTCCTTAGATTAGAGATTTTGCAAGATCAAGATGGGATGTTTGTTTTTCAAAAGAATTATACAATTGATTTATTAAAGAAATTCAACATGTCGAATTGCAAAATGGTGGCTAATTTAATGAACAAGAATAAAAAATTGATGCAAAAAGATGGAGTTGAAGCTACAAATGAAAGACATTTTAAAAGCTTCGTTAGTGGATTGATATATTAAACTAGCATAAGGCTAGACATTTCATTTTTAGTTAGTGGTAGTGTCAAGATTAATAAGCAATCCATCAAAGTGACATTATGGAATAGCAAAAAGGATTTAAGGTACAATGCAAGGACTTTGAATTATAGAATCCCGTACACTCATATAAGAGATTTTAGATTGATTGGCTTTATCAATAATGATTGGGCTACCTCATCATATGATAGAAGAACTACTTCTGGGAATGTATTTGGACTTGGTTTAGGTGCAGCCACATAGTGCTCTACGAAACAACCAATGACAACATTATCAATAGCAGAGGCAAAGTATGTTGCTACCATTGCAACAGCATGTCAATGGATTTGACTTAGAAGAATGTTGTGCAATTTGCAACAAAAGCAAGAGAAGAGAAATGAACTTTATTTTGATAATAAATCAACAATTGTAATAGCAAGGAATCCACTCTGTAACATATTTAGCTGAGATTTCATTTTATTAGGGAATTGGTGGCCAAAAGAGAAATAGTTATAAAGTTCTATCATATTGATGTCTAATCTACAGATATCTTCACCAAAACTTTGTGAAATCAAAGACATGCTTTTCTTAGGTCATTGCTTGGAGTTTGTGATTTTGAATCAAGGGGGAGTGTTGGAGATATGATGTAGCGCCCCCTTACCGCAAGGTACACACCGGGACGCTTGGAGGTCATTTCGATACTTATCCTACGATAAGGGCAAGCTACGATCGATCACTACATTTACTTCACATGGCATGGTATCATAATTCACTTATGAAGGATCATAAGAAAAACCACAATATTTTAAAACCAACTTTTTCCTCATTTTATTGCATAAAACTGAAAGTCTACATTGTGTCCTTCAACACTCCTTACATGTACATCATCAAAACCTAATACAATAGTGCTATATGAAAGAGGAAAATCTTCAAAGTCTAATTAATTTGTCCAAAAATCCTAGATGACTGACCTTTGAGCTATGACTTCTCTAAAGGGGACTTTTTGTCCTGTCTAAAGCACTAGGTCTCTTGTCTCTTACCTGAAAAGTTACATTGTAATTTTTGATGAGTTTTGCGAACTCAATGAGTGAACCATCATTGATGATTTCACTAGATCACATACACACATCATATTATTACATAAATATTCATTCTAACATACATTTATTATTCAGATACTCACATAACATGGTATATCATATGGTTACTCATTTCAACTTTACAAAACATTCAAAGAAATTCAATTTTATATGAATGTTATATGTATGAGACTCACATTGGTTCTTATTATTGTGACCGAGTGCCTATCATAAATTTATACAAATACTGTCCCATAGGGCTTAATCAGAACAGAATCACGGAGCATAGTTCTACATGCTGAATCAGAAATCACGGAGCAAAGCCCTACGTGGAAGCGCTTCAAACTTGCTACTCAAGTCACAATGCCTTTGTCTAAACATGCATTTTATGAAATGCATCAAATACATATATGTCATATATCACAATCACATATGATGCTCAAACAAAGCTTATAATCATCGGACCTAAGTTCGGCATTCAACTTTCATTGAGAATCAAATGACATTCAGAAATTTATATCAAATCAAAGCACTTCCAATACATGCCAAACTATTAAACTCCTCCGACTTCAAGTCCAGAATTCAGAAACAAGTCACAAACAATTCAGTAAGATGGAAGTTTAACAAATCAAATCAATTCAAAACAAATCAATCCTAGGAAATCATCTAGGTTGACTCACAGTACGCTCCAATGTGCTATTGCCTGGATGGACTGGCAATGTCTGTCTGACGTCCGCTTGGCTCTTGTAGATTATACAAAACACATGTACAAATATCGCATTTTTTTCATAAATGTACAATTATTCCTTAATGCACACGTATTTATAAAATATCCATAATGCATGTTCAATGACAAATTCCAGGGTACTTTATTGCGATCCTTATCAACAAATCATTCAGATATCAAAGCCTTCATTAACACCATATGTACTTATACTTTGGACCATAATTAACCAATGTCAAAATCATTTCATAACTTCATTGACCACTTTAGATTTTTCTTCTAATACAAATACGGGTCAACTTTGCATACTAAATCTGATAAGGTAAATGACAAAAATTAGGCAACACTTCCTTCTATAAAGTTATTCTCCAATGTCTTACGTTTCTATTGACACTAAAATCACTTAATTTGGTTCAGTAATTTGGAAGATGTGCCTCAAACATTATCGGGTTGTTCATATTCAAAAATAATGTACTATACACAACTTCCATCCAGAAATTCAATATCTTAGAGGAAGAATCAGCATTCGACTTCTTGAGACAATTTGTAGGCCCATATCTCTAGTTTACTCTAAATTAAAAATCATCTCATTTAGAATCCTACAGTTCAAGATATCATCAAAATACAAGAACATGTTCAGTAAAATATCTAGTTCATGCTCTATACCCTTACTTTGATTAGATTAATCTTTTTCGAGTAAAAAAAGCTATAATTTCTATGGAGAGATAGAGAAATGTGTTATAAATCCAATCATTTGGAGGTCGGACGACAAAGTTAAGGCTAAAAGAATCAAACAAGGTTATGTCCACATAAGACGAAGCAGATAGCAGACGAAGCAGATAGCAGACGAAGCAGAAAGTAGACGAACTAAAAAGTAGACGAAGCAGAAAGTAGACAAAGCAGAAAGCAGACGAAGCAAAAAACAAACGAAGCAAAGTCAACTTAAGACGAAGCAAAGTCAACTTCAGACGATGCAACTCTTAAGGCGAAGCAGAGTCAACTTAAGACGAAACAGAAGTCAACCTAAGACGATACAGATGGTCAACTTAAGACGAAGCAAACGTCAACTTAAGACGATACAGATGGTCAACTTAAGACGATGCAACTCTTAAGACAAAATGGAGTCAACTTAAGATGAAGCAAAAGTCAATCTAAGATGATACAAATGGTTAACTTAAGACAAAGCAGAAGTCAACCTAAGTCGATACAGATGGTCAACTTAAGACCATATGACGTCATCACAGACGATACGTCTCTACAGACGATACATCTTTACAAACGATACATCTTCACAGACGATACATCTTTATAGACGATATGACGTCATCATAGACGATACTATCTATACCCCTCAACTCAAAAACCTTTTTTTTGAACATCTCTAAGTTTTCATCAACTCACGTATAAACACCTATATATTTATACATGTATAGGGAAGAAACAAAGCATATCACCTTTCCATATATAATTCTCTACACTAATCTTATACATCATTTCATTGCTACTTCAACTCCAAGAACCATTTCCACAACATCTGACACTAACAATCCATCAAAAACCAAATAACACCATATCCACAATTTTCATCCCCTTAACACAGTGTTCAAGAATAAACCCCTTTTTAACTCTCGGATAACTCAAACTTACTACTGACAAATAATAAAGGCAACTTTACACTTGTCACTTTTCCTAAGGTCCAACTCTAACCAATTTTCTTTTGAAACTAACTCCATTAATTCTATCTTTATAATCCAACCATCTCCAACTCTTCTTTTGATTTCTTTTCCCCTATTTTCCATAATACTCTATAAATTCCGAAATAAATCCTATATTCACCAAAATTCATAATTATATAATTCCTCTAATCAATAAAATTTCCAATATAAATAAATTCCAAATTCACAAATTTCCCAAAAATCACAACTCAGTCCAATTATACTCGGAAAATGTCAATAAATGCATGTACAGATTTATGAATGTGCAAAAATGTTCATGTCACACTTAACTTATGCATGACGTAAATTTTTCCTAATTTCTCAGTGATTTCTCATAATTTGTTATTCTAGCCTTAACATAAGTAACGGGATGTTACAACTACAAGATCCAAAAAGCAGTCCCACCTCAAATGCTACTGCAAGATCCAAAAAGTAGTCCCACTATCATTCTTATTACCATACCTAAAACCCTTATGGGTCTATAAATATCCGTTCGAGGTTGCCCATATATGACTATTAAGGTCTCCTCCTAGAATAACTCTCTCATCAGGGGGGGTCTATTGAGTCACCTGATCTAGCTTTATCCAGAATTAATGCTTAAGTTGTTTTTCCAACCCTACTTGAGGTACATAAGGACTATATGTTCTTCAATTATAAGGAGGCCATGTTTTTATAGAAAGGGGTTATATGACTTCTCAACTACTGATAAATTAGATTTGAGCTTTAAAGAAATGACATCCTGTCTGGAGAATAATTGCACATGCTCCAGAATTAAGAAAACAAAGATGGAAATAATTCTTAGCTCCAGGTGATTAGTGCATGGAAAGAGAGAAATAAAAGAGTGTTTAAAAATGTCGACATTCCTATCTAAACTATTTTGAGATAACCCAACCAATGGATTAAAAACAACTGTACAACATGAGGGAAATAAATAGCTAAACATAGTACTCAAGCTATAGGATAAAAAAAAGTAAGACAGAAAAAGCCAAATGGAGGTTAATGTAGCAAAACTATAGGGAACGAAAATTACAACACATGTGCGGTGAACAACATAAACTAAATGGCTCATGACATAGAAGAGAAATTCACTCACAGGATGAGGTGAAGGTAGATCAAAAACATCCAAATGCAATAAGGAACTAACTACTCCAACAACAACTTTAGAGAAGCTTAAGTTACTGCAAAACTTATAAAAAAAAGAAGCAAATTGGTGAGAATAAGGGTTAATTAAGAGTAACTTATCAAAAGATCAAATTAGGGAAGGACATAAGGGGACAAAAAGAAGGTAGAATTAGAGGACGCTTATCCATGGTGTAGGTCTAATGATCAAGTAGTAAGTGGAGTATACAATATAGATGGTTTAGGTCTAAGTCTAAGGCTTGTACTAAAGAAGCTATATGGTATATAAATTATTATTTAATGAATTTTTAAATTCTAGAAAATTTGAAAAACTTCATCTTAGTTTTTTGATAGAGGTAGTCATTACCATAAAAGAAAGTGACTCTACTAATGTTTTCTTCCTCCTATTTAGATGAGGATCATAATGTATCTAAGTATTCAATTTCAGTTGAAATACTAACTTAAGAGATTTTCTCTAATACCCCTTGTTAGTCCCTAGTGGCACCCAATAGAGGGGTTGATTTGGTGTTGTAAAATTAAATAGTTATATTTTTATCTAATCAATAAAATTGAATAAGGTTCGATATATGATTAAATAAAGAAATAGCTTAATGTAAATCAACAACACAATCAAACAATAATTTAAGTAGTATAGGGAAGGAGAAAGGAAAACTAATTTTTAATGGTTCAGTAAGCAACTCTTACCTATGTCCAATTTCTAAGATATTTTTTAGAATTCTACTAAGTCTTTTCTTTTAACAAAGTGAAGAGGAATCTTCTTACAATGATCTTTTTTTTCATAAGTAAAAAGAAACTCTTCTTATAATCTTTATCCAAGGTGAAGAGTAACCTCACTCATAAATGAATTTACAATTCAAAAAACCTTGCTTGAACGCTTTGAAAACCTAAGGATTCACTCACCTCAAAATGTAACAATTAATGCTTACAAATTTTTTTGAAAAACTCTTCAAAATATATTTATAGAAAACTTGAATGCTTTCTTGCATCTAAACCAATGAAAAATTATGTATTCATTGGCTTTACGGCTTAAACTAGTCATGGGAACAATGAACTAGCCGTTATTAATGGCTACTACTATATATTGATCGAGTAATATACATCAAATGCATATATTTTCTAGTTGTTGAAACATTAGTCAACCACAGTTGCATATTTTTTACCAATATACTTCTTAGTGAGACAACAATTTAACCAATGTTGCTACAAACTCTCAGTAAAATAAGTTATAACTACTTTATCCTATATTGGTTGATTAATACACCCAAAATTATGATTGCAACATATTTAAATGCTCAAATTTAATCTTCTTAATGCAAATTTGATTTAGGCACTTTTTAAAATGTTCTTAAAGTATGTTTTAAGGTTCAAGAGGTACTTATCTAAAATTAAAACTTTAATTTCCCTTGATGATTAAAAACACATATGCAATGATTTAAAATAATAATGTTTTCATGCATGATGAGCTTTTGAAGTATCAAAGAGATCAAATATAAAATATGACAAACATTACAAATCAATTATAGCCTTGTTATTCCTTGTTCTTCATTAGTCTTAATTTTTTCTTCACTTCAATGACTTTAATTCCAACTTTCCCCTAGTGTCTTCGTAAGATGAATCTTGATTAGTGCATAATCATTATTGCTTTCATATAAAACAAACTTATTAATAGTACTTATATTTTGTAATCATCAAAATGTAGATTGTAACCTTCATTATTTCAATAACTAATAATATATTATGGATATGATATTTAAAATGACTTGTGTTTACTCAAAGAGATGAAATTAAAGGAAATTTTCTTTGTAATTATTAAAGGACCACTTTTATAATTCACATTCTTTGACTAACCAGTTAATAAAATTCTACATAAGATTAACAAATTGGTTCAAATTCAACCTAAATTAAAGTGAAAAAGTCCGAGTTGATTGGATTTTGGGTCAGGCTCAAACTTAAGAGGACTGACTCAGTTTCCTTGAACAACTCAAATCATTCTGAAACTTAAAACTTGATCAATCTAAGTCTATCTGTTGAATTTGGGTCAAAGCAAACTAGAATTTGCATTCTTACTGTTATTGAAATTAGAAGTGAGGTTTCAATGTTGGACACCCCGCCCTTGTGGGTCACGAGGCCGATGTCCTAAGTGACATCTGAACGCGTATCCCACAAGGGTGGCTTGCCCCCACCAAGACAACATCAAAACAATTCACTTCTCCTATTTCTGAACAGATTTTGGGAAACTCCAAATTGGAATTTCATTTCGACTTGATCCGAACAATTGGGACCCTATGTCTCTAATTTACTTAGAGACAAAAATCATCGCATTTGGAGATCCCATAACAAAGTTATGGCTGAAAGACTCAAACCGGGTTTTAACCTCAACCATAATGCACCTAACTTGGGGCAATTAGCATAATCATCATTAGGGGATATCATATTAAGATCATCTTAGGACGGGTTGGAAGAAGACTTCGAGATCTATAACTTTTATGAAAACCTCGAAGACGGATTCTATCTTCTGAAGGGTCAAAAAAATGGAGCAAACGACAGCAAGAAGCAGACGAATGCATGGAGCAGACGAATGCATGAAGCAGACGAACGCAAAAGCAGACGAAAGAGAATAGTAGACAAATGGGAGTCAACTTAAGACGATGCAACGCTTAAGATGGAGTAGAGTCAACTTAAGACGAAGCAAAGACAACTTAAGACAATGCAACTCTTAAGACGAAGCGGAGTCAACTTAAGACGATGCAACGCTTAAGACGGAGCGGAGTCAACTTAAGAAGATATGACGTCATCACAGATGATACGTCTTCATAAACGATACCTCTTTACAAACGATACATCCTACAGATAATATGACGTCATCACAGACGATATGATGTCATTATAGATGATACGTCTTTACAGACGATACATCCTACAGATAATATGACGTCATCACAGACGATATGATGTCATTATAGACGATACATCTTTACAGATGATATGACGTCATCACAGACGATACGTCTTTACAGACGATATCACTTGATACTCCTAAGCATCTGCCCTGCTAAGGACCATAACTTTCAACTCCTATGTCCAACAATTTCCTACTATAAACCGTTGGAAAGCTAGAAAGATGATCTACAACTTTCTAGAAGGCATATTTGCCTAAATCGACCCAGTTAAACCAGATCTACCCCTGGCATCCGAACACTAACATTTTTCCTTATGCGAACTTAAAAATGCAATGTATAAACTTGAGAGAAATTCATGAACAAAATGCAATATTATTCCATTTGCATCAAAAGATAAGAGTTTTACAAAGCTTTAGAAGGAATTTCAAGCCCCAAATAAACTAACATCTCAAAATCCCAAAATACAGAAGTTACATAAATCATAAGTTGCTCAAATTGCAATTAAATCCTTGCTTTACAAGATTGCTTCAAATACAAAATAATCAAAAATTGGAGTGATGCCTTGACCCTTGACTACTCGATATCTTGCTCATCACCTAGATATGGGGGAGGATAATTGGGGGCGAGGG
>JANITX010000212.1:54117292-54148841 GCA_027564395.1 Erythroxylum ulei | reverse complement strand
ATATGAGTTCACCACTCATCAAGATTGTGGTCCATAATAAGCAAATGCTAAAATGTATGTTTTAAGACTAAAGTAACAACCTAGTTTATTCTTGGAACCATTTAATAGTGCCATTATCGATAGTCGACTACTATCATGATATGGAGCTGATCATTCCCTAGAAGTAAACTCCTTTACTTATAAGGATATAAATCGCAACATTACAGTCTAAACCATAATCAAGCGACCAACTTTATTATTCAACTATGAGTCTATTATCTTAGATTCTTATAATATACATGTTTCCTATACATCTCTATATATACGTATATTACTTACCAAAGAATCTCGGTACCTTATGACTAGATATATGATGCTCATTAAAACCAAACTCTTTTGTTTTATTAATAATAAATTTTTTCGTTACAAAACTGTAACTGAAGAAGATTAAGTTACATATAAACACACTTGCTTTCCAAGGCACTATATTTACATAACTCCAACAATGTGGACTCAAACTTTCTCTCAGGTACCTTTTAACTAGCAACTCCTTAACTTGTCTTTGAAGTTTCTTTGACTCCTCGGGATTGCTTCTATAAGCTAGTTGGTTAGGAATTGATACACCAGGTATGAAATCAATTTGATGTTCTATTCCCCTAAGTGGTGGTAAGCCATTGGGAACTTCCTCAAGAAATACATGAACGAATCCCGACAAAAGAGACATTGTAGCACTAGGCGAAGATGGGCTAAGATCATTAGTATTAAAATAAGCCTCTTTGTTCAAAAGAACAATCATTGGCTATTTTGAACAAAAACTCTCTTAATCTCACTTTTTTGCATAAAAACTTTCTTTTTTTTCTCTCTTGATCTTAAGGCTTTTTCTTTTCTTCTTTTATATGATTAATGCCTCTTTTTCATACCCAATCTCACTCTTTCTTTTTCACATTCAGCCTCTTTCTTTTTGACACACATTTTCAGCCTCACTTGATCTTCGTACACTTGTTGAGGTGTTAATGGTACAAGAGTTATACATTTCCCATGCATTACAAAAGATTATCTATTATTAAATACATCATATATAGCCCTCTTATCAAACTGCCATGGTCAGCCTAAAAGTAAATGAGTAGCTTGCATAGGTATAACATCACAAAGCACCTCAACACCTTCCAATAGAAAATGACACCAACATTTTTTATTAACCTTAACTTCCCTGCACTCATTCAACCATTGAAGTTTATAAGCTCTAGGATGCTTAATAATAGGTAGGTCTAATTTTTCAACTAAAAGATTGCTTGCTACATTAGCACAACTTTCCCCATCTATAATCATGCTACATACCTTGTCTTTGATGTAACAACGTGTGTGGAAGGTGTTATCTCGTTGTTCTTCATGCTCCTTCATAACTTGCACATTCAAAGCTCTCCTAGTGACAAGGATTTCACCAGTAACTAAAAACCCTTCAACATCACTCCCTTCCTGTTGGCCCTTGAATTTTTTCTTGTTGAATTAAGCATGATTTAAATGAATTATGAGGTTTGATGGGTAAAGTTTAGGAGCTACTTATTACGTAAATGTTTGTAGAATTTTATTATATGGTTTGGTTGTATGAAAAGTGGTAAGAATGCATAAGGGCATGAGACATAAGGCATTAGGCAAAGGGAAAAATGGACATTTGCATTCTCATTTAGGGTATTAAGAGAAGAAGAAAATGTGAGAAAAGAAACAAACATGGATGAAGGAGAAAAAGAAGAGAAAAGAATAAGAAGAAGAAAAGAGGAAAGCTAGGGTTTGGAGATTTTTGAAGAATTTGAAGCATCAACAAGTAAGTGCAATACTCAAACCTTCATGATTGATAGTTAGAAGTGAAAATGAGGAGGAATGGTCTAGGAAAAATGTTTTAATCTTCTAGGGTTAATGATTATGTTGTGTTTGTGAATGATTTTGGGTTGGAATGAGCTTAGAAATGAAGTAGGAATGATGGTTTAGGGTTAAGATAGGTTATATTTGAAAGATGAGAAAAATATAGTTGAAGAATGTCAAAAAATCAAGTTTCGGGAGGTTTATGGTCGCGTACGTCGCGACGTGCTCCAACATCCTCGCCGCGGCGAGCTCCAACATTTTCGCCGTGGCGAGCTCCTTCGTCGCTGCGAGAGTCCATTTTCCAACACTGACATGCTTCAATATTTTAGGAATAACTTTTGCTGTAGATGTCCAAATGAGGTGATTTTTGATTTGTTGTAAACTAAAGACATAGGGCTACAAGTTTTATGAAGAAATGAGGTTGCAATTCAGTTTCTATGAATTTCAAATTTTGGATGGAAGTTTAGCATAGAATGTTGTTTCAGTATAAGAATAGTCTGAAAATGTTTTGGGCATAACTTTTAGAGTATCGAACCAAATTGAATGATTTTGGAGTCATTAGAAACTTGAGACAATGGGGAACATTGTTCTAGAAGAAAGTATTATCAAATTTCTTCATTTACTTGATCATAAATTGAAATTCCTATTGAATGGAATTTTTGGTTATTGTTAAAGGAAATCAAGGAAGGCAAGAGGAGCAAAGTATGAGGCACCTTTTGTTGGGATCCGATCTCGGAACCAGACTCCAATTAGAAAAAGGGCAAATGGAGACAAAAAGCGAATCAAAAGAAGGGATCCTAAATCTGAAAGTGGGCCAAACAAATGCAAAACATAAATCGAAATCAAAAAGCTCGCGGAAGCGGAAGGAATCATCAAGCGAAAAACAATTCGGATTGGAATCAAAGCAAAACACAAATCGAAAGTATCGAATCAAAACGAATCAAATTGAAAAATTAGGTAACAAGATGCGGAACAAAAGCGAAAGCGGAATTGAATGGCTCGAAATCAAAGTGAACAAACGGTTCAAACGAACTGAACAAATTTACAACATCTGTGAACAAATATTTTAGAAAAGCATCGCGTTGGAAACCTTAAGACAAACTTCTAAATTTGCATAAAAGGGGCAGAAACTTTTTTTTTCAAAGGGTAGAGGAAAGTGTTAGAAAACCAACGCTTCAAAAATCGAGTCAAACGGAGGTCGGACGGAAAAGTTACAAATAAAAAGGTGAGAAAGGGGTTTGCTGGGGCGCACGGCTTGCGATCGCGAGCTAGCGGCTCTGAAGAGCTGCTCGCGATCGCGAGCTGCTCGCTGGGTGAGGCACTCGCCCTCACGAGCGCTCGCTTGCGAGTCCGAAAATGTTTTTTTTTAATTATTTAAAACACAGAAATTCAAAAATTTATAACTTTTTACCTAGAACTCCAAAATTTTCAAACTTGGTATCAATGGAAAGCTGAAAGAAAACTCTACAACTTTCCAGAAGGATTTAAAACCTAATTCGGCCATTAAGGGGGTCAAAAGTCGCTTCAAAGTTTCTGCCAAATTTGAAATTGTCCTACACAAGGTCAGAAGTTTGAAAAACCATATCTTTTAACACAATAGCCTAAAACTGTCACCTGTTACCTCAACGGAAAGATGAAAAGATGCTTTACAAATTTTATGAAGGGAACAAAAATCAATTCAGTCATTAAACGAGGTAAAAACTCACTCGAAGGTACTGCCTATAAAATGACCATATAAACAGTAAAATGACCATGTGAACAGTACCTGCACCTTTCCCAACCTCATAACTTCTTATTCCTAACTCCAAAAATTGCATATCATACATCAATGGAAAGGGGAAAAGACAATCTACATCTTTTATGAGGATGCAAAAATCAATGAAGGTTCTAAAGGGGTGAAAAACCCTTCCAAAGATACTGCCCATAAAATGGCACTTCCAACAGTAACTGAAATCTTCTAAACCTTATAACTTTTTAATCCTAAGTCCAAAAATGACATATTATATACCAATGGAAAGCTCTAAACATGTACTACATTCTTCAATAAGACCCTCCAAACCAATTCACACTCTAAGAGGGTCAAAACCTCAGTCGAAGTTTCTGCCCATTATAAAAATTTAGACAGCACCTCCCCTAAAATTGTTCTAGCCAAATCTTCAACCCAATCTCCATCAGCTGCACAAAACAACTTCAATCCCCATAATCCTCAATCTCCCAACTCCAAACCAATTCATCTAACCCATCAATTAGCTCAAAAATGGCAGCCAACACAAATCTCTTCTTTTTGTCAATTTCAAACATACAACCATATAATTTTAAAGCAATATACACAAGAATACTTTACAATTTAATTCTCTTGCATTTACATAAAAACATAAGTTATTACAAAGCTTTAGAGGCCATTTTAGCCCTAATACAACAAAAGTATCAAAAATCAAATACAAAGAAAGGCCATTTCTCCAAAATGCTATCTAAAGCCTTGTTTTCCAAAAGATGACTTCAAAAGTTAAAATACATCGGAGTAATGCCTCTATCCCCGATGCTGTTACTCATTTTCTCGCTCATCGCCTGTGGAGGGAAAAAAGGGTGTGAGCTCGACGACTCAGTGGGTAACAGTTTAATAACGAATAACAAGCATGCATAAATTCTTTAACAATTTTTTTATAAAGCAATTTTACCAAAACCATTCTGGCCATAAAGAAAACCCCATCATTTTCAATTGATCAAAAACATTTACAAAACCAACAAAGACAAAGCAATATCACATCAACACATAGAGGATGGTTTGGGTGGATCCAAACGGAACGTACTACACATTCCCGCGAAGCGGTCATGTGTAGCTTTGAACTTATGGGAGTCCGTGAGGAACTCCAATGCCACTAGCGGGCAGGCAGGAGAAGCCTATGGACAGACAAGTGCACTTGACTCTTAAGGGACCACCACAAACCCATATAATCATGCATTTCACCTAACTCACACATAATTGCCCAAAATGGCATTTTTTCGAAATCACATATTTTAATCTTTTTCACTAAGAAAAAGGAATCGGGGCCTAACAATGAATATGTGTTTTCTACCTCTACAACCACTCAGACCAATGGATATAGTCCTCTGTCACCATCTTTGCCAATTGCACTTAACGATTAGCCTTATAATTAGGTCTTTCAGAATCATCCATCAATCCCAAAAAATTGGTCTTAAAGGCTTCCATCCTCTTTCATGGCATTAAAACAAATGTATAATCTTTTGAATTCCAACAGAATATAAAGAATTATTAATAAAATGCATAATATAACAAAATAAAGTAGGAAGTATTAATATGTTAATGATATTTTCATTTATCATTACCTGTAGTAATGAACTCTCTTGATTTCTCGATAATACTCTACTGTTGATCAAGGATTTCTTATCTTTAACTCCTATACATAACCTCTCAACTTCACATATTCATTAATATAATATGTTGCTCTTTCTTTCCTCAATCTCTTATTTTCTCTTCTGCACATTCTTGAATTAACAAAAAAATTAGGTTTTTCTTTGCATTCTTCGACCATTTTTTTAGTTAAGAGACTAGGCTTCTCTATAATTCTATCCTTGAATTGTCTCATCAAGAATTTTGGTAGAAAACAATTTTGGTTTCTTTGATGTGAAATAACTGCGATCAGGGTTATAAGTGTTAACTTTTAAACATCTCTTGTTCTTATCATATCCAACGTACAAAAGCTATGGGCATCCATTAATACGCACAAATCTACTCCGATTACTCTCACATTTTTTTTAACATAACATTGTATCTGGTATGTACTATAAAATTAACAACATTTTAAAATTCTTTTATAGTTTTGAACTTTATTCCCAATCTCTACTTATGTGCCACATTTGTAGGATTATCCTTAACATTTGAACTAGGTCTACACAAAGCTTCACCTGCCTCCTCTCCACTGGATCTAAAATCTACTGATATATGGAGCAATACTTAGTTTGTTTATCTAAATTTTTTTTGTTGTAAAGTAGCATAACATTCTATATTTGATTCTGGAACTTCATTTAGAGCTTTTAGGTTTTTAATTTATTTTTCCATTATTGTCTCAATTCAATATGTTTTTTAAAAAAGATTGTTATCCATATTATTGTTCCTTAAGAGTAAGAAAATAAAAGGTCCATAAAACTCCCTTAAAACTTACATAACTGTAATGAAAATTCCCTATCCTAAAGTTCTCAACCATACCCCAAATCTATATACAAAAGTGTGGAGGCTAAAAAATATTAAAATACAACTTGAATTAAAGCTTCTAATATTCTCAATTCAATATGAAAACAAAAATAAAAGTTAAACAAAACATAAAAGATAATAAAAGCACTAAAATTTCCTATCTGTTTCATTGAATGTATCACCATCTACTTTAACATTCCAATTTTTGGCATCCTTATCAATGGGGAGCCTTTCTCATACTACTATAGAATGAAAGGAATAAGACAAGGGGACCCTTGCTCTGTTGATCTCTTTGCTAATGTAATGGAAGTTTCTAATAGACTTTTGAAGAAAATAATAAACAAAACCAAACATTTTAAATATCATTTGAAGTGTAGGAATATGGAAATTATCATCTAATGTTTGTTGATGACCCAATCATCTCTCAAGGGTGGACAAGATTTTCCTTACTGTCATTATAAAGGCCATCAAAATCTTCTCCAAATTATCTAGCCTCTAAGTTAACTTTGATGAAAGATCCTTTTATATTTCAAAAAGTGATAAGAACCAAAAAGACATAGTTGAACTCATCACTAGTTTTAAAGAATCTTCTTTGCCTCTCACATATCTTGGGATTCTTATAACTACATCAATATTGAATTATAGAAATTTTAGGCCTCTAATTACCAAAATTCAAGTTAGAATCATAGGTTGGAGTATGAAATCTCTTTCTTTAGTTGGGAGAGCTTAGTAAGTGTTGGCCCTCGAAATTTTTCTTGATGAATAGGCATGATTTAAATAATTTTTGAGGTTTTGATAGATTAAAATTTTGGAGTTATTTAATTAGTAGGATTTATTGCATGGGTTAATGGAATTAAAATGTTAAGGTTATAAAAATATTCGAGGGTATTTTTGGCAAGACACTTAAGCATAAGAGACATAAGGCTTATAAGGAAGGGCAAAATGGACTTTGCACACTCATTAAGGGTAGAAATGGAAGAAGAAATGTAGTCTTGCTCGTTTAAGAGAAATAAAAACGTTGATTGGGAGAGGAGAAGAGAAAATAAGAAAGAAAGAGAAGAGAGTTTCAATGGAAAGGAGAGAAAAGAAGGAAAGATAGTTAGGGTTTTATCATTTCTTGGTTTTTAATAGAGATTTTGAGGTTGTTTAAGAAGGGAAAAAGGTAGAGGAAGAGAAGAGCTTCCACTTGAGCTAAATATCTCTTCATTTGGTGAAGAATCAAGGTAAGATCATTTTGAATACGTTGGACTTTTGGAAGGATTTTATTTTATGGAGTTTAGAATATGTATAGTTTTAAGTATTCTAGAATCAATTTTAGTGATTTTGCATTGTGGGATTTTCAATTGGATTCCTATTCAATAGGGTTTTTCCATTGCTGAAGGAAATCAAGAAAGGCAAGAGGAACAAGAGGAGACGCATTTTGAGCAAGTCTATTAAGCAAGTAATTCAAGGTGGGTACATGTTTATAATAGAGTAAATAAGCCACTAATGTTTCTTTGAATCCAGGAATTTAATGATTTCAGTTGCATCATAAATGTTGCATTTATTGTTCCTTGAATGATTTGAGAAAGTGCTACATGTTTGGTATATGAATTGTGTGATTGATTTATGAAATGAAAAATGGAAATGATTTTGAAAGGATATCGAGTAACCAAGAATCGAGGAATCATTCTACTTTTGCAATGTTTTTGTAAATTAAGTTAGATCTTGTAAAAGCAAGGATTTAGTCACGTTTTGAGAATTATTGGATTTGGTATCTTTTTTATTTTGGATCTTGATTCTGATGATGTAATATGGCTTGGAATGCCATTAAAGTTTTACAAACCCTTATTTTTGTTGTTAATGAAATATTAATTGTATTTGGATGATGATGATGATTTTGATCATGAATTGTTAATATATATAAATATATTCATAATTGATATGTTTTGGAAAAGAAAATAGGAATTATGAATGATGAGATGTAGTTGAATGGATAAGAATGATGTTGCATTAGAGGAAGTGAATTTGGGAAAATTTTTAAGTCTTTCATAAGGGTAAATGTGTATATTGAATTCAGAGGCAAAACTACATTAATCCAGGATGAATTGGACAAAATTGTCTTCATGGAATATGTAATATGTCTTTCTAGCTTTCTAATGGTATAAAGTATGCAATTTTTAGATATCGGAGTTGAGAGATATGATCATTATAAGTGGAGATGCTTTGGAGAGTGTAGTTAGTGAATTAGAATTTTTGGTGATGTGAGGAAGACCCATAGTTGAACCTTCATCTAGTTCATCTTAGACTGAACCTTCATCTGATTCATCTTAGACTACACCTTCGTCTAATCCATCTTAGACTGAACCTTCGTCTGCTCCATCTTAAACTGAACCTTCGTTTAGTTCATCTTAGACTGAACCTTCGTTAGATTCATGATAGACTGAACCTTCGTTTGCTCCATCTTAGACTGAACCTTTGTCTAGTGCATCTTAGACTAAACCTTTATCAAGTTCATCTTAGACTGAACCTTCATTTGATACATCTTAGACTGAACCTTAGTCTGATTCATCTTAGACGGAACTTGGTAAAGGTTCGTTAGATTCATGATAGACTGAACCTTCGTTTGCTCCATCTTAGACTGAACCTTTGTCTAATGCATCTTAGACTGAACATTTATCAAGTTCATCTTAGACTGAACCTTCATTTGATAAACCTTAGACTGAACCTTAGTCTAATCCATCTTAGACAGAACAGTCGAAGGTTCAATCAGTCTAAGACGAACCTTAGTCTATCTTAGACGGAACAGTCGAAGGTTCAATCAGTCTTAGACTGATTAATTTGATAAGAATAAGGTTCGTCTGATTCATCTTAGACTGAATCACTTCGTCTGATCCATCTATACCTTTGAAAATTTGAGATTTTTACCCTCCATATGGCAAAATATCTCTTCAAGGTACTCACAAAAGTTGTAGATCTAGAAGTCCTCTTTCTAATCGTCCAAGAATGACCTTAATCTGATATCTCTAGTGAAAGTTATATCAATTGTCCCGAAATAGGTTCAATATGTTTGAGGACATAAATATGTTTGATTCTTTTAGCCATAACCTCATCATCCGACCTCTAAATGAGATGATTATTATTTCTAAATAAAATAAAGACATAGAGCTACAAATTATCTGAAGAAATATATTTTTAATTCAGTCTTTAAGAATATCAATTTCTGGATGAAAATTGAGTATAGCGTACTGTTTCATTTTAATAATAGTTTAAAAACGTTTGGGCTATAACTTTAAAATTTCTGAACCGAATTGAATAATTTTGGCGTCATTAGAAACTTAAGTCAATGGGGAACAAATATTCTAAAGAAGCAAATTAAAATTGCAATTTAAGGTTTCCCAAAATCTGTTCGAAAATAGGATCCAACATATTATGGTATCAGAGCCTAGAATTAGGTTCTTACATGGGTATTTTTGGAAATATGTATCAAGTTGCCTACATTTTTGACATGTCTTAGCATGCAGCAGCGAAAAATCCCTAATCTGAGTCGCATGTGTATAAGTCACACGCATGGGCAATTGTTAAGAGTTTGAGCCGATAGAATTAGTGAGGAAAATGATACTCTTTCATGATATGAGAAAAGATAAGTTACGGATAAATAGAAACGAGAAATAATATTTGGGTAAATATGACAAATAATGATTCAACGTATTTGTATTGGGGAATGCATTATTAAATATGACATCAATATTGCACTGTGGTGATATACCCCAATGTGATATGGATGTGAATGTATTGTCATGGTTTGTTTGAGGAATATAGGGATATAAGCATAAATGATGAGATTAGAGTGTACAAGTAGAATGCAATGAAAACATAACCTTGTTATGATCTTAAGAGGGAGAAATTGGAACCGAAGTGGTTGTTCGATTAATGCGAGAAGAGTTATGCTTCACCATAAGAAGATATTAGTGAAATGGAGATCTGAATTTCATAGTGATTATGCATCAATAATTCTAAATGGATTGAGGATATGCATATGGAAGATGAAGAAAATGACAACAGGAAAATGAGATAGAAATGAGGAAATAGTAAAGGGGAAATTAAATAGACGTAAAAGACTTTTCATTAGATGAATGAAATGATATGTAGTATGGAGAAAGTTAGAAATGAGTATAAGATGGGAATTTATATATGAATGAGATTAAGAAAAAGGTAAAGAGTTAAATGAGAAGAGTTGATGTACTCAATATGGTAGTTGACTCATTATGAAATGATATAGCATCAGAATAGGTAATTTATGAAAAAAGGGAGTAAAATTGGTGTTAGTATGTTTGATAAAGAGAGAAATATTGTTTAGGATCAATGGAGATCAAAGTATCAATTGTGTAAGATATGAATAGGTAAATTGTCAGAGAAAAATCCTTGGACATAATGGGATGACTTTGATGATGCACACCTAAGCATATGTGAGAATAAACATGTCTACTACTTCATTGAGTTTTGGTAATTAAAACATTATGACCTTGTAAGAACGATAGAATTTGATCTTCTTGAGGTATTAAGAATGGTTGATAATGCGATGATGATAATAGTTGATTGATAAAGATTGCATGAACAGTATAGATGATCGTAGCAAGAAATCTTCTTTCAAAGAAGAATTTCACTAAATTAGGTTAAGCAGATTAGATAGTTTATATTAAGAATCATTACTGAAAGAACAAATCAGGAGTGATTATGTAATGACTCAAAAGTGAGTATTGGGGTCCTATTCCTAATCGAGACGCAAGCATAAAATGTAGGATATGCTACTGAGAGTGTATGTGTTATGTTTGATGCAAAGTATCCAACTATGTGATTACATTCTTAAATTTTAGGTGACATTGCTACTAATATGAGGAGACATACCCCTACCTCTAGATCAGTCAGGTAAGAATGTTGAGGACAAAATTCTTTTAAGAGGGGGAGAAATGTTGGCCCCAAAATTTTTCTTGATGAATAAGTATGATTTAAACAATTTTTAAGGTTTTGATAGATTAAAATTTTGGAGTTATTTAATTATTTCAACATTAGTAGGATTTATTGCATGGGTTAATGGAATTAAGTGTTAAGGTTATAAGAATATTTAAGGGTATTTTTGGTAAGACACTTAAGCTTAAAAGACATAAGGCTTATAAGAAGGGGCAAAATGGACTTTGCACACTCATTAAGGGTAGAAATGGAAGAAGAAATGTTGTCTTGTTCTTTTAAGAGAAGGAAAAACTTGAATTGGGGAGGAGAAGAGAAAATAGGAAAGAAAAAGAAGAGAGTTTCGGTGGAGAGGAGAGAAAAGAAGGAAAGATTGTTAGGGTTTCATCATTTCTTGGTTTTTAATAGAGATTTTGAGGTTGTTCAAGAAGGGAAAAAGGTAGAGGAAGAGAAGAGCTTCCATTTGAGCCAAAGATATCTTCATTTGGTGAAGAATCAAGGTAAGATCATTTTGACTCTTTTGGACTTTTGGAAGGATTTTAGTTCATGGAGTTTAGAATATGCATGGGTTTAAGTATTCTAGAATCAATTTTAGTGATTTTGCATTGTGGGATTTTCAATTGGATTCCTATTGAATGAGGTTTGACCATTGTAGAAGGAAATCAAGAAAGGCAAGAGGAATAAGAGGAGAAGCATTTTAACCAAGTTTTAAGCAAGGAAATCAAGGTGGGTTATATGTTTATAATAAAGTTAATGAGTCACTAATTTTTTCTTTTGAATTAAGAGAATGAAATGATTTCAATTGTTTTATAATTGTTGCATTATTGCTATTTGAATGATTTGAGAAATCTTTATATGTTCGGTATATGAATTTTGTTGATGAATTTTGAAATAAAGATGGAAATGCATTGAAACGTTTTATGTTATGCCTTGGAAAAACTCATGACATTTTGTATAAATGAAAAGATGAAAAAGCATGAAAGTATGATGAAATGATTTGAGCATGAATACGTGCTTTTGTTTGGGCAAGAGTGGAACCATTTCGTTCATCACGTGCACGTTGACAAGAGCCTTCTCCTGACTGCCCGCTTGTGACATATGAGATCTGAAGAAAAAGAACTCATTTTGTTCATGGTGTAAACTTCAGCTTTGCCATTTCATTCTATGAAACTCTCAAGCCATTTGTTGTGCATTGCATTTTTGAATTGTCAAGTATTGTGCATAATTTGAGTGTTCTGCATTGATGGTTAAATGTATATGCTATGTTTATGTGATGATATTTTAACTATGAGTTTGAGTTAAATTTATGAATTTATTTGAGAATTTGAGAACTATGCGTTTTTATGAATTTTCAATAACAAATAAACTTTTCAACGATTTTGCTTATTCTCCTTATAAACTTGTTATCTACGAGCTTTTAAGCTCACCCCCATTTCCGTCTCATCTTCAGGTGAAGAGAATGATATTGAGTGACCAAGATTCAAGGCATCACTCCGATTATGCACATTTTGTATTTAAAGTTAGTTCATGGAAAACAAGGCTTTAGTCGCATTTCGAGAATTATTAGGTTTTGTATCTTTTGTATTTTGGATTTTGATATCAATGATGTAATGTGGCTTAGAATGCCATTAAAGCTTTCTAAACTCTTATCCTTGGTGTTAATGAAATATAAATTGTGTATAGATGATGTGAGTTGAAAGTAGGTATACTTGAAGGAGTTATCAACTTGAGTTGCTGATTTTTGAACATGAATTGTTATACATATATATATATATATATACATAAGTGAGATGTTATGGAAAAGAAAAATAGGAATTATGAATGATGAGATATAAGTTGAATGTGACGAGTCAAATGAGCTAAGATTTGAGAGTTTAATGAAATCAATTTGGTAGTTAAATTGTTATAAATGACGCTGCATTAGAGGAAGTGAATTTGGGACAATTTTTCAAGTTTTCATAGGGGTAGAAAGTTGTGTACTAACTTCAGAGGAAAAACTGTATTAATTTAGGCTGAATTAGACAAAGTTGTTTTATTGGAATTTGTAGCTTATCCTTTTAGTTTCCAACGATATAAAGTATGAAATTTTTGGATATTGGAGTTAAGAGATATGATCATTATAAGTGGTGATGCCGCATAGGCGGTATATATAGAACAACTATAGTAAGGATGAGAATTTGTCGTATGTGATGAGTCATTTGAGATGAGATTTGGGAGTTTAATACAACCAAATTGGTAACTGAATGTTTAAAGAGTGATATCGCATTAGAAGAACCAAATTTGGGAAGAGTATGAGTGAAAGTGATGTTAGAATGGATGTAGAAACCATTGGAGATGCTTTGGAGAGTGTAGTTAGTGATTTAGAGCTTTAGGTAATATGAGGAAGACCCCGTAGAAATCCCTTCGTCTGATTCAGCTTTGACTAATCCCTTTGTCTGATTCAATTTTAATTGAATCCCTCTTGTGCTTTTCTTATGAGATCGAAAATTCATGCTTTCTTTACAATCTTTGGTGGCTAATTAGTTTCTCTTACAGCTTGCTCCAGTTATTTCTTTCTTTTTTTGCTTGATTATTTGATCTTTGCTTATGTTTGGTGCTTCTTTTGCTTCTCGTTCTAGTTCTTTTTGTAATCCTTTTGTCTGATTTAGCTTTGACTGAATCCCTTCGTCTGATTCAGCTTTGACTAAATCCCTTCGTCTGATTCAGCTTTAACTGAGTTCCTTCGTCTAAGACTGAATCTCTTCGTCTTAGATTGAATCACTTCGTCTGATCCATCTACACTTTTGGAAATTCAAGATTTTGACCCTTTAGATGAAGAAATATCTCTTCAAGGTCTTCATGAAAGTTTTAGATCTAGAAGTTCTCTTAGAAACCATCCAAAGAAGACCTCAATCTAAAATCTCTAGTGAAAGTGATGCCAATTTTCCAGAAACAGGTACAATGCGATTGAGGAAAAAAAATCATGTTTGATTCTTTTGGCCATAACTTCTCCGTCGACCTTCAGATGACTTGATTTTTAAAGCAATAATTTCCTAACACATTTCTATATATTTTCATAAGAAGTTATGGCTTTTGGTATTGATATGAAAAAGATTGATTGAATCAAACTAAGGGTATGAGTTGAAGAAATGAGTTTGCTCACGTCTTATAACTTCTAATGTTGGGCTCCGGAAGCAGGGTCCAACACAGTTGCTGTATCAGAGCCAAGAATTAGGATCTTACATGGGCAATTTTTGAAATATGTGCCAAGTTACATGCATTTTAGTCATGTATTTGAATGCAGTTGCGACTGATCCCTTGTATGAGTCGTAAGTGTATGATTCACACGCAAGAGCAATTGTTAAGAGTTTGAGCTAATATAATTAGTAAGAAAAATGATACTCTTTCATGATATGAGAAAATGAAAATTGTGAATAAATAGAAATGAGAAATAGTACATATTACAGATAATGATTCAACGTATTTGTATTGGGGGATGCATTATTGAATATGACATCGATATTGCACTGTGGTGATATATCCTCGAATATGATATAGATGTGAATGTATTGTCATGGATTGTTGAGGAATATAGGGATATAAGTATAAATGATGAGATTAGAGTGTAGAAGCAGAATGCAATGAAAACATAACCTTGTTATGGTCTTAAGAAGATTAATTAGGAACCGAGGTGGTTGTTTGATGAATGCGACAAGAGTTATGATTCACCGTAAGAAGATATTAGTGGAATTGAGATCAGAATTTCATAATAATTATGCATCAATAATTCTGAATTGATTGAGGATATGCATATGGAAGATGAAGAAAATGAAAATAGGAAATGAGGCAGAAATTAGGAAAGTGTAAAGGGGAAATGAAATAGATATAAATGACTTTTCATTAGATGAATGAAATGATATGTAGCGTAGAGAAAGTTAGAAATGGGTATAAGATGGGAATTTATGTATGAATGAGATTAAGAAAAGGATGAAGAATTAAATGAGAAGAGTTGATGCACTCAATAGGGTAGTTGACTCATTATGAAATGATATAGCATCAAAAGAGGTAAATTCTGGATAAAGAGAGAGATGTTGTCTAGGGTCAATGGAGATCAAAGTATCAATTGTGTAAGATATAAATTGGTAAATTGTCGAATACAAATCTGTGGATAAAATGGGATGACTTTGATGATACACACCTAAGTTTATGCGACAGTAATTATGTTTACTACTTTATTGAGTTTTGGGAATTAGAACATTATGACCTTATAAGAATGATAGAAATTGGTCTTCTTGAAGTATTAAGCATGACTGATTATGCGATGATGATAACAGTTGATTGATAAAAATTGCACAGTATAGATGATAATATCAAGAAATCTTCTTTCGAAGAAGAATTTTACTAAATTATGTTAAACAGATCAGATAGTTTATATTAAGAATGATCAATGAAAGAACAAATCATAGATGAATACATAATGATCCAAAAGTGAGTATTGGAGTCCTATTCCTGACAAAGACATAAGCATGACATGTAGAATATGCTACTGAGAGTGTATGCATTATGCTTGATGTAAAGTATCTAACTATATGATTGGATTCTTAAATTTAAGGTGACATTATGGCTAATATGAGGAGACATACCCCTGCTTCTAGATCAGTCAGGTAAGAATTTCGAGGAAGAAATTCATTTAAGAGGGGGAGAAATGTTGGTCCCTGAATTTTGTCTTGATGAATATGCATGATTTAAATAAATTTTAAGGTTTTGATAAATTAATCATTCTGGAATTATTTAATTATGTCAAAGTTAGTAGGATTTATTGCATTGCTTAATGGAATTAAAGTGTTAAGGTTATAGGAATGTTCAAGGGTGTTTTTGGAAGATCACTTATGGATGAAAAACCATAAGCATATAAGGAAGGGCAAAATGGACTTTGCACACTCATTATAGGTAGAAATGGAAGAAGAAATTTTGTCTTATTCTTTTAAGAAGGGAAAAACATGATTTGGGGGAGAGAAAGAAGAGAAATACGAAAGCAATAAGAGAAGAAGTGAGGTTTCGTTGGAGAGGAGAGAAAAAAAAGAAAGATAGTTAGGGTTTCATCGTTTCTTGGTTTTTAAGAGAGATTTTGAGGTTGTTCAAGAAAGGAAAAAGGTAGAGGAAGAGAATGGCTTCCATTTGAGCCAAAGATCTCTTCATTTGGTGAAGAATCAAGGTAAGATCATTTTGAATCTTTTGGATCTTTGGAAGGATTTTAGTTTATAGAGTTTAGAAAATGCTTGGGTTTAAGTATTTTAGATTCAATTTTAGTGATTTTGCACTGTGAAATTTTCAATTAGATTCCTATTGAGTGGGATTTTGTCATTAGTGAAGGACCTCAAGAAAGGCAAGAGGAATAAGAGGAGATGCATTTTATGCAAGGAAATCAGGTGGGTTACATGTTTACAATAGAGTTAATGAGCCACTAAGGTTTTCTTTTAAATCAAGAGAATGAAATGATTTCAAATGTTTTTATAAATGTTGATGAATTTCGAAATAAAGATGGAAATGCATTGAAACATTTTATGTTATGCCTTCGAAAAGCTCATGACATTTTGTATAAATGAAAAGAAAAAAAAGCATGAAAGTATGATCAAATGATTTGAGCATAAATACAAGCTTTTGTTGAGCAAGAGTGAAACCATTTCGTTCGTCATGTACACGTTGACAAGGGCCTTTTCTTGGCTGCCCCCTTGTGGCATATGAGATCTGAAGAAAAAAGACTCATTTTGTTCATGGTGTAGACTTCGGTTTTGCTATTTCGTTCCATAGAACCCTCGAGCCATTTGTTGTACATTGCATCTTTGAATTGTCAAGTATGGTGCATAATTTGAGTGTTCTTTATTGGTTAAATGTATATGCTATGTTTATGTGATGATATTTTAACTATTAGTTTGAGTTAAATTTGTGAATTTGTTTAAGAATTTGAGAAATACTCGTTTTATGAATTTTCTATGAAAAATAAACTTTTCAATGATTTTGCTTATTCTCATTATAAACTTGTTACATACCAGCTTTTAAGCTCACCCCCATTTCCGTCCCATCTTCAGGTGAAGAGAATGAGATTGAGTGACCAAGAGTCAAGGCATCACTCCGATTATGCACATTTTGTATTTGAAGTTAGTTCATCTAAAACAAGGCTTTAGTCGCATTCCAAGAATTATTGGGTTTTATATCTTTTGTATTTTGGATTTTGATACCAATGATGTAATATGACTTGGAATGCCATTAAAGCTTTGCAAAATCTTATCCTTGGTGTTAATGAAATATAAATTGTGCATAGATGATGGGAGTTGAAAGTAGGTATACTTGAAGGAGTTATCAAATTGAGTTGATGATTTTTGAATATGAATTGTTATACATACATACATACATACATACATACATATATATATATATATGACGAGTCAAATGAGCTAAGATTTGAGAGTTTAATGAAATCAATTTGGTAGTTGAATTGTTATGAATGACGCTGCATTAGAGAAAGTGAATTTGGGACAATTTTTCAAGTTTTCATAAGGGTAGAAAGTTATGTACTGACTTCAAAGGAAAAACTGTATTAATTTGTGCTGAATTAGACAAAGTTGTCTTCTTGGAATTTGTAGCTTATCCTCTTAGTTTTCCAACAATATAAAGTATGAAATTTTTGGACATCGAAGTTAAGAGATATGATCATTATAATTGGTGATGCTACATAGCCTGTATCTATAGAACAACTATAGTAAGGATGGGAATTTGTCGTTTGTGATGAGTCATTTGAGTTGAGATTTGGGAGTTTAATATAACCAAATTGATAACTGAATGTTTAAGGAGTGATATCGCATTAGAAAAAATTAATTTGGGAAGAGTATAAGTGAAAGTGATGTTAGAATGGATGTAGGAACCATTGGAGATGCTTTGGAGAGTGTAGTTAGTGATTTGGAACTTTAGGTGATGTGAGGAAGACCCCATAGAAATCCTTTCATCTGATTCAACTTTGACTGAATCCCTTTGTTTGATTCATTTTTGACTAAATTTCTTCGTCTGATTCAGCTTTGACTGAATCCCTTCGTTTCATTCAGCTTTGACTGAGTCCCTTTGTCTGAGACTGAATCCCTTCATCTTAGACTGAATCACTTCATCTGATCCATCTACACTTTTGGAAATTTGAGATTTTGACCCTCTAGATGGGAAAATATCTCTTCAAGGTCTTCATGAAAGTTGTATATCTAGAAGTTCTCTTCAAAACCGTCTAAAGAAGACCTTAATATGATATCTCTAGTGAAAGTGATGCCAATTTTCCCGAAACAGGTACAATGTGATTGAGAGCAAAAATCATGTTTGATTCTTTTGGCCATAACTTTTTCGTCCGACCTCCAAATGACTTGAGTTTTGAAGCAATAGTTTCATAACACATTCCGCTATCTCTCCATTGGAATTTATAGCTTTTGGTATTGATATGAATATCATTGATTGAATCAAAGTAAGGGTATGAGTTGAAGAAATGAGTTTGCTTATGTCTTATGACTCCAAATGTTGGGCTCCAGAAGCGTGGTGCAACAATACTCATCCCTTACCGAAACATCGACTCTGATACCACTTGTTGGTGGTAGGGAGACCACGTACTTGGGAGATCTACATCATGGGCCTAACGAGGGAAGATACTCATGGGCCTTGATACCACACTTAAACCCAAAATCTTAAGGTTTTAGGTTTATGGGTTCTTTCCACTTGTATGCCCTTCACTAGTTCCATCTTTTTCCAATGTGGGATTCCCACTCACACTTGAAATCGCAACAAGGGTAACAGATTTATTGATGTCAACACATAAAATTATGCTAAATGTGATTCACATTAAGCTTAATGTTTTGGAGACTATACATTATATAGTTGTAACTCCTTCATATGGCAAGGAAAAGGCTCTGTTTTGGTTGATGAGGTTTATTATCCTTATTGATTCTAAAGTTTAGGGGTTCTATGTTTAAGTTCAATAATGTGTAACCTCAGGTCTTATAAATGATGAGAAAAACTTTAGTGATGCTAAGTGAGACACAATCCATCATGCTTCAGAACGTTACATGGCTTAGGACTAGTATTAAACTATTTAGACTGCTTTGCTCTCATATCTTTTATAACTACGTCTAACATTATACTTTATAGGAGATAAGTGCAATGGTGGTTTGTAATAAGTGTGCAGACTTAGAGTTTGAATAATTCAATCACTCCTTAAATTAAGATATAAAATTGTAAAATTATCGATTAAAAGGACATGAATAATCTCCACACTTTAAAAAAAGGTTCAAAATAGGAGAATGATCAATTGGACAAGGTCATGTATTAGTAAGAGACATACTATATGTGAAGCACTTAAACTTGGATGTATATTGTGCTTTCCTCAAAAGCAAGACCTTTTGAGCTTTATAACAATATAATCATTAATAGGATATCTACACCTACATAGACTTAATCAAGAGTAGGATTTGGGCTTATCGATCAACTTGTAATATGTGACAAATATTCTAAAGTCTTTTGCTAACTATTTGATTTTATAAGTATATTACTTTTACCATTATTTTTATAGCATATTGCTTATATTTTGGACTATTTTAGAGCATTTGATACTCGAAATAATAAATATTTTATTTCATGTCTTATTTCTAACTATTCAAGGAAAGGGGAGCAAATTAATAGAAGAATTACAACAATTTGGAGATAACTTTGAAAGAAGTAAAGAAAGATCTTAGATCACAACATCTACAAGCCACCATATTAGGTGATACTCTATTGTGGTCACCTATATTTCTATCACCCTACATGCCCCCATGTTACCCTTTGGATCAAGAAACTCGAACTATATACATACTCATTTAGGTCTCCAGTTGGGAGCTAAAATTTCCAAAAAAACTTCCAAAAACATGCCAAAGGTAATCGACTAGTAATATGGACTCATGTTAAGGTATTAAATAGGTCTTATGACTTATTAAAAATTAGGGTTTAAAATTAAAGGAAAAGAGAGAAGAAAAGAATAAAGAGCTTTTTGGGCAGGAGTTAGTTGAAAAGAATTAGAAAGTTATTTAGGAGACATTCTACATTAGTTATTGAATAAGAATGAATTAATTATAGAAGAAAGATAAGAAATCAACAAAATGAATGAAAGATTCAAGATTCAAGACTCTTGACAATAATTTCTTATTCGTATTTCCCTTTTTGTTTTAAGTTTTCATCTCTTTTTTAGTTATGAATTAATTGGGATATAGATTTAAGTAGATAGACGCTAGCATTTATATTCTGAATTAATGTTTGGCTTAATGAATCCGTAGTTTTCTTGATATTTTTCCACATACTTATAATTGATTGAATTGAAACAGAAAAACTGAAATATTAAATTATTTGATTTATGCTTTGAGATTTGAGAGATGAGATGTATGCTTAAATCAAAATATGAAAAAAGTGTGTTAAACATGAGTTAATTAAGAAAGAACTACAAGATCTTCTTAGATTAGGATAAAACATATCAAAAGAACACACAAAATGAATTAATTCATTCTTAGTTTGTCTTAACTTGAAAAGGGCTTTTAATTGACTAATCTAGCTTATTAATATATTCATTAATCCTTATTAATCTAGCTCGAGAAGCTTATGAATAGTTAGTATTGATAGTCCTTATGAGATTGAACCATATTCACTAGTACAGACTCCAACTACATCATAGACTTGCAATAAAACATAACCAAAATTTTGGCATCATTTTTAGGGACTGTGTGTTGATATAAAATGATTTGCAATCCGATTATACTAGGCTTTTGTTTTCTTTTATTTTAATTTATTATTGTTCACTAAGGTTGCTCTATTTTTTCTCTTTCACAATGCAATTCTTATATGTGATAGTTTTTTTGCTTCTATTTTTGTATTGATATGTGCCTGATTAATTATACATTTACTCCATAATACTTAGTGATTAATGCTATCAAATGTTTAAGAAACTCATTTCGGTTCATACTTGGTTTTAGGTGCAATTTGAAAGTTCAAGAGCTAAAATGAGTTAAAAGCACATTCTTTGAGCCATCTTCTTAATGTTCAAACTCATTTGTCTTTGTGGAACGAGAAGGGCACATATTAGGGTAAAGATGGGATAAGAAACTGTAAGAAAATGAACATTTCAACATGATCTCTAAGATGCACGACCGTGTATCTTGACGATTGGAGACTTTTTGGTTTTTATAGTTATGTATCTATTTGCACGGCTGTGCATCTTTGCGAATGAAGAATTTTTTTGTTTGTATAGTTGGATGCACGACTATACTTATCTGTCTAGAATCTTATTTGTCTGTCCAGAATCTTATCCATTTTAGAGTTATTGACATTAGACTTCTTTTGAAATCCAGGCAGACCTTGATTTTGCATTTGGTTACCCACGTTGTTTGATGAAGAAAAATTTAGGTGGTTCCTCTACCTAGAATTATAAGTGTTAGAATATGGATTTTTTCCCTCTTACTAGACCAAATTATGTTCCCATGTAATTAAGTTGCTCTGTATCATTGTTTTGCATAAAAAAGCAAACGATGGTATTGTGGTTGTCTTGTCCACATAATTCACATCTACGCTGAATTGCCTTAATGAAGCAGATGAAGAGTTGTCTACTTAAATTGTCAATCTTAGCTTGCATTTCTGTCATTGAATCAAAAGTCATTACTTCCTTCTGATCGCAGAAGGTCATTTGCTGTCTCCTTCTATTTGACATCTAAATACATCTATTGTTTTCCATCTCTTCTAGCAAATACTCCTTTTTCTCAATTATCTTTCTCATTAGCGATCCTCTAGACGCTGCATCGATGGTGCTCCTTGTGGGTGGATTAACTTCATTATAGAAGGTTTGCAATAAGAATTCTCTAGGTAAGTTGTGATGAGGACATCGCCTTTACAAATCCTTGTAACACTTGCTCGCTTCATAGTGTGACTCCCCATCATTCTATTGGAAATTTGTGAGATCCTTTATTAATTTGGTTGTCTTTTTCAATGGGAAGTACTTATTTGAAAATGTTTGCACCAGCTACTCCTATGACGTGATGTTCGTTAGGTTTAAGGAATGATACCAAGCTTTGGATCTATCCCTCAGGGTAAATAGAAATAGCCTCATCCTAACATCATCTTCTGACATATTATTATATTAAAAGGTATCGCATATCTCTAAGAAGTTTACTAAATGCACATTAGGTTTCTAATTTTCTAACTCGTAGAATTACTCTTTGGTTTGCAACATATTTAGTAATGCTGGTTTCATTTTGAATGAGGTTGGCACTAGTGGTCGAGTGATGCCTTGTTATACAGCGTTAAACCTGGCCTTATGAAATCCATAATGATTCATTGATGGTCTCCTTGATTTCAATGTGATTGTTGATGTGATTACTATTAATATTACCTAGGAAGTTAATTTTATGATAACTTGATTCTACTTGTATATTAATTTGTTTTGATAGAATATGATGATGTGTACTATGAACGGACCTGCTGGAATTGATAATAGATTGATGTTGTAAGATTTATAATTTTGATTGTGGTTTGCTCGAGCACAACCAAAATATTAAGTGTAGGGATGTTTGATAGATGAACATTTGAATATATTTTGACACCCATATTTGATGTTTTTTGCTTGATATTTGATACTTTTATTGGATATTTGGTAGTTAATATGTTTCAAGGGTGTTTCTAGGTTATAATTGCTTGCATGGAGTTAAACAAGAAGAAACCGGACGAAAATGCGACTGAACTAGGAATAACTGTAATCTGGAAGAAATGCATGGCTATACACTTCTGCACGCCCAACATTTTCGCGATATCTAGTGTACTCCGATTATGCAAGTTTATGTTCACAGGAGTGCATAACCTAAAAACCTAAAATTTCATATAAATTGGACTTTTCGGAGACAATTGGGAAGTGAGACTTTGGGAGGCGATTTCCAGATGTGGAGAATGTCTAGAAGAGACGATTTTGCTCTAGAAAAGCAGGAAGCACAAAGATTTCATCAAAAGATCCATTGGAATATAGGATAAAGCCTTTACATTGCAAAAACATTTGACCAAAGACAATCAGGGAGATTTAGGGTTATGAACCCATTGTTTTCAATTTGTTTTTCTTTCAGTTTACGTTTGATTTTTAGTTCGATCATGTGTAACTAAACATCCAGTTAGTATTTAGGTTAGATGAACCTTATGTTAATTCTTTGAAGTGATTTGATTCTTTTATTAAAGCAATTGGTTGTTCGATATATTGTGATCTGATTATGTATTTTATTTATGTTTAATAACCCAAGAATATGAGATCATAATATGATTCTATACATAGAGATTGAGAAATTCTAGTGTGAATAGATTTATTATAATTGGAAAGA
The DNA here is from genome assembly GCA_027564395.1 of Erythroxylum ulei. Taxonomy (NCBI): domain Eukaryota; kingdom Viridiplantae; phylum Streptophyta; class Magnoliopsida; order Malpighiales; family Erythroxylaceae; genus Erythroxylum; species Erythroxylum ulei. The sequence goes on along the minus strand of JANITX010000212.1, from coordinate 54,125,456 downwards.
GTTAATTGCAACCCTAGAGATAAGATAACAAAAATCTTCTGGATTAAGGTCAAACCTAATAGGACTCATAAAGTGATAGCGCAATCCTATAAGTATTATCCTAAATAATTCTATTAGAGACCTTAGGATTAGTTGTTAGTAGACTCAATGTTAGTTATTAGTGTACCGTAGGAGTCTCCACAGTCTAATACATCAACAAAACAATTGCACGATAAAAGACCAATTTGTTAAGGGTTTAAGGGGATTCGAACCTAGATACTAGTTTCTGATAACGATATTTTTATAACTGAATTCCATTGTCTTTTCATTTATTATCGTTTCCTATTTCTTTAATTGTTTTAGTTTTATTTTCCTTTTATTAAAAATCTAAAATCAATCCATAGCCTAGATAATAGGTGCAAGATAAATACTAGTATTCATAGTCTTCATGTGATTGACTCGTACTCATTAGTGCTAGCTAAAGCTATGTCGTGCACTTGTAGTTTATTACAATATTGACTATCAAAAAATAGGCTAAGCATATTCCCAGGTAAGTTACATTTCTATTGGGGTTGGAAAGTTTGTTTTTACTTATATCTTTCCTTTTAGTGTAGTAGAGATATGTAGATTGAGAACAAAAAATACATTCAAAATGAATGGTCATCACCTGAAGTCATATTATAAAGGTTCCCAAACAAAGAATATGGAAGTGTTGATGCTTGAAGATGCAAATGGCATCACTTGATGAGGGTAACATAGAGTCGAGCTAATGACATTAATAGAAGGATATTTGACTATATTTTACCACCCTTATTTAATGTATTTTGCTTTATGGCTTATGATTTTTTCTTATATTTGGTACATAATTTTCTTCAAGTGTTTTTATACATGATTATTCTTTTCATGGACTTAAATGAAAATATTTTAGGCAAAAACACAGCATAAAACATAAAATCAGCAATCTGGAAGGAGTGTACGACTGTGCACTTCTACACCCTTGTGTACTTTCACAATTTCAATAGTTTTTGGACTTACACAATTTAGTACACAGAACCATATAAAAAGACATTTTTGATAGCTAATGAAAGGAGGAGCCTTTGGGAAGCAATTTCCAAGCGTAGAGAACATCTAGAAGGGATGATTTTGGTCCAGAGAAGCGGGAAACACGAAGAAATCATCGAGAGATCCATCGGAATACATGATCATCCCCCTATATTGAAAGAACATTCAATAGAAGAAAATAAGAGAAATTTAGAATTATGATTCCAATATTTTCAACTTGTTTTTCTTTCATTGTATGTTTGATTTCGTATTTGATCATATGTAACTAAATGTCCATTTAGTATTTAGGTTAGATGAGCCTTATGTTAACACTTTGACATTATTTGATTCTTTTATTAATGTGATTGGTTGTTTAATATATTGTGATCTAATTACGCATTTTATTTATGTTCTCATAACCCAAGATATTAGATCATAAATTGATTTCATATGTAGAGATTGAAAAATCCTAGTGTGAATAGATCTACCATAATTAGAAGGAGTTAATTGCAATCATAGAGATAGGATGACATAAATCTTTCAGATTAGAGTCAAACCTAATAGAGGGGCTCATTGATAACCCAATCCTATAAGTTTTAGCCTAAGTAATTCGGTTAGAGACCTTAGGATTAGTTGTTAGTAGACTCAAGGTCAGTTACCGTAGGAGTCTCCACAGTCCAATACATCAATAAAACAATTGCAGGATAAAATATCAATTTGTTAAGAGTTTAAGGGGATTCGAACCCAGATACTAATTCCAGATAATGATAGTTTTATAAGTGAATTCCATTGTCGTTGCATTTATTATCGTTTCGCATTTCTTTAATTGTTTTAGTTTTTATTTTATTTTTATTAAAAATCTACAGTCAATCCATAGGCTAGATAATTGGTGTAAGATTATTACTAGTATTCATAGTATTCGTGTGATTGACTCGTACTTGCTGGTACTAGCTAAAGCTATGTCGTGCATTTGTAGTTTATTACAATGTTGACTATCACGAAATAGGCCAATCATATTCCCAGGTAAGTTACGTTCCTATTGGGTTGGAAAGTTTGTTGCAACTCATATCTTTCCTTTTAGTGCAGTAGAGATACGAAGTTTGAAAACAAAAAACACATTCAAAATGAATGGTCATCACCTAAAGTCATATTATAAAGGTTACTAAACGGAGATTATGGAAGAGTTGATGCTTGATGACGCAAATGGCATCACTTGATGAGGGTAACAGGGAGTCGAGCCAATGATATTAATTAAAGGATATTTGACTATATTTTACCACCCTTATTTAATGTATTTAGCTTGATAGTTTATGCTTTTTTCTTATATTTGATACTTAATTTGCTCTAAGTTTTTTTACACATAATGATTGCTTTTATGGACTTAAAGGAAAAGATTTCAAACAAAAACATGGTGTAAAATAGAAATCAACAATTTAGAAGGAATGCACGGCCATGCACTTTTACACCCCCGTGCACTTTCACGATTTCAATAGTTTTTGGACTTACATGGTCTAGTACACGGAACCATATAAAAAGACATTTTTGACAGCTAATAAAAGGAGGAGACTTTGGGAGGAAATTTCCAGGCGTAAAGAACATCCATAAGGGACGATTTTGGTCCAGAGAAGCAGATACACGATGAAATCATTGAGAGATCCATCGGAATACAAGATCATCCCCTTACATCGAAAGAACCTTCAATAGAAGAAAATCAGAGAGATTTAGAATTATGATTCCATTATTTTCGATTTTTTTCATAGTATGTTTGATTTTGTATTCGATTATATATAACTAAACCTCCATTTAGTATTTAGGTTAGATGAACCTTATGTTAATACTTTGACATTATTTGATTCCTTTTTTAATGTGATTGGTTGTTTGATATATTGTGATCTGATTACGCATTTTATTTATGTTCTCATAACTCGAGATATTACATCATAATTTGATTTCATACTTGAAGATTGAAAAATCCTAGTGTGAATAGATCTCCTATAATTAGAAGGAGTTGACTGCAACATAGAGATAGGATGACATAATCTTTCAGATTAGAGTCAAACCTAATAGAGGGGCTCATTGGTAGCCTAATCCTATAAGTTTTAAGCTAAGTAATTTGGTTAGAGACCTTAGGATTAGTTGTTAGGAGACTCAAGGTCAACTATTAGCAAACCATATGAGTTTCTACGGTTCAATACATGAACAAAACAAATGCATGATAAAAGGTCAATCTGTTAATGGTTTAAGGGGATTCAAAACTAGATACTCATTTCTGATAATGATAGCTTTCTAAGTGAATTTCACTATCTCAACGTTCATTGTTGTTTCCTTTTTTATTTTATTTGTTTTATTTTTAGTTTTAGTTTCTTTTCATTAAAAATCTAAAATCAATCCTGAGGCTAGATAATGGGCGATGGGTAAGTACTAGTATTCATAGTCTTCATGAGATCGAAACGTACTTACTGATATTAGCTACAGCTACATCTTGCACTTACTGTTTATTAGAATAATTAAACAACCCATTAAATAGGTTAGTCAAGTTTTTGGCGCCATTATTGGGGACTTTGATATTATGAGAGCTTGAATGCTATTACTTTAGTCATTCTCATTTTATTTTTTATCTTTATATTTATTTTATTTTATTTTTCTTTTATATTTATATTATTTTATCTTATCTTTGTTTTTTTTTTGGCTAGTTCATTTAATTGTGTTTTGAATTTCTCTACACATATAGTGTGTGGTGGTTTATTTTAGGAATTGATATTTAACTCCGTATCCACAACTCATATTGGATGGATAGAGTGGACAATATTATTATGGGAGCCAGGATGTGTATTTACAATACGAAACATCACCGTATAGGAAGGAGCAATTTCCTCACTTGTTTTCAAAAGCTCAAACGACGTATATATGGAAGCAACCTCACATGTACAAAAGTATCTCAAGGCCCATCATACAAGAATACTTATAATTCAGAGTGGAGCAACCCTTAGGTATATGGATGGAATGACTATGCTCTAACTAATTACGTACAACTAGAACAACGATATGAAAATATTACAGATCGATTAATGGAATGCCTTATTGAGAGAGTAACTAGTCAACATGAATTTGATAAGAGACTTCTTTTACTTCCATATGATGAGTATAATTTGAGCTACCGCCCAAAGTGAAGAAGAGTCAATATTTGATTTCATAAATGAAGATGCATTTCAAGAAGGCGAGGAGGTAACCACTTGCTCAAAGGTAAACTATTCGAGCTAGCTGATGATACGAGGAGTTTTGTTATTCCTTACATTTTTTGTTTATAGTTTGTCATTAAAAAGGGCACTAATGGAGTCTAATGGTTTTATTAATCTAATCAATTATGTCCTTCTGATTATCTTGCAACAAGTGGATTACTTATGGGCTATAAATCCTATACGGAGAAAAGGATGGAAGTAAGTCGCTAATTATTGATCCAAAATGACATTAAACATACAGGTTACGTCGAGTTAATGATGTTAAAAAAACACTACATAGGAGGTAACCTATGAATTAGTTTAGTTTTACTTTAAATGTTACGTTATTTCATTCTTGTTGCCATGTTAGATTAGGATTTATTTAAATTTTGATGTGCTTTAGGAGTAGAACATTAAGAATCTCCAAAAATCATGTATGATTTCAATTTAGGGTATACATGTTAAAGGTTTATAAGTCTAAAGTGCAAAATTTTTAAGTTTGATTGTATATTGTTGAAGTTGCACACAATTATGGAGGGTTGGAAGCTTTTGAAACATGATAGTGTGACTTACATGGCTTAATATAGGCTAGTATACCAAACTATGTAAGTTCACGAAATCTGAAAATTTTTGACTTACATAGTTTGATACACAGTCGTGTGTCAAATTTTGTAAATCTACGATACAGATGAAGAACGCCCTAATTCCCTCATTTTGCCATTTTCTTCCTCTCTTTTCAACTCTCCCATCATCTCCACTTCTCCCAACCCATTTCTTTGTGATTTTCTGCCAAATTAATGACATCCAAGTAAGTTTTCTTGTCTCCTTAAATCGTTTATTCATAATTCATTAGATAATTTTCGTTATTTGCAGATTGATCAATTAAAATCGTTAATTTCATGATTTGGGGATTGTTGGAGAATTTGTGTGATTTCATGCTTAATGTGGTTCAATAGTTGAATAATCACTTTACCCAGTCGTTTTAATGATTCAATTCGATTAACTGCATATGAATTGGGTAAAAATTCAAGTTGAGTTACATCATTGTGCAATTAGAGCTCACTAATTGTTAAATTTTTTTTATGTTTTTTGTGAAATTAATATTGATAGGTTGTTTTTGACGATTAATTGAAGATTGGGTTAGTGTCAATTGTGTTAATTTAGTGTTCAATTTTGTCAATTTTATGTATTTGTGTAGTTAAGGTTTTCAATTTCAATTTCATGGTTTAATTTGTAATTAATCAATTAGGTTAGCCTAATTTGTTAATTGCAATATTCTTATTTTTAATTTCTTTATTAATTAGGTTGTTAGTTAAATTTATGTTTATTTTTCTTACTTAATTGTTCATGTATTTATTTATTCGTGTCAATTTATTTTTATATGTTTTAATTTTGTTTGTCATTGTGTTTTCATATTTAATAATTCAGTGAGCATATTTTTTTTTAAGTATGGTGAAAATGATAGTCACATAATTTTTCAGAAAGTTCTCACACTTGTTTTAAGTTTTAGACATAATGTCGAGATCATAACAAACACAAGAGACCCCTAGTAAGAGACAACGAGGAGAAAGTTCTTCATCCATAACTCAGACCTCAGAGAGTCCGTAGATGTTATTATTTAGTGTCGGGGCCCAAGAAGAACAATACCAGTGGCTGAAAGACAAAAATTTTAGTACTAGTCGATTTATCAATTGGGACGCATTGGATCAAGTGGGCTTAACCCAGTAAGTATGGGACCTTGTAGAAGTTGGTACGTGGTCCTGAATATTCGAGATTATGGAGCCCTCTTACAAGGAGCTGACATTAGAAGTGCTCTCCACATTATTCGTGGAGAGATGTTTATATGACGAGGATCGTCTTAACACAATCTAGTTATGATTGATGAGAGAGATGATCCAAATGAGTTATACAACTTTCTCCATCATGATAGGTCTTTACAACTAGGAGTTTGTAAGCACACCAGAGTACCTTGCGTTGTGGATAGACTTTTTATATTTATTGTCAACGCAACACTTCTGGCATACCATTAGCACCTAAGAGGACTACAACCTAAGTAAGTCCAAGGCCTTAAACTGACATCATTGATATGTGCTTAATTGTTGAAATATTTAATCCTTGACATTTAGAGATTAATACTTTAAAATGCTTAAGACACTCACTTTAGTTCATATTCGATCTTAGGTACAATTTGGAAGCATAATAGCTAAAGTGAGCCGAAAGCATAGTCGTTGAGCCATCTTCTTGATACTCACAATTAATTGGCTTTATGGAGAAAGAACGAGAAGGGTTAGAATGAAAAGGAGACAAGAAAATACCAAAAAAAAAATGAAGATATACATTGTCCTGGCCATGGGATGTGTCTCACGGCCATGACAAATTAGTCATGGCCATGGGACCTATGTCATGCACATGACAAAATTTTTATGGGTGTGGCACCCCTTGTCATGCCCATGACACATACTCATAGGTGTGACATACCAAAGACACATACTCATAGGTGTGACACACCAGATCATGCCCGTGAACTTGCCATTTGTTCCTCTTGTAACCTAGTTTTTTTTACTATAAAAGCATTGTTTTATGATGGTGGAAGAGAGACTAGAACAAACACGATTTTCTTCATTTCTTCTTCAATTTTTGACATCTCTAGAGTTGATTCATAGCTCTTTCTTGGAGATTGATTAAGAAGATGGAGGGCTAATCTTCCTAATGCCAGGTCGAAGGTGAAGGTGACGCCAAGGAGTGCATTTGAGCATATCATCTTTATGTATCGTGTTCTTTCCCTCTTTTCAGATCTTTATGTTATCTTGTGTTTAATGATTGGGTATTTATGTAAGAACTATCTTGATGCTCTATTGGAATGTTCTCCATGAGAACCTAATGCTAGAACTTTGAATACGATAAGTGATAGTCAGGTTTGAATTTGTTTGAGGCAACTATTAGTATTATATCATTAAGGATAATGTAACCTAGGTTAGATTGGTCTATTTTTCTCACTCGTAAGGCGACTATCTGATTAAACTTAGAGAGTTTATTCTAGGTTATCCAATAGTTAGGGTTAACTAATGAACTCTTCTTGATTAATTATGACCTAAGGAAAAATTGTGATTAATAGAGCTTGTTGTTAATTCATAATCAAGAGTATAGAGAGAGGTGAGAAGACGATAATGCAATGACGTATGTGAAATTTTGCATAGGCTAAGATTAACCGAAGAACTAAATTTTAAACCATTAATCAATTTTATCACTTTGTTGCTGTTTAATTTGAATTGCTTTTATATATTCAATTTTACTTTGTTTTCTAATTTGCATTGAACCAAACCCCCCTGTTTTACATATTTCATAATTTAGGAAAGTAACTGGATTTAATCTTTGTGGGATTGACCTAGACTCACCACTGATATAATTGTAGGTCTAGTTATTTTATGAAGCTTGACAACGTAATACCAATTTTAACGTTGTTGTTGAGGATTCATTTCATTTGCTATTATGAAATTTTTTTGGTTAATTTATTTTCTTGTTTGGTTAGTTCCAATGTATAAAATGATCTTCTCAATCTGGTAACTTAAAATTTATTCTAAAAATTGAAAGAACTCTTCACAGATCGAGAAAAAGAGTTGCACAAAGTTTTAAGGATCCGTTAACATCTGATAGGAGACTTAATCGTTTGATCTTAAGATTAATCCCTTGGAAACCGAATTAAAAATTTAATTCCAAGGATTGCAATATAGGATGCAACCTCAGGTCGTCTCACTTAATTGTAATCTAGCAAAAAAGGTCTAAGCTAGCGTAATTGTCAAAAATGCAAACCAAGTTGATAAAAAGGGGAATTTGGATCATTGGTAAAAATTAAGAAAATTGAACTAAATGAAAGAAAAATGTATAAGAAGGTATTTTTGGATTTTTGGGAAATGAAAAGTGAAAAC
>JANITX010000212.1:54088742-54099496 GCA_027564395.1 Erythroxylum ulei | reverse complement strand
TTCTAACTCAGACTGATGCCTTCGTCTGCTTTTGCTTCCGTCTGCTTTTCAGCGTCTGTATCCTTCCGTCTGATTTTCGCTTCTTTCTGCTTTTTAGCGTTTGTATCCTTCCGTCTGATTTTTACTTCCGTTTGATTTTTTACTTCCGTTTGATTTTTTACCTCCGTCTGATTTTTACTAAGCTTCCGTCTGCTTTTTCGCTAAGCTTCCGTCTGCTTTTTCTAAGCTTCCGTCAGCTTTTTGTTTTATCATCAAAATTATTAATCTCGTAAAGTCATTTGACTTAACATTTGGACATCTACAGCAAAAGTTATGCCCGAAATACCAAAACATATCTGTGTAAAAAAAATAGAATTCGAACTTTTCCAGAAACCCAATCCAAAGACATGTTTTTCGACATTCTTCATCTATTTACTTCCCATTTTTCACATATAACCATCTTAACCCTAATCCACCTCTTCTACTTCATTTCCAATATCATTTCAACCCAATATCATTAACAAATACATCAAAATCTATCTTTGATCATTAACCCTAAAAGATTAAAACATTACTCGCCATTCATCAACAACTTCCTACCCACATTCAACATTGTCTTTCACTTCTAACTATCACTAATTATACTTCATCTAACAATAAAGAAGAGGTAAAGCTTATACTTACTTGTTTTAGCTTCAAGTCTTCAAGATCTCCAAAACCCTACCTTGATTTTCTCCTCTTCTTCTTTTCTCCTCACACCCACGTTACTTCTCCTATTCTTAACAAGCCAAAAATTTTCTTCTTCTAATTAATACTCTTAATGATTGTAAGAAGACCCTTTTGCCCTTCCATTTATGCCTTAAAACTTTTAGACTTACACGATCTACCAAGATTGCCCCTCGTGCATTCTTACTTCTTCAATTTAACTTACACCATACTATACTCTAACTTAATTTTAATTCCTCCATTTAGTACTTCTAAATTCTCCTCATGCTAGAAAGATCATGAGCTCCATTCTCAGAAAATAAAATAAAGCAAAATAAATAAACAAATAAATAAAATTTTTTAGGGTCCAACAAATATTAACTTGTAATGTATCATTCACATAAAGCAAATAATCATATGATTTAAAACCACTTGTCATCAATTCTTTTGAAAAGAACTTATTCATATAAAACAGTTAAAATACGCTAACAATTTTTACAAACTTATCGCCAAACACACTCATGCGTTCTGTGTTTCTCCTTTACCTACACAAACCGAATTTTGCTTAGGCATTTATTTCCAAATTCATAAATAAGGCATTAAAACTATAAATTCGATTTAACCGAATTTGAGATTAATATTTAATCACGCTAATCATATTTCCATTTACTTCCATAAGCTAACCTATTGTTCTCCGTTTCAAACTCTAGCTTCAAAAATTACTTAAATACCATCTTTTACCAATTTTAACTTATCAATTTCTTCAAAACACTATCTCACCCTATTAATTCACCATAACCATAATCAAACTTCAACAACTCACACCAACAACTACATTTCCTTTTAAGACCAAAGTGTCCTAACCACACATACTTATATCTTCATTTCTTTTTTTTTTCCCCAATTTTTAACACAATTCACCTAAGATCCATGCCAAGCATCATCCAAACACATCATAAACCATTTCAACTTCATCACTTTCCACGTACACTTGATATACGAATTTTTCCAAACAATAACATAACACTTCATTTAATAATTCCAATGTCAGAGATACACTTAATAAGCATCCATAATCACATTCACATGGTCATTACATCCTAACCCTACTTTTATACCAAAAAAGCCCTTAAGGCTAAACTTAACAAATTTTACATTAAAATTTTCCAAATTCATCATCTAAGCTACCAATCAATTTCAATTTCATTTTTTACTTCATTAGTATCAAATCAATGCTATGAACATCATAAAACATAAAAATAATATTTTGGATCAAATCACGCTAAAAAACCTAATCACCCTTACCTTACCAATTCTTTCAAGCTTGATTCCTTGGTTTACTTTCTTAATTTCAACCCTTGACTCCATCGCAATTCAAAACCCACAAATCTAAAAGCTTAAGCTAGAAAAACTTACTACTTTCTCCTTCAATCTTTTTGGTAATTGGTGAACACTTAGGTTTGATCAAGATCTCTTCAAATACAACTCAAAACCTATGAAAAATGGTTGCACGCATCTTCCTCTCAAGCTTGGTCGACGTTCTCCTTGGTGGTTCTTCTTTTCTTCTTCTTTTTTTTTATGTCTCATGGTTATCTCAGGGCTACTCTCCAAAAAATGAAACAATTTATCTGAAGTCTTGCTTTTTATACTCTTTAATGCTTTACACATATCACTTTCCTATTGTTTGTCTCTAATGAGTCACCATCCATTTAATTAATGATGCTTAATTCTTAAGAAGGCATTTAATTGGTCATTAGGTGTGCTCACTAATCCATTCACACTATTGTGCACGAAAAGATCAAATTGACCTTTAATGAATTTAATTCACCAACTGACCGAGTTAAACTCTGAAAATATTCCATAACCGTCATATTATCAAATTGACTGTGAAATACTCTAATTAGGGTCAATACTTATTGATTGGATGCTTTAAAAAATTTTATTGGGTTTAAAATCATTAATACCCATTATTTCTAAAAAGGTCATTTTAGTCCTAAACTTTTGGGACTCCCGAATTTCATCCGATCAAACTTATTTTCAATCCATTTCAGTGTTATTAAACTCTAATACTTATTTTGGATATTTTTCAATATTTCGGGATTGAATCCCCTAAATATAACTATTCACCTAGATTTACTATTCAACTGAAAATACTATTCACTAAAAATAAAATTTATATTCAATTAAAAGAAAAGTTCGGGGTTTTACACAAATATTTTAAAAAAATGGATATTATCTTCAAATATCATAATTTCATACAAAGCTAGCAATAATGTTTCTCAACATATTATACATCTCCATATATTTGCAGATTTATGTGAACAACATGGCACATTTTGAAAAAAAGGCTAAGACATGTCAAATTGAAATAGAGTTTCTTAGAATGGAAATATATGATAAAGGAGTTAAACTTCAACCCTATATTCTTGAAAAATGTTCACAATTCCTTGATAAGTTACAAGATAAAAACAAGTTCAAAGTTTTTTAGGTGAATTAAATTATGCTTTCTCTTTTATTCAAAACTTAGTTGAAATACGGAAGCCTTTTCAACTACTTTTAAAGAAAAATTAAAGAATTAAATTTTCACCTTATTTAATTAAACAGGTAAAGAAAATTAAAATTCTATGTATTACTTTACCATAGCTTTCTCTACCTTTTGATAATGATGACTTAATTCTTGAAACTAATGCTTCTGACGATGTATGGAGTGGAGTATTAAAAAAAAAGATTATGATGATGCTAATATTAAAGTGCATGAGTCCCTCCATAGGAATACCTCAAGAACATTTACTAATACTCAACAACAATATCATATAAATGAAAAAGAATTATTGGCAATAGTAAAAAGCTGTCAAAATTTTTATTATTTCCTACTACCAAAAAGATTTTTATTATGAACAAATAAGACTCAAGTGAAATATATATAAAATGACAAACTTTATTAGCAGAATATGTTTTTGGTATTGAAATTATCAATTCTAACTATAATGTCCTTGGAGGGTTTTTAAGCAAAGTTTGTCAACCCCAAAGAAGGGATATTTGATTTATTAGACCAAATGTCTAAAGATATCGATACTTGTCAAGCACATATTAAAGATCTGTCAGATATTGCAAATTTTCCCTCAATATCTAAGGAAGTAGTTGAATTACTTTTCTCTTTTTCGCCATGTATGGCAAGCAAAGATAGATCACTACAATTATTATGAGCAAAAATTGTACAAGTTGGTTAACAAAATCAAGATAGCTGAAGATTCCGAATCTACTAGATCTTCTCCTATACATCAACCAATTCAGCCAAAGGTTGCCACTTTTGATGTTATTTCCTTACGACCTGACACTACTCGCAAATCTCAGATACAGAAAAGTATCATGACTGAAAGCCTTTTCTAAAAGTCATCTTGCTATTCAAATACATTTTGAAATAATGAGAGATTTATACTCTTTACAATATAATAATACTTGTTATATAGACTTTTCAGGGATATATCCTTGATTAAATTTTTTGCAAGGAACTCATCCTCAAGCTATTTGTGATTAGTACGACTTTGGAGCTATAAATGCTATTTATCTGACCAATCCAAAGTTTCCCATAAGGAAAAAAATATTAAGACGGAGGGAACTTTTTTCGTTATATCATAAATGAAATATTTGATTGCACCAAAAAAAAAAAATAACTGCAATATTTGGCATTACGAAATTTAACATTCTTATATATTCTTATTATAGCTGACAATAGATGGCCACCAACACCGAACCACAAAGCATAAGTATTTTCCATGTAGTTAGTTGGAGCATGTGCCAATTTTATTTATGATCTAAGGTCCCAAAATCAACTTCCATCCCCAGATTTCAAATAATCACACAAACGCTGATACGGCAATCATATATATTCATTGCCACAAGTTCCAAATTGACATATCAAAAGCTCATTGCCATTCTTAGTGGCATCATGGGTGTAACTGCCTCAATTCATCATCTATATTACACATGAGACTATCAGGAACAATTCAGTGCATGAAATACAGTTCCTTTACATTTCTGCGTATAATAGACAGAATCTTACACATTATTCGTACAACCTGTGTAAAAACGTAGTCATTTTCCCTGTTTTCAAGTCACGAAGGACACAAAACCAGCCTTCAGTTGAGGGTCAGTTAGGAGTGCTTCCAGTAAACAAGATGTTTTCGGTCCTATTGGCTTTAATGACTGCAATTTTTGTAGTCTGCTAACGAAAAATCCTACATTGCTCCACAAAAGTGGAAGTTACAAGGCATGTAATTCACTATCTTACATCTGACTGAATCAGAGGGAAGAAGGACCAATTCTTAGCGTCAGTGTCATCGTTTCCAACAACATTGCCATTTGCCCACCAGTCGGACTCAATTTTGGTTCTAAGAGAATCTCCTCCATTGCCATTGTCAAAGTTGAATTCTTTAATGGAGCCGAGGGTAATAGATTGATGCTTCTTATGCCCTTGTGCCTTTTCCCCATCCACTGGAGCTGTTTCTGGTGCATCACAAGATGTTTCACCAACACGGCACTTGCAATCATTTTCCAGTTGATTAGAAGTTACATCCTTTTGACCTGGACTTCCACTTTCCTGAGACGCTGATACAACTTTAACAAAACGTGCTGGTTTATGTTCAACTGATCTTAATACATCTTCGTCATTTAGTTCAAAAGAGACTCTGTGATTAACAACTTGGATGCTTCCAGGTTTACTGTCGAATTGTGGATGCGATGCAACATCAGGAGACTGATGATCCAGAAGAAAGTTGCAAGGCCTTGCAGCATTCGGGTTCAAGATTCCCGAACCTTGACATAATCCCCACTCATGGGTGGGGAGCTTGTCAAGATTCAACAGCTGTGGAGGATCACCCAGTTGGAACTTGATAAAGTGAGGATCACCAGAGGTAAGCTCACTGTCAGGTAAAGGTGATGAAGTACCAGAACCTGAAATGCCGGAGCGAGGTGAAATCAGATGGCCTACTGGGCTTCCAGGATAAAGCTGATAAGATTGAAATTCATAGTTACCCAGTGGGAACCTAAGACCCACTTCACTACCTCGAAGGCCTGGGTCAAGTAACTGGGCAAAAGGTACTTCAGGTGAAGAAGGTGTAGTCAAGTGGACAGATTCTGGAGGGGGGGTGAAAGGAGCAGTTGATGGCTCAGTAGTGAACGTTGAGAAAGCAGGTGGTGAGACTAACTGAGTTTCGTGGGCATAAGGGCCAATGGCAAAAATGGAAGCAGGACCACTAGGAGAGTACATATTGGCAGAAATCGACAGTAAACCAGCTGGTGATTGTATCCCAGAAGGAGGTTCAGATTGCAGGAAAGAAACGGGAGAGGAGGGAGGTGCAACAAAGGGGAGTAGAGTAACAGTTGCTTGGGTAGGATTTTCAGTCTGATCATTATTTCCGGAACTTGATGTTTCAGGACCAAGAACAGCAGGCCCAATCCGCTTCCTGTGTCTGTGATATCCAAAACAAGAATAAACACTCCAGCAGCTGCCCCATCTTCTCTTCTGCAAATAGAAAATAATTGGACAACAATAGATCACATTAAATCTCTTTCAGAGCAACCACAAGAAGTCAATTTGCAAGTAAATGGACCAAAATATAAAGAAATGTGCAAATTAGCAGCATTCTTAAATATATGCCGCAACCATATATAAGCATAGGAACAAGACCTATGTCAAATCTTATGGGTATTGAACACACTTCAATTATGCTGCAGCCAAAACCAGCACACTCACCTTTATGAACACAAAGGAATCATTACTCGTACTAATTAAGGCATGGAAGGACAAGATGAACTCTTGCTATACACTTGGGATAAAAGTAGTAACTAATCTAAGCCAAACTCATTGGTCTAGTGCAGAAATCACCACAAGTCTCCACTAATTTTGGTCGGTGGGGCAGGAATCAAACTAATAGCACAAAAATCTCAAACTCTTAACTAACATGTCCGATACTATCAGAAATAAGTTCCCAACTTTAAGGCTATATTTGGTTGAACGTAAAGTTTTTAATAAAATGAAATAGTTTTATAATAGAATAGAATGGAATGTAAATGAATATAACTATTAGAAAATTATTATTTGAGAGAGATAAGAGAGTTTATAATGTAATATAGTGAAATGTTATTTAAAAGAAAGATTAAAGATTTATAATGTATAATATAGTAAAAATTTGTTTATCATTTTATATTTCATCTTAAATCTCCTAAATCAAAAGTTTGTCATTTTTACAAAATAGAATAAGATGTAATATAAAACTTTCCTCTTCTATCTTATTTCATTTCATTTCATTATAAACCCTTTTCTTAAATAATAGAATAATATTACATTTCATTATTTTCTATTAATAAAACTTAAAACCTATCATAGAACAAAACAGAGGATTTGCATATTAACTCATTCTCAGTTTTATTGAGCACCAAACACCATTTCCCATAAAGCAAGCTTATCCCTACTTATTGCATCCACTAATTTAATAACATGTCAGAAAGCCATCATTAAAACATCTTTGCTCTTTTCACTATCTCCCTGACAGACCGCTCAAATAATCGAATCCCTTTTACCCGAATCTTCAACTTGTATTCTCCATCTAAACTCAGATTATCTAAAGCAAGAAACGAACTCTAGATAACATCTGATCCCTTTTCTAAATCCCTTATTAAAGTCCTTTTTCCCACTTGATCATATTCGTGACGAGAGAGACAACCAAAAGAAAATCTTTTAACCAAAAAGTCTGCCTTCTGTATAAGTTTTTAAAATAAAAATACACAAAGAAACCAATGAAAAAAATTCAAAGCAGATCAAGAACAATTATAACCACCTGAACCCCAGCTTGCGTCGCACGATTCTCTGCGGACGCGATCGCAGTAGCGGCGGCGTTTATCGTCTCTAGCGTGGTGGACTCTCCGTTAACACCTCTCATCTTCAAGTCTCCCGGAAACGAAATCGAATCCAACCAGAAAACAGAGAGAGAAAGTGAGCGAGCTTGAATATGTACCCAGTAGATATTTTCTTCCTTAAAGGAAAACGAAATGGAAGAGAAGTTGTTGTATGAAACTAAAATTGATTTGTGATAATCTATAGTTTGATGGGTTGGAGGGAAATGCAATATTAAGAAAAATGTAGAAAGAAAGAGCGTTGGGTGTTATTTGGTCATAAAAGTAACGGTTTTGAGGTCAAACACGGCAACGACTTGGGATTGGATTTATTTCTATGCAATTAATAATAATTTGAAAATATTTCATATAAATATAAATAATTGAGTTGTTAACTTCCAAGTAATTGTCAAAAGAGTGCACGTGTGCGCTGGCCACCCTGCACCTGCACATAGGCCAGAGGAGAAGATTCTCCCCCACGCTTTAAACTATCTTCCTCACTAGATTGCGTAGCCCTTTAAATTTATCTCCCTACCTTTCATATTTGTTTTATTTTAATCAATTCAAATATGAAATACTTAAAAGGTTTTTTTTAAACTTCAAATAAACAATATAAATGATTAGATTCCAATTTTAAATCAAACAAAAACTTTGTGGTATGATTAAACTATAATAAGAGTCCTTGTCCATCCTACACATAATAATCTTTCTGAAATTGATGTCCACCTTGACTCCCTTTTGACAACAAGAGAAGTGCTTTTGCAATGCTACAAATCCAACTCCTTTTTCTCATCATCCCTAGCCCTTTTCATTGCATACATTTGGCACACAGGTCATCTATATCACAAACTTCGGATTTCACTTGGCCAAAAGTTGCTCACTTTTGTTGTCCACCTACACCTGTGAAGTATCCCCAATCACCTAAATAGATATGAGGTCCCCACTCTAACGCAGCAAAAGCTAAATCCCTAGGCTTGGGTTTTACTTTTACCCTTCTTAGCAAACCTCGTACGTATCATATCTATAAACACGCGCCTGCGCGCACACAGCCTCTAATAGTATTAGAACTAGTTATAATATCTAGACGCTCAATTGGGCTATAAATGGAGAAGCATACACAGTTTTTATAATAGAAGTGAAAGGTTGTACGCGACGAACTAGGAATGTTCGGAAAAGTTGCAGCATGGATAATGGAATATATAGTTGGT
This sequence comes from Erythroxylum ulei, assembly GCA_027564395.1. Classification (NCBI taxonomy): domain Eukaryota; kingdom Viridiplantae; phylum Streptophyta; class Magnoliopsida; order Malpighiales; family Erythroxylaceae; genus Erythroxylum; species Erythroxylum ulei. The sequence continues at coordinate 54,090,710 of JANITX010000212.1, read as the reverse complement.
TACTTACCGTTGATGAATATGAGTATGAGATGGTAAATGTCACTTTCTAGTTAGTCCAACCCGTTAGGTTACGAGGCGAAAATCATCAATTCTCATCCTCTTGTACTGTCCCATACTCTTTCTGAAACAACATTTCCTTGCAATACCAAGGTGCTTTCACTATTCATTGACCTATTCTAAGTTTCTATCTGTTAAAAAGAAAAGAACTGCAATGGAAATTATAATTTAATGATACTAAAGAGATGTGGTGACTTTGTAAAGCTAAGAAGCAGCAAAACCTGACTTCGGAAAAGAGACGTGTTTTGTGTTAAAAATAGATAAATCTGCGTCCACGAGCATGTATTCAACTTAAACTTGACCATAAGCCATGTCCCACAGCTACAGCTGATTCACTAAAGTTGTCAGAGATTTGTTGATACCCAAAATGGCATTAATTACACATAAGATCCTCTGTCCCCAATTATCCAGCCCCCTATATCCCTTGCATCCAAGCTATTCATTGGCATTCAATGAGATCCTCTATTCCTAATTACCCAGGCCCCTGTACCCCTTGCATCCAAGCCATTCATTGGCATTCAATAATGTCAATGAATAGCTTGGATGCAAGGGGTATAGGGGGGCCTGGGTAATTGGGGACAGAGGATCAGCTCCCCGTTAATTAGACATTGAAAATGATATTACAAAAAGTAGTTCATCTCATCGAGAAACTGAAAAATACTAATTATATTTTTTAATCACCGCATCAACTAAATGGGCTCAATATTATCCTCACATATTTTTGGTTTCTTAAAAACAACACCTTCATTAAGTATATATATTAAGGACGAGTTGAGATGGACGACCACGCAATCCATCTCGCTCGTTCATTTAATCTGACGGTTTATATTTGTTCATTGAATGTTGTGTCTTCCGATTCATCCCACTCGTCCATTTAATCTGACAGCTTATATCTGTTTATTGAATATTGTGTCTTTATTATTACTATCTGTTCATTGAATATTGTGTCTTCCGATCCATCCCGCTCATTCGTTTAATCTGACAGCTTATATCTGTTCATTGAATGTCGTGTCTTTATTATTATTCTTCCTCTTCCATTTATTCATTTCTTTTACCTAGAGTTCCGCAAAGTTTTCTCTCTCTTCCTTTAGCTCTCCACCCTTGCCTTCCTCTGCTCATCTCTCGTTTTTGTTTTCCTTTTTGCCTTTGTGTTTTGCTTGATTTTTTAACCCTTTTTGTGTTTCCGTTTTTCCCCTTCTACTTTCATCCAAGTTTTATCGGCTCAGCTGTGGTAAGTTTTTGTTTTTGCTTAATTTTGTTTTCCCTTTTGCCTTTGCTTTTTTTTCCTTCGACGTTCTTCCAAGTTTTATTCAGATGGCGTACGGTTTTATTCAACATTTGGTATTTCTCTCTAGCTTTGTTAAGTTGCTTTTGTTTCTCTACAGCTCTGGTAAGTTCTCTTTGCGTTTTTTCCTTCGACTTTCATCCACGTTTTATTGTGTGTACAGATGGCCTACAGATTTCTTCAACATTTGGAGTTTCTCTCCAGTTTTGTTAACTTCTCGTTTTTGCTTTTGTTTCTCTGCACTTTTTTCTTGTTTCGTGCGATAATGATTGATAATTTCTTGTTTTTGCTTTTGTTTCTCTACAGCTGTGGTAACCGCTTAATGCTATGACACCATCCTAATTCAGCCCGCGGAAATAAAAGTGGATATTGAAGCGGGTCATAGCATGCATAATAAGATTGAATTGTATAACCCGACCTGAGTTAATGTAGGCTTGGAAATGAGGAGATTTATCATGTTGTTCTTCATCACTTTTTGTTCATATCACAGCTACTTGTGATGCAATAGGAAGATTGTAAACGCGTTGATCAAGAGCAGGATAACATCACAGAACAATTTCCTGATTTTCAAGCGATGGAATATCTTTAAGACTTCGAAAGAACCTAGCATAAGGGTTATCTTGAAG
>JANITX010000212.1:53766420-53780482 GCA_027564395.1 Erythroxylum ulei | reverse complement strand
GTTCTAGAGTCGTACCCGCCTCATGATTAAGTGATGAACTTATATAGTAAATACCTGCAGGAGTTAGGTCAACATCTAGGAATGGGTTGATCGACCCACGTGTCGTTCTGAGGTTGGGCTTGGGCTTAGCACGACCCACCCAACCAAACCCATTAGTTATAAAGGATTGACAACCAAACTTGTAAAGATATTTGAGCGTTATATAAAAGAATTTTATGATAAGTTCAAAGTTACATTAGGAACAAGGAGAAGAATCTTTACCAGCTCTCAAATAACAAATATCTCAAAACACATTTAATTGAAAAAAACATATCTTAAATACCAAATAAAAAAAACTAAAATTCCGATTAGTTTGGGACTGAGCCATCATTGTAGGTCAGATCATACTTGTTATGAATAAATTTGATGTCATTGGACATGTTCTAGAACATACTCATGTTTAAGATTATTGATCATCTTGTAACTCTTTAAAGTTAGGCACAATTTGGTACATACGCATATTTGAGGCGGAAAATCTTACTGTAACATTGTGAAGTTGGACATATTTGACCTATAGTGATTCTCGGTCATTACATAGCTCCCACAATTGTATATGACCAACTTGTATAGGTACTACATCATGTAATACGACATCTTTACACATTTCAATAGAAAAATATAGCACCACTTGCTTGCTCACTTTCTTTTTTTGGCATTAATTAAGTTATTATACCTCATATAGCTTTGGATGCTTCATAGTAGGCTAATTGAATTTCTCTATAAGAATAACATTAACTATATTAGAATAACTTTCTTTATAAATGAGCATGCTATATACCTTGTTAAGAATATGACATCTAGTATATATGATGTTTTCCTATTGTGCTTTAATTCATTCTCCTCAATTTGAAGACTTAGTGATCTCCTAGTAACAAGCACATCACCTTTGGCAACATACTCAACTCCAATATCACTAAAGTCATTAAGTGTTGACATAAATTTCTTTTATTTAATGGTTTCTAACTTTACTATAGAGTAATTTTATAATTATACTACCTATATTTTAATCCACACTATTTTGTACTCTAAACTCGCCCTGTGCTTTTATTCAAATCTAACCATATAGGCTTAAAATTTTCTCCTACAACCTTAAAAGATAAATTAATTTCATTAGCACTTCGATCACTATTAACTTTAATGACTTTCATTGGAGGGTTTTATAGTGTCTAGCAAGCTAGAATTTGAGGTTGCTGTCTCCTTTGTAATTTTCGCATTATTCACCTCATTAAGCATCATATTCATCCTCTTAAAATGATGTAGTATAGCTTGTATAAAGTACAAAATCTCCATCTCCTCCTGTGGTTTTGAAACTCATTTAGTGGACATATTTAAAAGCTACAAGAAAAGTTAGTAAAACAAATTCTCATTCTCTCCCTCTTGTATTTACTCTAAAAGATGATAAACTATTTATGTTTCACTCCTTCAAAAGTTCTTTAAAGAACTAGATAAACTTAAACAAGAATTCATCATTGCAATGTCCCAAAACCCAATAATTATTGCAATGTCCCAAAACCTAATAATTATTGGTCAAAAAGAGAACAACTAACATATTAAGCAAGGAATATATATATATATATATATATATATTAACAAGAACTTCAAATTGTATCAACATAACTTTATTTTATTCATTTTATAACCACACAAAAAAAATTGTATAAAGGAAATAATAGAAAAGGAATGAATAAGAAGTAACCTTAACATAAATGTAGAGATAAGAAAATCTTAAAAACAAAATGTTGACAAAATTTTTATTTTTATTAGAAATTTTGAAACAAGAATATGATTTAGTAAAGGAATAATTAAAAAATAATTTTTTTTCTTTTTTAATAAAAGAATATAACATAATTGGAATGATATAAAAAGGAAAAAGGATAACCCTACCTAATATATACCCAAACTCTCATACTAACTGATATGAACTCTGCTAATGAATCCATGAAAAAAAATTGAATTAAGCCCAATAAAACCAAAATAAATGTATTAAAAAATATATTTTTTAATTATAAAGAAAGGAAAAACAAATTCATAAATTATTTAAAAGTAATAAAGGAAATTTTGCTTAATAAGTTTAAATTTCTATAAAGAAAAAGGAAAAGAAGCTCTATTGACTCTCAATTAACAAATATCTCAAAACTCCTCTAACTAAAAAGAAACATGCTTAAATACTAAATAACAAAAATTAGAAATTTAATATTTAACTAAAACTAGGATTTTAATTAGGTAAGGTCTAATCCACGGAAATAGGGTAAGCCATATTGGTTACAGATAATTTGATGCCATTAGGCACTACCTAGAATATGTCCATTTTTACGATGAATCTTCCTATAACACTTTAAAGTTAGATACATTATAGGACATGCTAGTGTTTGATGTTGTAGATCATATTATAACTTTGTTAAGTTAGACATAGTATGGGCGATACTTTTATTGGAGACAATTATCTTCTTAAAACTTTGACTTTTGCATTCAAAGGGAAAACACGCTCATATGTGAGCCTTTGTTTAGCCAAAGATGATTATTTTAGTTTCAAACTTTCTTTAATGTTAACTTTTGTATTTTAGTTTCAAACTTTCTCTAACGCTAACTTTTGTAATTAATCCAAACCTATGTGCATTGGATCTTCTATTGTGCTAGTTGTACTTTCATCACATCCTTTTCAGCTATATTAAAGAATTGGCTAAGAGTTCATTCATGAAACAACTTCCTACTATTATTGCATTTTTCTTATGAGTCTCAAATTTTATGTTTATAAAATTAAAAAAAGTGATTACAAAGAGAAATAGAGAAAGAAAAATAATTCATATCAAAGATGAAGATTTTAATTATTTTCTTATGTTATTATTAAGCAATGCATTTCAACAATCTTATGTGATAAATAATGAACTAACTCACTTAATTAAGAGAGATAAAGGATTGAGATATGATCCCCTTTTTCCTTACTTGTTACACTATCTATTGAGGTTTTTCCTTACTTGTTACACTGTCTATTGAGGTTCTAACCATATTAATTAGCCATCAACCATAAGGGCAACTTAAATATCATAAAAAATACATGAAGTTGAAGATTTATAATCTATCATTTGTTGATGACTTGTTGTTTCTTTATGATGCTAACTATATTTTAGTTTGTTCTTTAATGGATTCATATAAATTTTTAGCAATCTCTTATACCTCTCGATCAATAGAGACAAAAGTCACATATTTGTCTTAGTAAATGCTAGTCATATGGTGACATGGCTTTCTAGTTCGTTAGGCCTTAAGCTTAAAAATCTTCCATTAACTTATTTAAAATTTCCAATCACTACCAAAAGGCCATTGATTGGAAATATTCAAAGTAGGATTGGTCATTTAAGTAATATGATTATCTCATATGCATGAAAGTTTCATTTTATTAACTTTATACTTAATAATTTTCATATATATTGGTCCTCTTATTTAACACACCCTAAGAACAAAATTAAGCAATTGAAAGAATGATGAGAAATTTTTATGGTTTAGTGATGCATTAAAGAAATCAATAGCAAAAATCAAATGGTTTGAAGTATGCTTACTTAAAGATGAGGGAAGCCTTGGCATTTTCCCTATTCAAATGATGAATGAAGTGTTGATAGCCAAAGGAATATGGAGACCCTAGATAAATAAGGAATAATTGTGGGTGAAATGGATTTGTACACAATAATTGAACTTTGAGATAGCCAAACCTAAGGCTGACTCCTTTTGGACTATCATACAACCCCTAAAGCTAAATAGAATACCTATACAAAGAGATAAAGTACAAGCTTAAGAATGGTAACCACTTGTTTATAATATAACAACCAAAATGAACTAGAGCCTCTTCATATAATCAAAAAGTTGAGCAACTTGAGACATACGATACCAAACCATCCCAATGTAAAGGAGTTAATCAAAGGGAAAGATTGGGTAAGCAATATTAGGGTAGTTCTCAATCGTAATTGAAAGTGTGCCTAATAATAATCCTAAATTCCAATTTGGATGACTCTTATCATATGGATGAGATATGGCCTCAAGAGAACTCAATAACAAATCTTTTCAATCAATCTTTAAATCCCCTACTTATAATGTTACTTAGTACATGTTAGTTTAGTTAAAATAAACTCTCTCAAAATTTTTATTTTTTTTATGGCTAGCAATCATGTTTAAGCTAAATATAATGGATAAAATCAAGGGTTTAAATGGTCTTAATCTCTCATGAAAATTATGCAATCAAAAACTTGAAACCATCAAGCACTTGTTGTTTCAATGTCATTACACAAAAAATATATAAAATAAGATTTAACAATGTTGCAACCTTTGATGCCAGCAGATTGATTGGTTTGATATTATAGAATTGACTAGATAAAAAAATTAACTTTGTAAGAATGACTATATAATTTTTAAGATTTCTTTTTAAATTATAGGGTATGAAATATAGAGAGAAAGGAATATAAGGTCCTTTTAAGAAACAAAGAAAATAATTAGTCATCTCTTTCAAGTTTCAATTAACTAGATAGAGGAATTGATTATTATAGATAATAAACATATCGAGTGCAGCATTGAAATCATCATAGAGCGGAACATCACTAACAAAAAGTTGAGGTGTAGACAATTAATGTATAAGTCTCTATAGTTATAATTATTATATGTAGCTCAAGGATATTACATTAGTTCAAGAGTATGTTCATTCATCCATCATTGCAGTAGTATATATTGAATTTAAAGCATAATCTTTGAGGACCTATGATAAGTGCTTAATTGCTCATATTTTTAGGTTTATATTTAATGTATTTCACTTGTTTATTTAAGATTTTTCTAATTAATTTTGGTATTTAATTTTTTCATATTTCATTTTTAGGTTGTAATTTACTTATTTAGAGAAAAAGAAACAAATTCATACAAGTTTTAGGTGATTTAAAACTATTTGATGAAGTTATAAAGCTACAAGAAAAGTACACGGGCCTCAACACACCCATGTACTTATTTGTGTACTTCCACAAGGCCATGTTTTATGTAAGCAAATTTGTTTTAAGGTTTTAGAGAGTTACATGGCCATGAACAAGTTCATGTTAGAGATGAACACTCTTATGTTATTGTTTGTTTTTGCTCCAGATTCAGACATCTCATGATTTTTAAAGTACACGAGCATGAACATACTCGTGTATATGCCTGTATACTACCTAGAAACCTAACATTTGAACTATAAAATGCATAATTTAAAGGGAGAGTAGAAAGGAAGCTTGGTAGACACAAATAAAAGACCTAAAATGATAGAGAGAATGAAGAGCAAATAAGAAGTCTTATTTAGAGTGAATTTCCATAAGATGAAGTGTATTTCATGAAGATTAAAATGGATTCCATCATACTTTTTTCAGTTTTCTATTTTTCCTTTAGTTTTGATGTTATGTTTGATATGATTAGGAATTAAATCCTTTATGTTACTTGAATGAGATGAGCCCATAAAATAAGAAGACTTATTTTGAGTGAATTTCCATCAGTTAAAGTGGATCTCATGAAGATTAAAATGGATTCCATCATGCTTTTTTTAGTTTTTTTTTTATTTTTCCATTATTTTTGATGTTATGCTTGATATGATTAAGAATTAAATCCTTTTTGTTACCTAAATGAGATGAGAGCTCTAGGATAAACCTTGTACTAATTTTATTTTATTTTAATTTATTCTTTAATTTTATTGAGATTCAATCATGTGTTATATATTATGTTTGAATTAATATTATCGATATGTTAATTCATATTTGATTTCATGCAATTGAGATTGAGAAATCCTTTGTTTGAATAAATCTAGCATAATAGAAATGAGTTATATGCAAACCTAGAGATATATCAGCATAAATATTTTAATTTAGGATAAAAACCTAATAGTAAGATTCAAAAATAAATTAATACAATTATAGGAGTTTTAATAAGAAAAAGATTTCAAATAGTCAATCTAGGATTAGTTATAATCTTAAGAAAATAAATCGGCACAATTGAAGAATTTTATTTGTTTAATAAACTTTAGTTTAAATTGATTTGTGAAGTCTTATTAGCATGATAAGTTTTAAAGAGGATTCAAAATCTGCGTACTACTGCATTTATTAATTGTTTTTAGTTTAATCATTGTTCTAGTTAATCAATGACATTGATTTTCTTAGTTAATCATTCTAATTTTGAATTTGATGAATTTTCATCACCATAATTTGTTAGAATATATAAAACAAAGGAAGATGGTTAGTACTAGCCATTTTAGTCCTCTTAAGATTGAACCTTACTCACCAGTGCTAGCTACAAATGCACCATATGGTTATGATAAAATAAACAATCATTTAACTCTATTGATATCTTTATTAATTAAAATCATTATGCTCTTAAAAATCTCAAGCAATGGTCACTACCAACCAATAATAACTATATAGATAGACATTGTCGTCTCTCCTTATAACATGGTAGTGTCTCCATATGACAAGTTTAGAAACATTCTTAAGTAGCTCGCTCATATAGCAATAGTTGATCTGGTAGACACACTTATGTCCCTTCAAGATATGTTCATATGCCTCTCTCTTTAACATAGTCATATTGTTCTTGTTTAGTCTTTTTATTAGGTTATTCATAGGATTTTCCCTTATGAGACTATCTTACTATAACCTCACTTTAGATTATAGTCTTGCACTTCCGCTTTCAGGGTCTTTCTTTAATCAATTCATTTTCAATTTTCAGAAAGGGATGATTTTTTGGGTAGGTACAAAAGATAGTAAGAGAAGCCAATTTTCATTGTTAAATGTTGGAGTTTTTATTTTTTTACTTTTTTATATAGATAGCTATAATAAAACACATAAAACCAAACTTAAAGCTATCAAAAAATATAAGACTCATAATTGTAACTAAAGATCTCTAAAATATATTTAATTATCAATAATTCTTTGCTTTATGAGTTATAATTTGTAGGGTATCATAAGTATTTGATTTTTTGTTTCCCTTTTTCTTCTCCTTTTTCTTTCTATGAATTTCAATCACGTGATTTGATATTTGATAATAAAGTATTTTGAATTTTTTATCTTTAACTTTTTCTACAAATAAATATGATTTTTTAAATTAAAATTTCATTAACATAGTTAACTAAGGACATCATTAGAAAAGCCTTTGTTTTCACAAGTGAATACAAAATTTAAAATAGAGAAATTGATCATTTAGAGAATAAATCATAATAATGGATACATCATTCCCCTACTTAGTTAGGATCTACTATTATAGTTGGCATCCATTTAAAGATGCCATCTTTGCTTCATTGAAGAGCTAATTTCTTCATTTGCATTATGAGCAACCAAAATTTCTCTAATCTAGCATTTAATGATGTTAGCCAAGGCATACAAATCCATTGAGGTTCATCTTAGTATTATATTGTCCATCTTTCTCTAAATGGAGTTTATAGTGCAATTGAAGGAAAGACTAAGCAAACACTATCCCTTCCAATTTTTCCTGGATTGTTCATCAGCCTAGTTTAAGATATTATCCCATTCTGTCTATAAACAAAACAAATCTAGGGTATGTTTCACTCTGTACCAAATTAATGAGGAGTTGTCTCTAGAGCTATTTGCCAAAGGATACACAGGATGGCCAAAATATCCATATATCCTGTCCTTATTTCTCAGCCTTCCCCTAGCTATAGGCCAAGCAATAAAAGAAGCTTTGGGGATAAAGTTTTCATTAACACTATGTTATACCGCTTACTTGAATTGTTAGGCCTAAAAGTTTAAGACAAGAGGAATAACTGACCTTGTTGCTTTTGTCAGTTAACCAAAAAACTCTTTCTTGCTTATTAAGATTAGGATGGTAATTAGGAAAATGATTTTCTAGCCTTTTTGAGCACCTAAAGTTGCTTAGCCAGTTATCCTCATGTATCATTTCCTTAACCCTTGCGTTAAGTGGAATTCTAGTTGTAAAGTGGATCAAATCACCACTAAGGATTAGTGGGATTTGATTTTCCAATTATTAAAACAAAACTATGAATCCTTACCATTTCCCACTAGGATTTTAATGCGAAGATATATCATATCCCTCTTTCTTAACATCTAAGTAAAGCTCCATAATTGTTCTTTCCTTACTATGATTTGCTAGAAGCTATTATCATTAAGGCAATACCCATTCACCCTTTTAGATCATAAAGCTTCCTTATTACATAATAGTCTTCAAATCCTCTTTACAACTAGATCTATTTGGATTAACTAAAGAAAATTCAAACCATGTCCTCCTTTTTATTTTTTCCATCAAAGTTTCTCCCATTATATCTTAGCTCCTTTAGAGTTTTCTACTTTCCCTGACCATAGGAAATTCTAAATGCATTTCTCTAACTCCTTGGTCAGCTTCTTAGGCAAGAATTGGTAATTGCTCTAGTGCATATGCAACTTTCTTAAGACTAAATTTATGAGTTCTAATCTTCTAGCATTTGACAGAAATACATTTTACCAAGCACATATTTTCTTCTTAAACATTTCCAAAAAAGGTAACAATCTTCAAACTTGGGTTTCTTTGAGGTTAATGGCACCTCTAAGTATTTGAATGGAAGTCTATGGGAATTCAGTCTAGAGATGAAGCTCAGCCAATTAGGATCTTCCACTTCTGATGTGATATATATTTTGCTCTTTTACAGGTTTATTTTCAACCTTGAAAGCCTATAAAAATTGTAAGTGTATTGATCATCAATCATAATAAGCCTTGGTTTGCACAATAGAACATAATAAATTCATTTACAAATTCAAGATGTATGATCTTCCTGCATTTGTGGTGATAGGTAATGCTGGGATAATTATAAATTCTAATTTAGATCATCATGGAAAGCACTTCTATAAAGAGTGTGAATTGGTAGGGGGATAACAGATCCCCTTGAATTATTACTTTTAACCCTTTAAACATCTTGGAGAGAGTACCGTTGATTAGGATGGTGTAAGAAGAGGTTAAAATGTAGGCTTTAATCCATCCAATGAACTCAACAGGAAAGCTAAACCATTTGAGGCTAAAGAGGATAAAGTCCCGTTGCAGAGTATCAAATGCCTTTGAGAACTCAATCTTTACTACACAAATTTTGATATGATTTTTGTCTCATAACCCTTCATTAGCTCTTGTAACATTAATACCTTATTAGAGATTGATCTTCTAGTAATAAAAACACCTTGTATGAAGTGTATTAATATGCTCTTGAGTATCCTTTAGCCTTCTAGTAATTATTTTAGGGATCAATTTATACATAGTGTTGCAACATGAAATAGGATGAAAGTCCTTCATCTTATTAGGATTAAAGACATTAGGGATTAGAAAACAGGGATGGAATTTAATTCTCTCAACATTTTTCTACTAGTAAGAAATTCTTAGATCACATCAGCTAGCAAGTAAAACATAATACTGAAATTGTAAGAACTCAATGATGGAAACTTAGGGATTATCCTCCCCTTGTTTTATCTTCCTTTCACCTTGTAAATTTAATTATGCTTGATGCTAGATATCCCAAGGTTTCAATTACCCTCTCTTAAGATCTAATTAAGTAATCCCAATTGAAATAGATAAAATTTGTGTTGCAATTCCTCGATTTCTCAAAACTACTACTAACTACTTAATTGGAATTGAAGCAATCCTAAGGATAATTCACTCATAATTAAGATCTCTCTTCAATTTTTTATTAACCTTATTTTTGTAAGTATATTAAGGTACAAACTCTTGTTATGAAACTTAACACAAATAGCTTTATTCAATCTCTTAATTCAATTGTGACTTTACATGGTCACGAAACCTTACACTTGCACATAAAGGTCATGTATATGAACATACGTGGGTGGATATCTTCGTATAGTCATAAACAACATCTTTAAAGCTCCACACATTTATAACGACTTACATGGTCACTATATACAACCGTATAATTCCAAGGTTGCTTCAGTTCTTCCATTCTATGCCACCATAAGATTCTTAAATAACAAGCAAAAGCAAATTAAACATGAGTATATAAATATAGTCAATTAATTATTTATCAATGCCTTTTAGTTTGAATCTATCCCCTTGAGCTTTATTAAACTGAAGAATATAATTAAAGTCCCTAGCTAGTAACTAGGGATTAGTTATAGAGTTTTGAAGTTTTCCTAGGTCTTCCCAAAGCTTAGCTCTTTAAAAGTCAAAGTTTGAAGCATAAATGATAGAGATATCAAAAAGTTTGTTTAACCTTCTAAGAAAGAAGGGAAATGCACATACTGATCAAAGCAAATTATGTTATTGATCTAAAAATAGTATGAATTATACACACATATTATCCTTCGACTGTAATGATGCATATGGTTGTAGCTATAAAGCCATTTATTCCCAAAGAATTTCATACTTTCTTGGATTTTAGAAGTATTTATTTTTGTCTTAAAAAGTCCTAAAATAACACATTTTTTCTGCAAAAGTAGATATTTAACACCCTTTTCTCAGAGGTTCATTCAGACCTTTAATGCTCTAAAAAAGTATAGGCATAATTACCTAGTCCTGATAAGAGGTCATTAGTCTTTTGTTTAAGCCTTCCCTCTCATTCTTCGAGATTTTAACTTTGATGATGATACTGTTTCAACTACCTTTTCCTCTGTTCTTAATTTTTGTTTATGATCTTGCTAACTCTCCTCATCATTCTCTATTTTTTTTAGTCTCTAAAGGTCCCTCCCTCTAATAAGAAAAAGTGTTAACCTATATATTTTTTAGAAAGATCATTCATATCCTCTACTATGGTCTCATCCTTAAGGATCATATTCTATTGAACCTCTTTAGTAATCAGTTCTTGATTTCCTTGTTAAGAAAGAAGATCACTCAAGATCCTTTATACCTATTACTTTGTAGTAAATCCTAGTAGAGAAGGATATACCAGTAGGTCTCTATACTTTGTTCATCTGTTTAGGCTTCCAAGTATAAGTAAGTTGGACTTCAACCTTGCAAAGATATCCAAATTCATTTAATTTCATTAAAGTAAGCAATCAGGGGGCTCATCATTGACCTTAACTTCTAAATACATTCTTTCATAGCATAGTCTTTCATTCTAGCAGTGGGAGAATTGCAATGATGAGGTTTACCAACTAAAATTGAAAGGAAGTTGAGCCTTCCAAAGTTCAATACTTCTAGAGAAAGTATGGAAATTTATCCATAATGTGATGGATTCAATCCTAGTTTTGTCAAGATCCATTCTTGGATTCCACTTCTGCACAAACATTGGGTGGCTACCTATGTGCCACGGCCCTAATCCCATCATTTCATTCGAGCTTTCCTAGTTTGTAAACTTAAATAAGAGGGGTGTCCTCTTTAGTCAAAAATATCTAATCTAAGCCTTTACTTCCCTATTTTAATCTATGCCTAGATCTGGACTTGCGGATAGGAGGGTCTCTTTCCTATAAAGAAACTTATAAGAGTGGAAGACCAAGCTTTAGGTCCTGCTTATAGCATCTCCATAGAAGAGTAACAACTCCATCAATCACTGTAGTCTGAAAGTGGGTTGGTTTTTTAACTGGAGAAGGAGAAATAACTACAACATTTCTCTAGGATTTTATAGGAGCTCCTTTTTTTATTGTTGTTTGCTACCCTCGTATCCCTTATAGCTCCTTTATTTACTTCAAATCCCTTGGAACCTGCTTTCATAATATTCAAGGATTCTTGTAAATTTGGAAAGTGATCCTCCTCTTAGATAATCTTAGCCACAAGTATCATTTTGCTCATAACCCTTATGTTTGTCTCATCTTATCACACTTGCTCCTGCTCCTACGATGAACTAAAGCTGCCTTTAATGACAAATTTTATGGGGAATACCCAAAATAGTAGAAAAATTAGTAGGAGCTACCATGAATCTTTTCCCAAAATGGCAAAAAACCATAATTAATTCAATGGCAAAAAATTCTTTTAGGTAGAGAGAGGTTAGAGTAAAATTTTGGTAGAAGAATCTAGAACCATGTCATTATAAGTAAAATAAATAAGATTTTGATTGTTTATTTTTAAATTTAATAACTATTTACTATTAATACTTAATATTAGGGATGCATTTATTTTATATTAAAATTTTACTTATCAATGTAATAGTAATTAAACTTTTAAAGTTTAAACTCCTCTTTTTAATCATTTGATATTTAGTTTTGTAAAAATATTAAATAAAATATTTTTATTATCTTAAGTTAATAATTGTTAACTTAAGGGAGGTTTTAATCCATATTTTAATGATAACAAATATAATTACTACTAATTAATTTACTATTTTGATGAGTAGCATTATAAGAACAAGAAGTAGCAATAACTCAATAAGATTCTTCATGAAGATGATAAAAAAAAGTTAAAGTTTGTAAATTTAGAAATGAAGATCAAGTTAAGAGTAAAACAAGATCAAGGCATATCAAGGTCATTTTATATTTTATAATGTCAATTATAATCTCAATTTGTTATCTTTGTAATCTTAAATGCTTACCATATATAGAAATTTCATCTTACTTCATTATATGAGTCTTTCCATTCATCAAGAGGTGTTCAAGTTTTTGTTTTTAAAAGAAAGCCTTTTGATTTATTAGACACTCTTTGAGGGACATTTTAAAATCTTTTATAATTATAATTGCTTAAACAATTCAGTTTGAACATTTAAAGTTATTAAAATTATGTTTTTAGGAGGATTGGTTGATTAATATAGGTTAGCAGTCGATCAATATAAGTTAAATGTGTAACTAGAATGTTTATTGATGCATTGATTGACCAATATGAAGATGTGGTTGACCAATTTCCCTTAAGAAGACATAACGGTCAATCAATATAGCCTAGTGGTTGATTAATGTTCAATGACAAGTGAATATTATGCATTGAATGCACATTTAACGATCATATGACCTAGTGGTTAACTAATATACTAGAAATAGATATTGCACGACTAGTTGTTGGCTTTAATGGCTATTAAGGGTGCCAAAAGTCTATAAATACATGTTTATTATATGTTCTTTCTTTCTAAAGTAATTGGGTGGGTTATACATATATTTCTAAGTGTTATCAAGCATGTAAGCATCTATTGTCTCACATTTTTATGAGCGACCTTCTTTAGTATTATCAAAGTGAGATATATTAAGTTGTAAGCTCTTTATGTTTTCCATATTGTAGTTGGGGGTGCTTTAAGTGACATTAAGGTTCCTCTTCATTGTGAAGGAAGATCATAAAAGGTTTCCTTTTTGCTGAAAAAAGATTATTACAAAGGTTATTCTTTTGCCATGAAAGAAGAGTTAGAGCGGAATTACAAGAAGAGCCTTCGGAGTTGACATAGACAAGGGTTATTTATTGAACCACTGCAAATTAATTCGCTTTTCTCATCCCTAATCCTTTTTACATTATTTCTTAAATGTGTTATTAAAATTCATTATTTTATATCATATTTTCATCTTTTATAAATTATGTTCTCTAACACACTTAGTAATATTTTGTTTAATATTTATCACACCTAATTTACCCTCCTCTTGGATGTTATTAGGGACTAACAATATCCAAAACATTTCAAGACTTATCTTATAGTAATTTGTATATGATTTCAATATCAAAGTTTATAAAGATTATTAAAGTCACCCTATAATTAGAGCTTTCAAAACATAAAATGTAAGATGATTTTACGAAAATTTTTATAGAAAAGATAGACTTTTCAATCATAAAAAGAAAATTTAAAGAATTATTTATTTTAATGTCTTAAATTACTTTTCCTCATATAATGATAAAAGTATTTTTAAAATTCAACCAATATTAATTTTAACTCTTAATTTATTTAATCACATATTATGTAGCACCCCACTCCCGCAGGACCCGAACCCGACATCGTAGGTGATATCTGAGTCCGTGACCCGCAAGGGTGGCTTGCTAGAGTGCTCGAACACAGTCAAAAACTCAGTATATTTTTTTTTGGGATATACAATCCTATGCGCGAAAATCAGTACACAATTTGGGCCCGCTTTAATTTGTAAACATTTTCAGTGATAACAATACACTCGATAGTATTTAGAATAGCCAGTTA
>JANITX010000212.1:53751431-53762572 GCA_027564395.1 Erythroxylum ulei | reverse complement strand
CAATTTCCATCGGTTCCAACAAGAGAGACGACCCGAGGTTCAGCTTGCTGCAATCTTGGAATTAATTATTTTGACCGGTTTCCAAGGTCGATTTTCGGATCGAACGATAGAGCCGCGATCAATTGTTTAAAGTTATAATCATAAAACTTAAGTGTAGCTCTTAGTTCCACTGCCATGATGCCTATTTTAATATATATAAGGATCAAATTAATTTATAGAATTGATCTAGCTTTGTTTTACGGTAACCTTTAGGAGAGAGCATGTATAACTACTCATTGACATAGCCATTTAAGAAGGCATTGTTGATATCAAGTTGATGTAATGGTTAATTGCATATACTAGCAACCATAAGAAAATTTTTGATTGTAACAAGTTCTACAAATAGTGAAAAACTATCATAATAATCAATATCCTCAATCTAATTATAGCCCTTGGCTATAAATTGAGCTTTAAACCTATCAACATAACCATCTAGTTTAAGCTTGAATTTATAAACCCACTTTGATCCTATAGGTTTGTTTCCCTTTGGAAGTTTCGTAGGCTTCCATGTATTAGTATTTGTAAGCTTCCATATATTGGTATTCTCTAAGCTTTAATTCCAACTGCATGGCTTCCACCTAATAATCATTCAAACTGGCTTGTCCATAAGAACTTGGCTCCTTAATATTTAATAAGTTTTGTTGAGAAAATCATATGTGAATAATATATATGAAAGGAAGAAAATAAGATGAAGGTGAATGATTACCTATTACAAGAGCTACAGAACTAGTAGATACACTAGAGAGGAACTCAAGTGTAAGTTATGGTATACTAGAAACAAAGTCATCAAGCCATCTTGGTTTTTTTTTCTAGTTTTAATATTATGTCTAGGTACATCAAAAGATGGTGGAGGTATAGGAACTAGTTCTGGTGATAGACTAGGATTGATAGTGCTATCATTTGATGGAGTGTCACTTTATGATGGATTGAAACATTAAGGTTCAGGTAAGTAAGATATATCTTCAATAACAAGTATTCTAAGTAAAATGGGAAATTTTTGTTTCTTATTAACAGTTATATATAGGAAAATATTTTCATGAAAAACCATATCCCTTGAACTAACAATTTTCTTGGTTATTATATCAGACTTTAAAAGCCTTTTTTCTAACTGAAAAACTAAGAAATATGCATTTGAAGGCCCTTTTCTCAATCTTTTCTTTTAGTTATGTTAGTAGCATAATATAAATGTCTAAAAATATTTAAGGCAATATAATCTGGTAATTTATTATGAAAAATGTCATATGTCACCTTTTAATTTAAAACTAATGTCGGTGATATATTCAAAATATATATTGCCATAATAATATATTTACCTCAAAATTGTTTTAAAAGATAAGATTGAACCACTAAAGCTCTTGTAGTTTTTAAAACATGTTTACGTTTTCTCTAAACTACGTTATTCTATTGAGGGGTGTGAACACGACTCTTTTGATGTAATATCCCTCTTTCAAACAGTAAATATTGAGAAGTTTTGCTTAAAATTTCCAAATCATTTTAAGTTATGATGCATTTTACTTTAGTTTAAAATTGATTTTGCATCATATTGAGAAAATGTTTAAAATTAATCAAACTATGATCTTTGATTGTAAGTAAAAAAGTCTAAGTAGTATGATTAGAATCATCCATAGTTGTCATGAAATAATAAACACCAGAAATGGATTGTTGTTTATAAGGTCCTCTCATATCCATATGAAACATTTCAAGAATTTTCTCTGCTCTACTTTGACTATGTTGAAAAGGTAGTAGTATATGTTATTTAGACTTAGGGCATATTTTATAATGTCGTTAAGTTGTGTCTATAGGTACATGACAACTAGCAATATTCAGTGGTGAGATATGGCTAGGTATTTTATGTCATAAAGAATAATTTTGAAAGTCAAGCTTATCATATTCATCTATGCTTAATTTAGCAGTCAAAATACGAGTTACAATATTGTCACTAATCTTTGAAATAGACATATTCAAGATGTATAAACTTTCTACAACTCTACCCACAACTAGTATCTTCTTAGCCTTAAGATCTTATAAAATACAATAAGTGGATAAAAAAACTGAATATTTTTATATTTAGTTAGCTTTTGTACCGATAGAAGATTATATTTAAAACTAGGCATATATAGAATATCCATTAGGCTCCGGTTTTGGTTAAGATCAATATGTCCAATGTGTTTAACATATTAGATTGAACCATTTGAGAGATATATAAAGTTTAAGGCTTCAATAGGTTTAGGTTTATGAAAAAGATTCAAGCTATTAATTTCTTTGTGCTTAACTATCCTTTTCTTTCTTGTAGTAAACAAGTACTCTTATAATGACCATCTCTATAAAAATCACAATAAAGATCATTCTTCATATTAAGTTATCTCTTCTTGTAGACATCATTCAATCCTATAAAGAATTGTATCAATTTATTTAGGTCATTCATTTCTATCATAGCTCTAGAAGGTCCACAAGTATACTATGCACCATGAGTACATTGTGAAATTGGTGCCAATCATACCAATTCATCAACATTATGAATACCATACTGATACTGGTACCAAATTTAGTTATAGTATGGTACTATACCGATACTAGTCAATATCAAGTATAATTTTAGGTAATTTTTTAAATTATAAGATAGTTCCTAAATTTTGTAAAATAAAAAAATAGTTCCTCAATATATTTTGCTCTATAATTTATAATTTGAAATCAAACGTATCTCTAAAAATTATAATAATAGAAATTTGAAATAACAACAATCTATTTATTTTTAGTAATATTAGTTTTCATATATTTTACATATAAACAAGAAGCACAATTAATATTAAAAAATGATCATTTCATCGTTACACAAATATAAAACTAAGGATAATACAAAATATTTAAAAATGTTAAAAAATTTCATATAAGAAATAGTAATTACATCAAAATATCAAATAAAAAGTTAATAAAGTTCCATTACTCTAAGTATTACAATAAGAGTTCGTGTCGAGAAACATAACCAACTATAAGTGAAACCTGAAAAAAAAATTATAGTTATATTTATGTTGTATATATAGAACTTAATATATACATTAAATATAAGTGAAATTAAAAGAAGAGAAGAAATCAAAAACCTAAAACTTAATTCAATCAAATATCCATTCAAATCACATTCACCTTAATTCTTATTTGGTACAAAATTCTCATCATTGAGAGAAGTCTCATCATCACCATCATTCAAATTCGTTGCATCAAAAGACATGTTAATGCTTTCCCATCTAAGATTATCTTCCAAGTCACTCTCATATACAAAACTCAGTTAGTCAGAAACCTAATTTGGCGAAAGATCGATATGGTTATTTATAGAATTATTTGTTCTATTAAAAATCCTAGTAAATAAATAAAATTAAATTATTAAGAAATTATTCAACTTAATAATGATAATAACATAACTTTATCGAAACTTTGCAAATAAAGGCCAAGTCGTTCAATCTTTTATGTTCCAATATATTCCTTTTCTTGGAATGGATGAACTTAAATATGTTCCAATTCCTTTCACACCCTGTAGCACTCACATATTGACTTAGAATTTGAATTGCAAACCTTTGCAATTCTGAAACACCACTTCCAAATTGGCCCCATTAAGCAATTGTAAGACAATAAAAGTAATATTTTAAATAAAGTAATGATTAATTTCTATCAAGTAACAAAAGTGAAAAAAAATACCTGGATTAAGTTTGTCTCTTTGACAAATAGCAATAGGCATCCCAAAATCACTAGAAGCATTTTTATAAACCTTCATTCATAAGCTTAAGGGATCTTGCATCATCTCATAAGAAACAATTGTTCTCATAGTTAATAGTATTCTCCTATTAACTTCATATTTCCTTGTAAAGCTTGGTCTAAAATATGTAGTAGGATTTAAAAATGCCCTAGCTGGCAAACAATGAGAGTAAAGTTGTCTTTCTCATCTCTCATTAATGACTACAAGATAAGGCATGTTTAAAAAAGACTTAGTTTTTAGAATGACCTTGATTGCTTCCTTCGCCATCTCTATAGCATTATAAAAATAGCTTATTGTTGCTTTCTCATCACTATAATCTAAAAGAAGTACTCTCACCAAATGCTCACAAACTTATCTAATTGAGATTAGGACCAAAATTTATGGTCTTTAAATATAATTCTAGAAACCTGTAATTCAACATTATACTTAGCATGTTGAGATGTAATCTACTTATCACTTGTAAACATTTTCCTTAACTCCTTCTTTATTAGAACAAAACATTAAAGTGATAAGAAATTAGTTACAAATATTATAATAGTAGGATAACATAAATTTCTACCATTGGTGAAATCCTTTCTCACTAAATGTAGGAATCATGTATAATATAGATGAACTTAGTCTTTTTTTTTCTTTCTACATAATCTCATCAATGATAGAAAAATATATAGCATCTCCTATATTTTTCAACTTCAGGCCAATGCACTATATATCATAAGGAGTATAATAAAAAGAATTATGCATGTTTTGCATTCTTCTTCCAGCTGTAATATTTTTTATGCTAAACTTCATTTATAACTTAATCAAATATATGAAACAAAGTATCAACATTTCTAGTCAGACCAAATGCATCAATAGACTTCAAAAACATTACCGCCTTTACGGAATAAGCCAAAAAATTAATAATAGGCTTATATTTTCTATTATCCAGCCATAACATATGATTGAATATCTATAAGTAGCCCGATTCATTTTTCTTTTATTTAAATAACATTTTATTTTATAAACAAATTTGCTTAGAAGTTTACCTCTACAACCATCAATTAAAGAAGCTTCATATCCTGAACTATAAGAGGCAATAAAGTCCACCATATCTTGTAATAATAAGACTGGATAGTATTGAATGTTATAACTAAATCATACCACCATTTAGCCATTGTCATCTCCAAATTATAAGTTGCTTCTTTAGATTTTAACACTACATATCGAAGGCTAAGCTTTATAAGTTGTTTGTGGTGCAAAAAAATAACCACATTTCTTCTTCTTTTTTTCTAACGTCAGATGCAACATTCCCTTTTTGTAAGATAAGAATACCACCTTCAACATCCACACTATCATCCTGACGATCGCAAAAGGAAATTCCACATCAATTTCACACTTCAATCTTTGTCTTCTATCTTTCTCATGTTGATACTCTTTAAACAAAGTCTCCATTTTCCATTTCATATCATGTCTCACTTTCTTATAAGGCTCCACATCACCTTAATCCCGACTGTTAGAAGATTTGTGAGTAATTTCTCATCACTTTAGTATTTTGTTCTAATGAAGAAGGAGCTAAGATAAAAGTTTACAAGTAATAAGAAGGTTGCATCTCAGTATGCTAGGTCATTTAAAGACTTATAGTTAATGTAGCACCCCACTCCCGCAATGACCCGAACCAGACATCGATGGTGATATCCGAGTTCGTGCCCCGCGAGGGTGGCATGCTAAAGCACTCAATTACTCAAAAATCAGTACAATTTTTTTTGGAAAATCAATGACACATTTTGCGAAAATCATTACTCAAATTGGGCCCATATTCATTTATAAACATTGTCACTTAAAACATTTAATTCATCTTATTCACATACAATGAGCACTTCAATAATTCAGATCAATCATCACAATCATTGGACCTTTAGTCCGAAATCCAAACACAATCAATCACATTCATCATACAGAGATCGATGTATACAAAATTCAAATAAAGCAAACAATGAAGTGAGAGCATCTAGGTCTACTCATAGTACGCTCTAGATTAGCATTTGCTTTCAAAGTTTGGGAACGCCTGAATGCGGACACTTGACCTGTATAGCCCATTTATGCAAGACACATATTGCACTCACATCAATAATTGCACACTTATAAAAATTCATTTATGAACAAATGTATTAATGGACTATGTACAATGCATGCTCAATGACAATCCCGGGTATATGGTCTAAATCACATATTAAGTGCATTCCCATTTCATAATTCATGTGTGTCCAAATGAACTTAGACTTACACTTCATTTGTATATGATCATTCTAAATGCTCCTTTCAATCTTTACTCTTTTTATAAGTCTAGCTTATTCATAAGCTTACACTTCAAGAACACTTGGTTACTGTATATTATAACTCAATTTCTTGTTATCTCTTTTCTAACCTCACATGATCTCATAATATCAAATTCCCTTCCATATCTTACCAATTTAAACATATGCACACACTTAGGCACATTGCTCATTTACACAATAACCATAAATATTCTACCCACTTAGTTTGCTTGCCAAAACTCCAAGTCAAAATTGCCTTTCCTCTTGTTCTTGGGTAGGACTCTCTTGATTTCCTAAAACAAACCAAATCTCATTCAATAGGAATCCATTTAAAAATCTCACAATGAAAAAATTACTAAAATTGATTCTATAACATTTAAACATAAGCATTTTCTAAACTCCATAAACTAGAATCCAAAGAGTCAAAGAGATCTTACCTTGATTCTTCACCAAATGAAGAGATCTTTAGCTCAAATGGAAGCTCTTTTCTTCCTCTTACTTTTTTTCTTCTTGAACAACTTCAAAATCTCTCTTGAAGGCTAAGGAAATTAAAGCCCTAACTTGTTTTCTCTTCTTTCTCTCTTTCATTCTTTTTCATGTTGTCTCTCTCTTACCTCTTTTCTCATCCATTCATTTTGCTTCTCTATAATCTTCTCATTCATGTTTTCTCCTTTATTTATAAGCAAGACAACACTTTTTCTTCCAATTATGCCCTTAATGATTCCAAAAAGTCCAATTTATCCTTCCTTATAGGCTTATGTTCTTTTAAACTTAAGTGTCTTGCCAAAAATAACCTTGAACATTTTGACATAACATTTCTTCTAGAAAGTTTCCCCGTTGTCTTAAGCTTCTAATGCCACCGAATTCATTTCATTTGGTTTAATGGTTCAAAAGATATACTTCAAACATTTTTGGACTGCTCTTGTCTAAAATAGTACTATGCCCAACTTCCATCTGAAATTTAAACACTATTTAGGGACTGAATTAGATTCCAATTTCTTCATACCATTTGTAGCTCCATGTCTCTAGTTTACTCCAAATAAAAAATCATCTCATTTGGATCTCTACTGATCCAAAAAACATCAAAATACTAAAGTATGTTCAGTGGATTAACACCAGTTCATATCATTTAAGAACACACTCACTGTACCCGTCCCACTATTTTCACTCAATATTTCTCAATTTAGTTCAAATGACTATGATTCTTGGTATAGATGTAGAGCAGTGTCTTAAGAATCCAATGGTTCAAGAATAAGGTCATTTGGATGTCTAGAGAAGAAGTTATGGCCAAAAGAAGCAACCATGTTTATGACCTCTATCAATATGAGCCTGCTTTGGCGCGATTTCCATAACTCTCACTATGGATGTCGGATTGACTTAGACTACTGGGAAGAATACTTCGAGATCTACAACTTTGATGAAGACCTCGAAGGCCAATTCTATCGTCTGACTTCTGTATCGTCTCACTTTTGCATCATTTCACTTTCCTTTCGTCTTAGTTCTATCGTCTCACTTCCATTGTTCACTTTCTATCGTCTCACTTCCATCATCTCACTTTCTATCGTCTCACTTTCTTCCGTCTCACTTCCATCATCTCACTTTCTTCCGTCTCACTTCCATCATCTCACTTTCTTCCGTCTCACTTCCATCATCTCACTTTTTATCGTCTCACTTCCATCGACTCACTTTCTATCATCTCACTTCCATCGTCTCACTTTCTTCCATCTCAATTCCATCGTCTCACTTTCTTCTGTCTCACTTCCATCATCTCACTTTCTTCCGTCTCACTTCCATCGTCTCACTTTTTATCGTCTCACTTCCATCGTCTCACTTATAAGGATCATAACTTTTGACTACGATGACCAAAATTTTCATATTATATACCGTTGGAAAGATACAAGAAAGATCTACAAATTTTCAAAAGGCAACTTTGCCAAAATTTATTTATATCAATCCCAATTTTGCCCCTAAAGTCTGAAGATGAATTTTCCATTCATACTCCAACGTACTGCACCAAATTCTTAACTTCATGAAATTTTAAGACTCTTATAGACAGAACTGAAAATATATGTCTTCATAAAAAATGTAGCCATACATTTCTAGTTTAATCTAAATCAAGAATCATCTCTTTTAGATAACTAGAGAAAATGTTATGGCTAACAGACCAAAGCAGACTCAGGGAACATTTTCCAGATCACTACCAATTTGGTTTCTACATCTTTCCTTCTCACAACTCATACCAAGATCACTCTTTCTACTCCCTCCACTTTTCATTTTCAATAAAATCACATTTGAAATCAATTATACCCGAAAGTTGTTAATGAATGCATGTACCATTTTTTATGAGAAAACATTATGTATTTATGTGCATAGATGCTAATATGATGCATGAGCAAGAAAAATGCGTTTCCTAATCTCTCTTTGAACTCCCATGTACTAAAATTTCAGGTCCTAACCCTTAATATGGGGACGAGATGTTACAATCAACGTAATAATTAACTCCACTACTTTCATAAAGACCCTATGATTGATGTAAATCATACTTATTCATCAAGAAAAGAATTTGGGGGCCAACATAGTTGACCTATATTAGGGTTTTAAAGTGTTTTTATATATTTTCTAGATATAAATTGGCAAAACAATATCCCATATTAGTCAATAAATTTCCTTAAATGAAATTTGGTTTACAAAATATTGATTTCATATGGTTTGTTTCAAGAATATTGGATAACATACTTTTCAAAAAATGTTGCACATTATTTATTCAATTACAATGTCTAATTTATGTATTTGACAACCATATTTGGTTATTTGGGTTATGTCTAGACTACATATAGGTTATAAGAAGCATCTTTGACACTAGATGGAGTCTTAAAAAGCTTTTATAAGAGTTTCATTATGTTTATGTGTGCTAAACCATAAAATGAGTCTTTAGGTTTTGTAAGAAAGGAGTTTTTACATTGTATTTAAGTGATTAAGACACCAATAAATAGAGCAGTTAAATGTTTGCTCTTCCTCATGTAAAGGTTCGTCTTTACCTTAGGAAATAAAGATGTGTAAGGGGCATCTAAGGAAAGAAACATGTACAAAAGGCTCCTATTCGCCTATTAAAGAAGCCAATGGTGAACTTCTAAGTGGAGCTTGGTAGGCTAAAGATTGTTTGTTTGAACAACTATAAGTCATTTTGTTTCTTGCTTCCTCTAATGCTTTTATTATTGTTATGATTGTTTTTATTACCTTAAATGAATTTAAAATAAAAAGCCATTCATTGAATTTTGAGAAGGTATAAAATTCACTTAAATACAATTTGCCTCCTTATGTTTGTTCTAAAGACCAACATTATTTTCTATGGGAGAACTCTATCTATAATCATATTATACTTAATTTGACCATGTGAATATTTACCTAATGATTGCAAACTAAAAACTATAAAATGCTTTTTGAGAAACTCAATGTTTAGCTTGTAACAAGCATATAAAGATGTGGATAGTTCTTCTATTTAACTAGAAACTACCTCATCTTAGCTATTAGTTAAGACAATGCTTTTCAAAAATTGAATTAACTAATATATAGAAAAATTATTATTTTCCATTTATAAGTTCAAACATAAATATGATTTATCATCTCATTTTACTATCTACAAAGAAAAAAACAGCAACAAGGTAACCACTCATATTAGAATGTCTATCTTAACCTATTATCACGAATTTAAGGTATAAATGTAGTATGTTAATTATCATATACAATATTTTTATAAAAAATAATATAAATCCTATTAATGTATAAATCAAATGTCTTCATACATCTCAAGTCGTGCATAATTTCAAGCCTTTGATAAGTTTACTAAACATTTCTTTCATTGTAGGTTTTGTTAAAAGGATTAGTTAAAATCTCATGTGTAAATATATACATAAGCTTTTAGATTCCGTGATATTTAGAATCCTTTAAATAAGTTAGACTAATGTATTATCCGTAAAAATCATAACAATTTCATTTAAATATATTTTCAAACTTAAGGCTATTAGAATCATGTGTGCTCGTATAATGTACTTTAAATCCATTGTAAATAACGACATAAATTTGCTTCTTACTATATTGTGAAATGGTGCTACCTCTAAATATAAAACCATAATCAAAAGTTTTATTTCACAAATCTTTGTTTGAAGATCCATTAACATCATTATATATAAAAACAACTTAAAGCTTTGATATGTGTTTAACTGTTGATATATTTAATCATTTATACTTAGTGATTATTGACATGAAAATGCTTAAGATACTCATTTTAATTCATATATGATTTTAGGTACAATTCAAGAGCAATGAAATTAAAGTGAGTCGGAAGCATTATATTTGGGTCATTTTTCGAAAATTTATTTTTGTTTGTCTTTATGGAACAAGAAGAGAAAAAAAGAAAAAGAACACAAGAAAAATGAAATACAAAAAGACATAAGCCTAAGACCAAAACGACAGCAGCCACAGGAGGAGAAGCATGTGGGAGTTTTGAGCAAAACACATAATCTTGTGCGTTAAATGCACAAGCAGAAGCAGCTGGAGAATGCCCAAAACGTAGATGCGTTTTATAAAAAAAGGCAGTGGAGAGGTGCCAGCGTGGGAGGTTTTAGCAGGTTGCATTTTAATTGTGAGCAACATAGACAGGGAGCACGCAGACGGCACAAGGAGCGTAAGTGACGCAGCAGGCAAGAAGTAGAGACGCAGCGTTTCACCTAAAAATGCAGTGAGACAAGTAGGTGTTTTGGATAAAAACGTAAGGACGCAACTCACAGGGAGAGGAGCAAATGTTTTAATTTACGCAGACCCTTAATTGTCTAATCAACAATGCCACAATAAGGAGGAACGGCGACTCATCAGGGAGGACAGTAGACACACTAGAGGTGTGAGGCACAGGAATAAAATCAAAGAGTAACGTAACAGGCGGGAGAATGTAACAAGCGCAGAGAGGAGACCTGGACAGTGTGGCGCAACAATAAACAGAAGAGAAGAAGCTTTTAGTTGATGTGTGACCTTTATTGGTCACATCATCAATAGTAGAGAAGAAA
>JANITX010000212.1:53487490-53500164 GCA_027564395.1 Erythroxylum ulei | reverse complement strand
TGGATACTGATTCTGTGCTTTGACTCCATTCCTTGTTGCCTTACAGAGGTCGCTCATAGGGTGGTGATTAGGTACAGTTTGAGGTATTCGAAGGTAATTGAGTAGCCAATAGAGGATTCACCGCTTCTGTGATAGCAGAAGATGATACCCATGGCCTTTTGTCGGGGTCATTACTTGGAAATCTCTGGCCGGAAATCTCTGGCCGGAGTACATATGTCATGAAGAATGTCTTCGTTGACATATAGAGTAATGAGTCCCAGGACGAGAACTGATATCACTTGAACTAGATTTGATGTAGTCAATCTAGTGAAAGTTGACACTTTGCCCATACTCATAACCAAATGGGGTATAGCATGGTGAAAGGACGAATTGCACAGCAATTGTCTATGGGAGGTTCGTGATATGGTTCATGGTGAGCACAGGTTCATTCGTCAAACCACCGACTTTCCGGTCAATTAGGGGTCATGATGTGTTGCTAGACACCGCTCATAACTTGCTTCGATTAAGTGTTAATCTAAGTGGCCAACATAACCGGGAACCTAATAGGTCACACGCATAAGAGTAACTCGGAGAATTTGTAAAATAGTTTTGAATAGAGATCCATATAATGGAGAGCAATAGAACCAAATCGATCCCGATGGGATCGGGATATGTTTCGATGAGATCGCGACATCGATATTGCTGAAACAGGTCTCCGGTGTTTTTTCTACACTGGAAACCCGATAGGACCAACCCCAGTGTGACCGGACCACGTCAGCATTTATATATATATATGTAAAATATGAATAAAGGAGATGAGTTACGTGGAAACGATGAGAAGATTTGTCAAAGTAACATTTAATGTCTTTAAATGGAAAAGGACAAAATGACTAAAAGACAAAAAAAATGAAAGCTAAAAGGAAGGATGATGGTCGTGTGTTAATAAGAGCTTTTAAGAAGTTCAAAAAATTAAGTTTTAAAAAGGAGTCATCCGAAGCTCTCCATCGTTTACTTCAAGCTTCATCATCTTCTCCTCTCCTTCACCTTGTGCTCTCTAAGAATAAAGGTAAGAGCTAGCACTCTTTTCTTTATTCTAACTATTTTCGGATCAAAGAGTTTGATTCGGTTAGATTCTCCGACCTCTGCGTGGATACTATTAGAGACGGTCTCCTCTGGTCGTTATGGTTTGAAAATTATGGTACTTCTTTGTATAGATACATAGATCCTGGACTTCGGAAAGTCCCCGAATAATTTTTTTTTTGTTTTCCGCACCGTGTGTATGTGATGCACGCACCGAGATTTTCCTACAATAATGTTCCACCACTCCGACACAGCACACACATAAGGTCTCATCCTTCTTATTTACGAGATTACATAACCTCTCTTCCATCCCTCGGCGCAACTACAACGTCCCCATCCCAAGTTCGATCACCATCTCCTGCTTCTTTATTCTCTCACTCCTCCCTTTTCATAACATTCATGGCCAACGTTGCTACTGAACGCGAACCATTATCTTTTGCTACTGCCATTACTAATCCTCTTTGGGTCAGTCCTATGCATTTGGAGCTAGATGCACTTGAATAAAACAACACATGGGCATTGACCACTCTCCTGAAAGGCAAACGCGCATTACACACCAAATGGATCTTCAAAATCAAAAGGAAACCAGACGGGTCGGTGGATCGCGGCAAGGCCAGATTAATGGTTCATGGTTACAGTCAGAAGGAAGGACTGGACTCTATCGAGATCTTCTCCCCAGTCGTGAAGCCCACCACAGTCCGTGTCTTGATCGCCATCGTCGCTGCCTTCAACTGGCCATTGCACCACTGCGACATCAACAACGCTTATCTCCATGGATCTATCAACGAAGAATTATACATACATCCTCCCCAGGGTATTCAAAAGTTTCTCCAGGTCAGGTATGTCGTTTACATAAATCTTTATACGGCCTTAAACAAGCCGGTAGACAGTGGAACCACGAAATCACATCCAAGCTACAGTCTTACCGTTTTATTCAGTCCACTTCTGATCCCTGTTTATTCATCAAAGGTTCTGCTAACAAATTTCTAGCTCTTCTCATTTATGCAGACAATGTCCTCATTACCAGCCCTTCAGAGGAGCTACTTCTGGACGTAAAAGCATACCTCCACAGTCTGTTCACTATCAAAGACATGGAACCAGCAAAATACTTCATTGGAATCAAACTACACTGTTCCAATGAAGGCGTATCTCTTTCATAAGACAAATACATACAGGATATACTCTCGAAAGCAACTTTACCAAGCCTGAAAGAAGCTATTTCTCCATTTCCTCAAGGCAGAAAACTCATGCTCGATGATGGTCCTCTACTGTGCAACCATGATCAACACCGCCGAATAGTAGGGCAGCTACTTTACTTAAACCTAACGCAACCCGACGTAGCTTTTGCAGTCCATCAATTAACACAGTTCACCTCCGCACCATGACAGTCGCATTGGGACACGTTATCCCATCTCCTCCGCTCCCTCAAGAAAATAATAGCGTACCGCCTTCTGTATCCCATACAACCAACAGTACCCTCCAAGTTTTCTCCGACTCTGACTGGGGCAGCTGCAATAATACACAGAAATCCCTCACTAGATATTGCGTTATGTTAGGAGCTGCTTTGGTATCCTGGAAAACAAAGAAACAACCCACCGTAAGTCGATCTTCCGCAGAGGCCGAGTACATGAGCATGGCCAGTAATTTATGTGAGACTCGTTAGATCATGTACTTACTCCGAGGCATGCAGCTTCCATTGTCTCTTCAATACTCCAACTACTCTACTTTCTCCACTTTTTAATTCTCATGCACGGCTATCATCATGCCAAAAGAGAAAGAAGTGTATGCTAGGCCCTTTTTAGAGAGAACAAAGTGGAAGGAAGAGGAGCTAAGCAATAGGAAACTTAAAGAACATCAAATGGAGAAGAAGGAAGAATGAAGTTTCGGATGAAGGAGGAAACAAATGATCTTTTTCCTTCTTTCAATTAGAGTTGCCGAATTCAATGGGATAGGAACACATTAAATGGTGTAGGACAACTTGTCCAATAAAAAGGAAAGGACAAAATAAGGAAAAAGACAAACTTTTAATAAGATCTTATTAAACCCTAATGAAATTTGACCCATTCAATTCCAATGGCCCCAATTCTAAATCCAAAATAATATACCCAATATTGTAGTGTCATTGGACAGAAATTTTCGATACCGAAAATCAACTGGCTCGCCACTTGGCGATTTTTCCGGTCCGGAAATTTTCTCCGGAAAAGTTCAGAAAAATTTCTAAAATTTTCATAAAATAGAAAACACACAATGGATCACCCAAAATAATTTTTCAAACACAATTGCCACGTTATCCACAACACAATTTCATTAGGCACAAATACCGAGAATGTCATGAACGCATGTACAGTTTTTTTCATGTGCACAAATTTTACTGTTCACAAATACCATTATGCATGAACAATCCTAATTAATCCCAATCACTTTTTCAAATTACTATTCTACCCTTCCCATACGAGGTGGGATGTTACAATTATACTCTCCGCTCACGAGTGGTTATTCAAAAGACACTAGAGAAGCATGATGGTAATGAAAAATTGCCCAATTGCCCATGACCCCAGTTTGCTACGCAGCCTCAGAAATTTCACTTTTACCATTATTCTAACCCTTCTTGTGTTAGGTAATTTGAAGTCCACTGCCACAATTTGGAGGCATGAACTAAGCAAGACACTATCCACTATTCCTGAAGTTGGTAGGAAACCGCACAAGCACACTCCTTTTTCAGAAAGAAAGTTTTTGATGGCTGCCTTTTATGGAATCTTCACACGTTGGAGGAATTTATGTACCTAAGCAAAGACCTAAAAAGCCTATGCATTTGACTGCTTTAGAGACACTCTTTATGGCACTTGATCATCACTGCTTCCTCTATGTAAAGGGACTAATTTCCTATTCCCTATTGGGTTATAGAAAATCGAAAGGAAAACCCACCACCTCCTCTTCAACTCAAAGGTTCACTGCGCCATTGAAGGCACAAAGCGCCTTTGATATATATTCAAGTCCTGAGAAGGCATGCATGTCAAAAGATATAGTGTGTTCGCAAAGCAAAACCTAAAAACTTCTAGCTAGCTTGACACAGAAATTATTTCTACTCCCTCATGTAGTGGAGACAAAGCAGAATAAACAACTTTTAGCTGCAATGAGAGACTAAGCACAGAAATCATGATGAGGTGCACAAGAATATATAACGAATAACTCCCAACAGAACCATCCTTTTGGTTTATTATGTTGAGCCACTTTATGACTGCAACAAGAAGATGCCATCTGAGTTAAAATCAAACATAATACAAATATAGAAAAAGAAAGCCAGAAAAGCAAATTTTGTTTTTATGCAAACTCAGACGTGTCATCATTCAAATGGAATATGGTGACTCTGAGAGGTCAGTTAAGCTAAAAAACATAGAAAGCAGAATATCTATTGCTACCAAATTTTGATATAAACTGCTAGCTGTTATATGACTGTCTAACGTGATTCCTTATAAAGAAAAAAAGCTAAATTCGATTTTCTTTTCATCTTCTTTGTTTTGCCTTTCAAGATTCTTTCTTGCCTTATCAGAAAGTCTAGTCACCAATGGCATGGGGGGCTTTATCTTGCTGCTACAATGTTCCATCTTTCAAAGACTTAGCTGGTCCAATAAACAACAATTTATGAGTACGTGAACAAATTTTATATAAGATTTCCCACTTAAATTATTGAAAGACAATTGGATCAAAACATTTCCAGTACTTGGGATTTTAAATGTACCAACGAGAATCTTTTTCAAGGACTGAACCAAGGAACAGTAGAGTCGACCAACTTTTTCATCTCATAATTTTCTATTTCCCAAGAAAATTCCTTCTGAAGGGAATCTTTCAACTAAGGCTAAGGAGTAATTAATCATCTCTCATAATCTATAGCTTTGCAATGATAGGATATATTGAAGTGCTCTATAATATTGTTTCCTCCTGGTATTGTTTTGGTCAAAAGTGACTCATTGGAATCATTGATGGGGTGGGTGCTTATGACCAAATATTATAAACATTCTTTTCTTTACTGCTCTCCCCATTAACTGAGGTGTCTTTGCCAACAACATGGTTATGGCAGTAATCAAGTGATCGCATTATATCATAGATGTTGTGACTAAGAAAAGCAAATGTAGAGCCGTGGAATGGTGAGATTCGGTCTTCACGTTTCTTGTTGTGACTCCAATCAGACACTTTTTGTTTCGTTTTTGGGTTTCCATTTTATTTTTCTGATAAGAGTGACTTCCGACTGACTGTCAATCCAAGCACGAAACATGTAGTTGTTCAACTGAACAAATTGTTTACATCTTTCCATTATTCAGTAGTCAATTGTTGGTATAATGGCAGAACGAAGATGCCATGGTTGATGATTTTAAGGGTAAATTAGTATCTATGCCGATATGTGTATGCTTAGTTCAATTAACACATAATATGTGTGTGTATATATATATATATATATATGCGAATGCGTCGCAGATGGCTTTTAGATATTTAGCAGTAAGATATAAGAGCTTTATCAAGCAAAGCATCTGCTTCTATTGCCAAATTTGATATGCCAACGGCACGTTCTGCACTTTGACGCGATTCCAAGGGGAAAAAAAAAACACTATCAGTGATGAAAGATTAAGTTACGCATTTCCAAGTCTTCTGATGGGTTGATAGCATCCTGCAGATATTAAAATAAATATTTGCTCCTTGACAGACATTCCATACGGGTGCTATTCTTTCTATTTATTCGCAAAGTCTATGCACGGTATTTTTAGGTTACTTCAAGACTTTTGTTTAAATATAAGAGTGAGAGTTTATCCTATATCGAAAAAAAAGAAGAAAAAAAACTAACATATAAGTCTAGTAGGTTACTCCACCTATAACCAATTGATTTTACGATGGAACCTCACTTGAGTTTGTATGTGGTATAGCTTTCCTTGTCGTGTGGGCCCGTAGATCCATTGTAAATTCTAACAACCTTCTCATAGATTTGTAAATTATTACTCCTTATTATGAATTCACCTAAATCGATTCGCTTCACCAACGGGAAATAACCATCCAAAGTTTCAATGCTTGTATTTACTTTCACAAATTTTCCAATTTGTTAAAAAAAACATTTTTTGGTGTTAAAAAAAACACCTCTCTTTTTGAAGATTAGTTTAAGCTCTGCAGCAGATTGGAGACGCATACTATATTATAGCATACTACCATTGCCTGCCGGCAGGTATGGTGGGTTGTGGCTTCTGAATTCTAGTGGAACTCAAAGATCATTGTGTCAAGCTATGATTAACACCATGGATTTGACATCACTTAAAACGGTTGAAATATAAATTATAGGGAAATTCTTTTGACTGCTGTATGATTGGAAAGAAGCAGTTTCACACTTTCGTATTAGAAGCAATTTGTTCCCTTTAATTTATGCTTCTTTTCGTATGTTAGATCCATCACAGGAAAATTCCCCGTGAAAATAAAATGATCCATAGTTTGATATAATAGAAAAGTACAGTTAGTACACAATTAGAGAAGATAAAATATATAAATCAGAGAAATTGACCAAATTCTAAGTGGAACATCAAGCAAAATTTGCGCAATCCAATGGTGGTCGGCTACAAAGTGCTGTGACTTATACGAGCAGAAATGATTGCTACCTTCAAAAATAAAAAAGAAAAAGAAAAAGAAAAGTGGAGGGCAAGCATAACTTGCCGACTGATAGATTCGAGTATATACCATATTTTGGAATCATCTTTTTCTTTTCTTGAAAATTGAACTAATATTATTAATTCAAGTTAAAGCTTATACGTTGCAACAGGGTTCAATAAACAAAACCAACAAGTAAACATACCGTGTAGTGGAAATTTTAGAAAAACAAAAAAAAAACCACTTTTATGATTTTTCATGATATTTAAAAACTATAGGAAACCAAAAATAAGAATAAAAATTAAAAATTGAAGTAAACATATTTTTATTAAATTTAAAAATAAAATAAAAATAAAAACAAACAAACTCTAAATTGTATTATTTGACGTTAACTAAAAGGCTCACGCTCTTGATTCTTTTGAAAACTGTTGGCCTTTAGGGACTCATAGTAGGAATTTGTTTTTTCTTCCGTTACCAGTTAAAGAAATTTACAATTTTTAAGACTGGAAGTGATGGTTTATGCTCTACGGCTAATCGATTGGTTATAGTTTAGTGACAAAATAACTTAAAGACATTCTTTATCTTGTACATGTTTAGATATATATGATAAAGTCTACGGGATAATTATACATTGCAAATAAAATTATAATGACATTATCATTATAAAATTCATATTATATTTATGTATTATTCCTAAATTATTCCTAGTTATTGGTCTATTGAGGCTAGATATTAATAGAATGTAAAAAGGATAACACACATTATGTTTTTCCTTACGAAGAAAGTAGTCGATTTCAAAAGCTAAAGTATGGAGATACTTAAACAAATCTGTGGATATTTGCTAGAGAACAAATTCACTAAACTGACTTGATATGAGAAATTCATTTGGAACATTACTTGTATGTCTGTAGAAATTCTCATTATGATGATTGTATAAATAATCCTTTGACTTGACGTCTTAAAGTTATCTGATAAGGATTGATTTATTTTTATACTACTTATGACCTATTTAATCATAATTCGTTCAGTGGGTAGTCGTTGGATATAGCACGAACTATATGAAGATAGTTATGTGATCAAGATATGGTTGATCACCCTAAAGTAATTAGGGATAATGTTCTGTTGTTCTTAATTAGTATTGATTTGGCAAATCTTTGGCTAAGGTGGAATGACGCTTTGTAAATAGTTTACAAATGTCATTAACTGAATCAATAGCTAATGATAGAGAACTAGTATGATTGAACTAAAAAAGAGTATAAATTATTTCATGCTCTGTCTAATCAAAACATTATATGATGAAGGATTGAATTATGCTGAAAAATCATGCACCGAAAAGTTAGTCAAAACCACTTTGATATTCCTAAATATTTGGATAGTTATAATGCATTGCTAAATGCCAATTTTGATTTATGATTATAAATTTTTTAATTGGAGAATTGGAGATAAATTAAGGGATTTTTAATTCTAATTACTTCATTATGACAAATCAAAATCATCTATGTTGAATGCAAAAACAAACTTCTTGTTTTATGTTAAAAACTGCAAGTATATGGATCATTACTTATAGTAAAAAGTGGATATCTTCCTACAGAGATTGTGCTTAGGCACCATTTAATTCAGGTCGTGCTTTGATTAAGACTCAAATTCAAATAATAAAAATTGAAAAATGAACTAAATCAAATAGACTAGCAACGAACAAATAATGTAACAAAAATGTAGAAACTTTGTTTTTCAAGATTAAAGATTAGTGATCACTTTTTTTCCTATCTTGTCTCCCTCCTACCTTGTTGATTGAATTATAACTCACCTAAGATTTCCTAATGTTTCAATCACCCTCTCTCAAGGTGTAATCAAATGTCCCTAGCTAAATTAAATGGAATTGACTATGCAATCTCTCAATCTACAAAATCAGTCTACCAATTTAACTAGTTATGAAGCTGTCCTATGCATAATCAACTAATTAATCAATATCTTTCTCTAACTAATCAATTAACTTGATAAATGCAGGTCAATAGGGTGCCAACTCTCATTGTACATCCTACACAATTTACCCAACTCAAATTGTCAATATATTGTAAGGTTTAAGCATAACATTTATCGAAAGCATTCATTCATTCAAAACAACAAAGTAGGAGTTCAACAAGTAGTTTAAAAGTAATCTCTATAATAAATTCAGCTACTCATAATAGGAACAAGTTCAACCATATTCATATTCTCCAAAATACAAAACATATTGAACAAAAAAAATAAAAAAATAAAACGGTAGCTTTCTTCCCTTTTTGTATCTGAAAATCTGGAAAATGGAAGCTTGATGGAAGTTCTTGATTATTAGTCCCGATTCCCACCTTTTGCACTTGGAAGCTTGTGACTTTACATGAACAATCCATGAAGAATCTAAATGGTGGCTGCCGAAAATGTGTATATGTAAGGAAGGTTTTTTTAAAATTTTTTGTCTTTTAGTCACCTAAGGTTTCTTTAGGGTCCGAAAAGACTAAAAAGCCCTTTAAATACTTGAGTCTGGAAGTGTCCTCGACTTTGTACCGTCGCTAGCCACGATCCTGGCCCTTGAGTAAGCTCTCTGTCACAATCGTGCCACGATTGTGGCTAATCCTAGTGCTTCTGTCATGATCGTGGCCAGCCTGCCACAATCATGGGTCTGTGTTGTGGCCAAGGTTCCCTCCAAAACTCCTCCGTTCTTCGATATTGACCCGGAAACACTGGCAAACACAAATAATTAACAAAGTAAAACAATTCTAACCTAAACACATACTAAACAATCGAATTAATGGCTAAACAGAAATCAAACTATGCCCTAAAACACGATGCAATTTATACTTATAAATCTACACTCTTCATCTACTTTTGATTTCTTTATTATGCTGATTATGTTTGTTGGCTTAAATAATATGATGATGGGTTAATTATTTCATATGTTTGGATATAAGGAAGCCTTAGTTATTATCTTCGTATAGATTGATTCTATTTTATTTACAATTTGAAGTTTTATGTTTAGGAAATTTTTTAAAGTGCTCTTATTGATGATTTGATTGAAGAAAACGATTGGATCATATTTTAACTTTTGTTTAGATGATTCAAAAGTACTTGTATATAAATGGATCATAGATTTGATATTAAGAGTTAAATGGGATTTGATATTAAGAGTTAAATGGGACACTACATATAAACTTATATAAACCCTCTTACGTTAGGGTTAAACTTTTCTGGACACTACATATAAACTTATATAAATCCTTTAATATTAAGGTTAAACTTTTCACGAAATTTTATTTTTTTCTTCTAAGTTTTAATCTAATGGGGATGCTAGTTAATCAATTTACGGATTGGTGATTGTTAATTGAATGAGAGCATTTCATTACCTCTGGAAATTTCTTTGGGCTATATTATAAAACCATTTCAATAAAATGAATCACGAATAAAAGATGATACTAAGGAGAGACACTTATAAATCTTGCATTAGTCTCCTGATTAAATGTTCAAATTTAACTTTGGTTTCAATTTATTTTATTTTATATTTAGATCATAATTAACAATCCCTCTCTTTAATTATTTAGCTAGCAAATAGTATCATACTTTATTAGTTTTCTAGTGGTTCCTTTAATTTATTTTCAAATCACAATTATTAATCAATCTCTTTAATTATTTCACTAGGAAATAATAGGATACTTTATTAGTTTTCTAGCAGTTCATCATGGTTCAATACCTTACTATTTTTTTACTACCAAATTATAGGTGCAATTACCTTTGCTTATGAGTAATATTTTATAAAAAAGAAATCTAAGTAGTAGAAAATGTTCATAAAATTTTTAATGTTATTATTAGGAAAGCAATTGGTATCTAGGAGACTCGAATACTATTACTTTAGTGATTTATTTCTTTTTATTTCATTCTTTATTTTTATTATTATTTTCTATGCTAATTTTTTTTATCTAAGGTGTGTTCTTGCTATATGATAACGATTTGAATGCCCAAACTCATTAAAGAAGATCTAGAGATTGATAAAAAGCTTCATTAGATGCTCAAACTATAAAAGAAGATAATAGTCTAAAGCTTACACCTCAACAAAATAGAGGAGCACATAACTATACTGAAATAAGTGAAACCATCACTTAAGGGGACGTAATCTAATATTACAAGACTAGTAATCCTTACAAACTACTTTAAATCAAATTAAGCATCATTTAGAAGTTGTAGCAATATGTACAATTTAATAGGTTTTTAAATGAATATTTCAATCCACATATCATCGTTTTTTGGAGATATTTGCAAACAACAATTCAATTTGGCTAAGATTAATCCCATTTTTATTAAGGTATTAAACAAAATTGGCGGTTAAAGTCACTGTCTATGGCTTAAATCATAAAATAAAATAACCTAGCGGAGAATTTCTTTACAAAGTATTTTTTATTAATAAAGACTGTAAAATTTTTTTAAAAAATATATCCTACTTGTAATTTGACAATAAAACAATTTATGAAGCATGAGAGAGATGTAAAGATCTATTTAGTAAGTGCTTTCATTATGGACTTCTAATATAGATGCATATTTAGACTTTATATAATGGTTAGGCCTACACAACAAAGCAAATTTTTGTTGTAATAGATTTATAGCTGGTGGGACACTAAAATATGAAACTACAAAAGTTACCCTTAAGCTCATTAAAAAAAAAACCATGAATAACTACCAATGGTAGTTTAACAAGATGAGAATAAATAAGCACACAGGAGTACATAATGTGGATGTTGTCACTATACAGGTAGCTCAGGTATAGGCTTTGACAAATAAACTTAATAGCATGAGCACACTTAAGATTAATTCAAGTATTATGTTAATAACTATACAGTAGAGCAATAAATTCCAAGTTAGAAATTTGATGGTTGAGTAAGTTGAGCAAGTGGATTATATGAGGAGTTTCTAATAATAAAAGAACCTATATAGTAATACCAACAATCTAGGGTAGAGGAATCATTAGCGTTTTCTTAAAGTAATCAAGCAATCTAAAAATGACCTCTACTTAGATTTTAACAACAAAAATGATATTAGAAATTGAGCCTAGAAGAGATAATGGAAAAATATATCCAAGAATGAAGCTTGTATGCAAAATCCAATATGGTAGTTAATAGATCATAAGGGTCATTGTATAGTAATACAGTATCTAATCCTAAGGAATATGTAATGGAAATTACAT
This sequence comes from Erythroxylum ulei, assembly GCA_027564395.1. NCBI lineage: Eukaryota > Viridiplantae > Streptophyta > Magnoliopsida > Malpighiales > Erythroxylaceae > Erythroxylum > Erythroxylum ulei. The sequence goes on along the minus strand of JANITX010000212.1, from coordinate 53,488,277 downwards.
TAAGGGTGAAGAAGAGAAAACTGATAACATCGAGAAGAAAGAGATAAGAGAGAAAGTTGCTAAAGATGTAGTGTTAGAGATCACACTAGATGAAGATGAAACCAACATTCTATTTCTAAAACTAAACGATTTAAGAATTGCTTATATTTCCTGTACCATTAGGGGTATGTTTATAAAGAAGGCATTAACAAACTTATGGATTATTATTAATTAAATTTCTTATAAATTAGTTAAAAATAGAGTGGGAGAACTAAAACCTAGTAAGATGATAATGTAATTAGTTTATAAATCAATTAGACATCTTAGAGGTATTAGAGAGTATATTTTTTTTAAGGTTGATTAGTTTGTTCTTCTAAATAAATTTTACATTCTTATTGTGGAATAGAAAAACGAAGAACCTCTAATACTAGGTAGTACTTTCCTAGCTATAACAATAACAATAACACTCAGTATAAATCTCGCTAAGACATAGGGTCTTAGGAGGTCTAGTAGTACGCAACCTTACCCTTAACTAGTAGCAAGGCTGCTTCCAAATGACCCACATGAAGTAGGAAGGAAAAAATAAATAAATAAATAAATAATAGTAATGAAAAATACTAAGTAAAATGATAATAAAATAAATAAATACAAATATATATAATTAAATGGTTAAAAATGAAAATTTTTTAAAATACATAAATAAATAAATACAAATAATAATAATGATGATGATATATAAATAAATAAAATAGTTATTATTATTATAAAGATAAATATATATATATATATAATACAAATAATCATAATA
>JANITX010000212.1:53459517-53470091 GCA_027564395.1 Erythroxylum ulei | reverse complement strand
TACCCTTCTGGTCCTCATGTTTCCAGCCTGCATCATCTACCAATGCCTTAATGATGTTCTTGTTCCTCCTAGCAAACATAGAGCCCATGTAAACATTAAGGTAGATAAGTTGATTTAATAGATGTAATATTTCTTTGCAAGTCAATTACATTAGGTTAATAGACATGATAAATAATGAGCAAGTTAGTTGAAATTTGATTGAACATTTTTTAGAAAGATGCTTAGATTAAATATTTATTGAATATATGATTTTAACATGTTTTAAGTTTTGAATTTAGCTTTATGATTTTTTTTATTTTCCCATATTGATTACAAATTTAGTGAAAATGTTAAAATAATAAAATAAATAAATAAAGTGAGCATCAAATAAATCATTCTTCATTGGTTTTTACCTAAGTAATAGGTTAAAGTTATGTATAGTACTAGAAGCTAGTTAAAATTATGACTTGACTGAGTAACTTAAGATACTGAAGATAAGGTGTTCACCTTCATGTTAAAAGGGTACATTTCAACCAAATAAAGTTTTTAAAAATGTAAATGAATTAATATTGAAGGCCTAAATATAAAGTTTTGGTCATACAAAAGTAATAAGTAATTTAGCAGGTCAATTTGCTTACGAAGGAAAGACTAACGTAGTACGTTAAGAGTATAATCACAAGCTGTAAATAGAGCGTTTAGGTTACAATCCTTATGGGGCCTTTACTTGTTGAGATGATTCAGAGGTTAGATCTCTTTCTCTTGCAATGTGCTTAATCATAAGGAGAACCTTACTTATGAAATTTTTTTCATTTGTATGTCAGTTTTCAAATTCCCTACAGTTTCTTTCAGATAAGGTTTCATTGACTAGTGTAGCCATTACATATTTAAATAGTTTATAATTGCCCCTAAGTATTTTTTGCAATCTTCAAGCCCACATAATAATGTTGTCTAAAGTGTGCTAATTACATTGGATACCAAATTAAGACAAGATTATTTCCCGATATCTTCTTTGAATAAATGCAATTAAAGAAAAGGTGATTAAGGTCCTTTTAAGGATGAGAACACAATAAGCATGATCTTTCCTCTATCTGGAATTTCATTGAGCATCTTGTGTTTAGCTTGCAAATGGTGGCCATCTATAGGAGAATACCATAGGAAAGGGGCAAGGTAGGATCCCATATGAGTTGGTACCATCTGACTTATTGCATGAGGTCCCTAGATATGTTTTTGTATGATTGAATAGTAAATCTTTCTTACTTTCTAGGCTACCAAATAATTCTATCTTGATTAGAAGGGTCAGGTTGGTAAGATGCTAGGTTGGGAAGGAATTCTATAGAGCCTCTTATTAAGTTAGCAAGTCAATCTAGCTATTTCCATTAATGAAAGCTTGAACTATTTCATTCTCAAGGATTGTATTTCTTAGGTGCTAGAACTATTTGATCTTACATAAAAGACCTATTTCCAACAAATTATCAAAGTAGAAATATGTGTTAGCTACATTTCCAATTTGATGCTTGATATGGTTGTAAGGAATCCGTTCATTTTAATATTTCACATAATGTCTATAAAGTGTTGACTTTTAATGAGACCTTCCACATGCTTACTCCTTTTAGAAAATATTGTTGAAGCCATTTAACCTACATAATTTCCTTATCAATGCATATTTTCCATAGCCATTTAGTTAATAATGCTTTGTAGGTGAGTTTAATGAAGGAAATATCTAGACCATCAATTTTGTTCAGGGAGAATATAGTGTTCCAATTCACTTTTGGTTTATAATTAGGAACATTAGTTCCATTCAGAGGAAGTTTCTTATTTGCTTATCAATCCCCCTCTCTACCTTTTTAGGGATAATAATATGAGAGCACCAATAAATCTACAAGCTATTGACAATATCAAGCATTAACTGGACTCTACCACCATAAGAGAGAGCTTTGAGAGTCCAACTACTTAATTTATTTCATAATGAATTTAAAAGAGGAGTAAAATATAAAAATGTTAAGTTTTTGGTTAAAATTAGGACTCCTATGTTTTTTATTAGGAGGTTACCAATGAGAATGACAATGGATTAAGCATGATCTTTGAATTCCTGTTTTACTCCAACTAAGATCAAGATGCATAATTTGTTTTGATTGAATCCTAGACTTGAAAATTTTTTTAAGTACTCTAGGTAGATGAGTAGGAGATTGAAGGAACTAAGATTATCCCCGTGGAAAAGAAACAGATTATCTACAAAACCTATATTCACATAATCTACCTTGCTACATCTATAGTGAAAATTGAAGCTAGATTCTATGTTTGTACTGAATTTGATCAGCCTAGACAATACTAAAATGACAATTGTGAAGAGATAAGGTGATAAACGGTCTCCTTATCTGAGACCTTTGGCTCCCGTAAATACTCTAGTTTGCTCACCATTTATTAGAATAACATAGAAAAGAGTTGCAATGTATTTAAAGACCCAACAAATAAACTTATTTAGAAAGCTTAATGTTTGCATTGCCTAGATGATGAAGGTCTAATTAATGGAGTCAAAAGCCTTTATGAAATCAATTTTTGTGGCATAATTGTTGATGCATTTCTTCGTAAGGTAGCTCATGAATAATTCTTTTATTAGCAAGATGTTATCACTAATTCTCTTTTTTTGGATGAAAGCTATTTAGCTTAGGTTGATAATAAGTTCAAGTGCTTTTCTAATTCTATTAGCTAAAAGTTTAGCTATAACTTTACAAACCACATTACAACATTAGTATAAATTAATGCATTGTACAAAGGTTGGGAACCTTGATAACTAAAGCCACTTTAGTTTTGTTAAGTTCTTATAACATGTATGATCTTTTGAAGAACTCTCTTCCTAAGTCCATTAATATTTGTCAATTTTATTCCTAAATGGATTAAAAGAATATTGCATTAAATCCATCTAGTCTCATAGATTTGGTATGATACAAGCTAAACATAGTGTGTTTGATTTCCTTAAGAGACACACTATGTTTATTATGAAATAGTTACTTAGGGAAAAAGCACTCCTCATGGCTTTCACCAAGTAGGGATCTAAATTGTGGAATGCTAGTTCTTTAAGATCTTCTTATTTAGTAACCAAATTTACTTCTTTGTCCCTCAAAGAAACCAATTTGTCTCTCTTTAATCATGCTTGGATTGTTTGGTAAAAGAATATGGTATTAGAGTCTTCTTCTCTAAGCCAACTAATTTTGGATTTTTTTCCAAAGATGTTAATTGCATGTTTATAATGTTGTATAGTAATATTTTAATGCAAATGATTCCAATGCTCTCAAGCCTTGGTTTGTTGGATCAAAGACTAAGGAATCCTGAAGCTTCAGAATTTCATTGAAGGAAGAGTTTTTCTATTAAGATATATAAAGTTTGACTTGACAATTTTTAGGTGTTACTAGCATTGGAAAGTTTTTGAACCTTTTACCTTAGTCCATCTTATTTCAATCCTAACTAGATTGGGTTTTTGAGCTATGCATTAAAGAATATGAAGTGAGTTTTCCTTTTAAGCTTAAGGTAGTTTATTAAAGTGATAATAGAGAGTGGTAGAATACAAAACAGTTATGGAATGTGAAAGAGCTTTGGGGAAAATTCCTTTTCTAATTTGAGTTCACTAGGCTACTATCAAGTCTCTTCTACATAAAGTTCCTTAAATAATAGAGATCCTCCAACTCTCGATTGCTAGTCATCTTAGCTCTAGATTGACCTTTTGAATCAAATGCATACTTTATATAATTAAAGTTGCCAACTATGATCTAAGATGCTCAGTCTAGAAAGATCATCCCAAAGAATTGTTCTTTGAAGCTTAAATTTAGAAGCATAAACAATGGTAATTGCTATTTGAGTACACAAGATAGGACAACGTATTATGCAGTGAAGTAATTGATCCGTGTATTCCCAGTATCTGAGTTGGAATGTGTGAGGGTTAAAATTTACAACAATTTTGCCATTGATGAACCATAGTCCTTTTCTAAAATGCTCTTAATTTATTTTGGTTTCTATTAAACTAACAAAATGGGGTTTTTTGAGAATTAAGAAATCCTTAACGTCCTACTAATTATTTGGGTTATTTAGTCCCCTAACGTTCCACATTAGCAAATTCATTCTATCGAGAAGTTTGTTGGATTTTCTTCTTGGCCTTTCTCCCTTTAGCTTTTCTGTTGATTTTAGAAGTTGAGGGAGAATCTAGCTTATTTTCTAATCATATTGTTGAATTGGCATTAAGCTCACATCCATTTCCTTTGGGTGAGTTCAAATATGGACTATGATGAGTTGTTTTGCGATGTTGATCGCAATTATCCAGATTTCCATTTCTCTATTTTTGGATGTCTATATTTTGTCGGGAGACTTGACTTTATAACTCCTTTAGCTTAACTATTTTAGGGTTAACCTCTTCCACTATTATTTTAATGGGGATTTCCTTTGTTGCATCTAGCCTCTAACTTTCTTATTCATCTATCAAATTACTTCCCTTTCCTACATTCTCTTAGTTCCCAGAATTTAGGCCTTCCTACATCTTAGGAATTTAACTCTTTTTATGATATTTAGCTTCAAGATGTAAGATAATTTCATTATATATGCAATCAACTTCAACGAATCATTAATTTTAAGGAATTTTATACAATCTAAAAGTTAGCTTTCCATTTGTACTTTTATGCATACACATATGTATCCAATCCTAATAATGTGCCAGTTTTTTCATCTAGTTTCAATGGCTTTCCTAACTTACTTGTAAGGTGACTAAAACCTTTTTCAAACTAGTATTCTAAAGGGACCTTATGAAATTTCACCTAAAATGGAATGCTAGTCAAATTGGATTTATTTAGTATCATTCCTAGTCTCCAATTTTGAATAAAGAAAGGCCTTCCTTGCACATGCCATAGGTATCCTTTAATAATCCAATTTGTTTATTCTTCATTTAAAAAATTTTTAAAAAAAGTCTTCCTCATTAATAAGGATAGATTCCAGACCATGTTTTCCCCATTTAATGTAAGCTACCTCTTTAACTGCAAGTAAAAGAGTCTCTTCTCCAACAAAAATCTAACCAAAGCGGTCTTCCATTTGCTAGCTCCTAAGTCTAACACTTCATGTGGAGGAGATACCACCTTAGACCCCTCAGTATCAAGGATGAATCTAAGCTTAGTCAAGTTTTGTGGGTCTTAAGTAACCATTTTGTTTTAGGCAATCAAAGGGAGGATGAGTGAAGGAAGGGATAGTAACATCTTAGGATGACTGAGGTCTGGTGGAAGGTTTAATGTCATACTAAAGGGCGTTATAGGTGGGGGGTGGTGTTAAAGGTGGATTATTGAATTGAAGGAAAGGATGGAAAAGCTACCAGAGACTCTATGCTTAAGTGATTATAGCATAAAGAAAAATAGTTGTTTAGTTAGAGTTGAGGCCATACAATGTAGTTAAGTTGAGAAACACAAACTACAATTAGACAAGGGTCAGGTTTAGGTGTAGTAAGGGCGGGGGGAAGGAGAGGGAGAGGGTGGGTGCCATTTCACCAAATATATTATTCTCTAAATGTTTAAATTTTAACTACGTTAGTTTATTTGAAAATGAGTTGATAAATATTGTTATCCTAAAATTCTTATTATTTATGTGCTCATTTTATATATAAGATAATTTTCTCATTTAAATTGAAGCCAAATTTTAGTTAGATTAGGTTAAGGTTAAACTATAATTTAATATGCCTGTCTCGAGTACCTTCTTATAACTGAGACTTGTTTAGACTAATTTCTTTTAAGAATTTGCATAAGGACATGCAAAAACTTAAATGTTCAGGTATTTGATATGTGTAAAATATATAGATATTTCACTAAGTGTTTTGTAATATTTTTCATATAAATTACATTTTTAATTAATTTTTCTATGTTTCTAGGTCAATGTTAGAAATGTTGTTTTAGAATGAACTTTCTCAAGAATTAAGAAGTTTTAAAAGGAAATCAAGAAGAAATATCAATTATAGCAAAAAGGATAATATGAAACGTGCCCATATCAGCCAGTATTCTTCTCAAAAGCGAAAAATTAAAAATAAAATTAAGTGCATGGGTGGATGAAATTTTTGTAACATAAAGTTGAGGAAACATTATAAAACATGATCATTGATATAAACATGTTTATGCCTATGTTAATTACTCAGAAATTAAAATTGAGAAATAATGAAAAAATGATCAGTGACACAAAAATATTAATGCTCATGTTTGTATGCCAAAAAGAGACATTGAGAAACCTAACTAAAGACACAGGTGTGCTTGTACCTATGTAATGTTCCAGATGAAAAGCAATGACAAACACAATCTAGGACATGATTACGTCTTAGACTATATTACTTATATAACTTCTTACAAATACATAAGGAAAACTTAATTTAAGAAAAATTTTCCATTCTTTTGGAATTTAGATTACATTTAGTCACTGAACAGGACCCTACAGAGACATTAGGAGGTCATTTCTAAGATTAAAAAAACTTATATTTATCCCAATTGGAGCAAATCATTATGACCAATTTAGATTATCTACCTTTTCTATCTGGTGAACTCTCCTACTATTAACTAGTTAAAAAATTAATTAAGATGGTCTTTACGGAATTAAAAAATATAAAATAAAACCTAAATAAACTGATAGCCAAGAAATACAAAACACAGATAGTAATCAAATAGAAAATTCAATTATAATGAATGTTTAGAAAAGTACTTCCCCTAGTATCATCTTTGTAGTTATGATTATATAAACACATAACGTTTTTATCTTTTAGACTGACATAATTTTCTAAAATATGATATTGAACTCTTTTAAGCTACAATTACCTATTCCTAAGTTAATTATTTATCTTTACTAAATTAAAACCCCAAATAATGCATTATATCAGTGAATCTCTTTGAAAGGTTTTAACCTAAAACAAGATAAACCATGTAATTCTATCTTTAGCACCCAATTCAACTCCTAATATCCAAATCATGCTCACTCATAGGTAGGTTCTCTTCAATTTCCTATAAGTGAATTAAGATTATATATAATCATCAATATATTAAATTTGATTAAGTGCACCAAAGATATCTAGCAAATATAAATCCCACTTCATCATTAAAATCGAAGCAAGATATACAAAGATGATAAACAATGTTTTTCCTATTTAAAAATATAAAATACTAAGCTGCAAATAATGTTTATGTAGAAACTTAATTGATAAAATAAAAGAAGTCAAGATAAAAAAAATTAAAAAATATTTATAATTTGGATAGCTTAATCTATTTGGACGATATTCGTTCTTGTTTCTATATTGAAAATAGCTCCAAAGTTGACATCCTAAAGGTTTGTCTACCTTCTAAAGAGTGCACCTAAGTTTTTTAATGGAAATGAATGATAAAAGTTATAAAAAAAAGTCTGTCACATTAAGATCTTAAATGCTTTGAATATGTTATATTCGTTTTAAGGCACAGTTTGAGAAACGATCATGTCCTAAGTCATGCATCCCTCTACTTCTTTCTAGGGAGGGACGTGAGCTTTAACATCCCATGTCTAAGATCATAGATGTTTTTATAACTTTTTTAGGTTTAAACACGAGCGAAGACATAAGCGTGTCTCAATTTATGTTACACTCCAAAAAATCTTGCTAGCTATTACAAGGTCTCCTTCAAAAGAATGGTTAAAGTCCAAAGAAGTCCCTCAAATTAGATTTTTCATATTTTTAATATGTTTTGTACATTTGAGATACAGTTTGGGATGCGATTGTGTCTTAGACTGTGAATCCTTATGTATCTTTCTAAGAAGGGACACAATCTCTAGCATGCTCATGTCTTAGAACATAAATATAGTTTATAACTTTTCTAAATATAAAAATGGGCACTTCTATGGCTATATTACTCTTTAAAAATGGGCACGTCTCCCTCTAAGTTATATCTTCATCTACATATGATCCATGAGGGCACAGGCTAGCTTGATTTAAAGCTTTTCTTTAGCCTATTCCTATAATTTTTCAACTTAAATGCTCTTTTAATAGTTTCCTTAAGCTCATGATTGCCTTCCTTTGTTTCCTAACTACAAAATCATAAGAAAAAAATAAAAAAAATAGAAATATAAAGTTGATAGTCTTATTGAAAAATAAACTAATATAAAATGATCCCTACTAAAAATGTTTTATAGTTCAAAAAGTATTAAAATCAAAGTCATGATTAAAGAGTTTGGTTTCCTCCTAAAAATGTTGCTTTAGAAATATTTTAGTTGGAATTTCTTCTTGAAATTGATTAGTTGGTGAAGTAATATGGTTAAAATTGATTAGTTGGTGAAATAATATAGTTTTTACTCCTTTCTTAGTGATCGTTGAAGATGCCAACCAAAGGCTCTTTATTTCTTTTTTCTTCCTTTTAATCATGCCCTACCTTTTATCCTTTTCTTCTTTGGTACCTTAAATCCATGTTTGATGAATTTACGTAAAGTTCTTAGTGATCATTAAAGATTCCAAGCAAAGGCTCTTTATTTCTTTTTTCTTCCTTTTAATCACGCTCTATCTTTTATCCTTGTCTTTTTTGGCACCTTAAATCCATGCTTGTTGAATTTATGTAAAGTATTTGAACAATTATCTTGCATGAGTTATCATTAATCAAAAATTGGTTAATTTCATTCAAGATTGAAAAGGAAATCTCTTCATCTCCATCCCTAAGTATTAATTTACCTTTTAGCATTAATTTACCTTTCCTAGTATTTATAAATACACCAACTATTGCAAGGGAAAGTCTACCTACGATTAAAGATACTTTATTATCCTCTTTCATGTCAAGTATATTGAAATTATTTGGGAATGTAAGCATATCAATATCAATCAAAACATTCTCTCTAATAACTTTATGACGTTTAATTGATCTTCTTCCAATATGCATTATTGCCTAGTAGCTTTCAGTTATCTTAGTCTCATCTTCTTAATCATGGTTTAAAATATCAGATTATTCTACCTCTTAATTCAACTAATTCTTTATTTATAAAGACAATACTAATATCAAAGGAAATGTTAAAATTTCCTATATCTTTAGCTTCTAGATGGTCTTTGAAGATGTTTGAGTAGCATTGATTTGATTCTTTGTTTTATACTTTCTCCTCATAAACTCCTTCTCTCTCTTTCCCTTCCTTATCAATATTACCTTTTGGTTCTTCCTTTATACTATTAAAAAATTCATTCTATTCTTTAAGGTGATTATCTTCATATGTTCTTTCAAGTTTAATAGCATATCATTAGGCAATGTCCTTTGAGGCCTTTAAACTATAAAATTTGTTAACTAACCAAATTTTAGTTTTAAGCTTCAAATAGAAGCCTTTTAATTTTGTAATCAAGCTTTAAATCATCAAGTCATTTAGGCTTTATTTTATCTGTTGGACCCCGATCATTAAGTGGAATTTAGAAATATTAAATGTATAAAATGAGTATTTTTGTATATGTATTGTGTTATAGATGATATTATGCTTTAAGAAAATTAATGAGAAAAGAATTGATTAGTTTTGATGACTTTGATATGTGAGTAGATTTGTATGGGTTATGAGATTAAAGTGAATGAGTTGATTGAAATGGAAGTTGAAAATTAAGAAAGTTTGACTTTTTGGGGATAAATAGTAAAGAGCTGACTTTTTGATTTGGGCTGAATTTGAGAAAATGATCTTCATGAAAATTTTAGCTTCTGTTGAAAGCTTTCTGTCGCCATGAATTTTGATATTTTTCGATGTCGGGATTGGAAGTTATGATCTTCCGAAGATAAGGTTATTTTGCTTTTGGAAAAAAAATGCTATTAGGGTATGTTTGTGTATACTACTTTGAGGCCACTTGCTGTATTGATGTGGTCTGAATTGGAGTAAGTGGTCCGCATGAAAGTTGTAGCTTGTCTTTCAATCTTTCCAACGCTATAAAGTATGTAATTTTTGAATGTGGGAATTGGAAGATGTGAAATTTGAAAGTTTGGATATTGTTTAGGTGATTTTTAATAGGGTAGAAACTTTGATTGAAAATTTGACTTAGTTAGAGGTTGAAATTGCCTTTAAGTGCTTCATGAAAGTTTTAGATTATGTTTTGATCTTTCCATTGATGTAAGGTATGCAAATTTTGGACCTTGGAATGTTAAGTTATGATTTTTGGAAGTTTCTGTTACTATTTTAAGATGTCAGGTATAGGACAGAAACTTTGAATGGATTTTTGACTCTTTTAGAGGCCAAATTGAATTTTCTGTCCTTTATGGAAGTTGTAGAGTTTCCTTTGATCTTTATATTGATACCATATTTGTCAAATTTGGAGTTTGGGAGCAAGAGTTATGAATTTCGGAAATTTCGGATATATATATGTCGTTTTCACTACTTCTGTTTTTGTTATTTCTTTCCCAATCCGACCCTCTCTCAATCTTTTGCTTATAATTTCTCCGTCCAACATCCGATTGACTTGGTTTTTGAAGCTTTGGATTTCTAAGACAATTATCTACATCTTCATGGGAAATTTATGAATTTTTGAGATTAAATTGAGGATGATTTATTTAATCAAAGTGAGTTGGGAAATTTTCTGAACATGGTTCAGTATTTTGAGAAATTCTTGATCTGTGGAGATCCGA
>JANITX010000212.1:53428785-53444535 GCA_027564395.1 Erythroxylum ulei | reverse complement strand
TAACAAGTTCTAATCCAACAATCAACCACAGCACCAGAAACTCAAGCAAGGAAACAGTAAGAAAAACAGAGAAGAATAGAGTATGAAGAGAAATTCAATGCAGTAGGTATATTGATAGGCTAAGCTTCGAGGGCTAGCTAACCTCCTCAGTACATCATTTTCATAACCAATTCATTGTGATTGTTTCCACCCGTCCCCACACAATCTCTTTTATTCCCTTTTTTTTAACTAACTATCCAACTCAGCATAATAATTTTCCTCACACTCTCCAAATTACCCATCTACCCCAACCCTTCTCTTCCTACTATACTGCTGGTGATATCGGGTCTCAACAATACCAACCCATACCAAGTTCAGTATTGGCAGAGGTTGTAATAACCCTGCAGGCTTTAAGGCTAAGTATTTATTTTTCTGACAAATATCACAAGACAAAATGAATTGCTTGATATCAGATTTCATACCCTTCCAATAAACTACCCCTGATAACCTCTTGTAAGTGCGAAAAAATCCTGAATGGCCCCCTGAAGGAGTAGTATGGAATTCACGGATCAGTTTAGGAATATGTGGATCAGAATCGGGTAGGACTAACCTGTTTGCATAGAAGATGCGTGACCCCCTCAATTTAAAAGGTGGATGGCCCTTAGGTTGGATCAAGAGATCCTGGATCAACTTCTTCAGTTTTGGGTCCTGTTGTACCAAATCTTCTAACTGATCCAACTCTTCATGGTAGCCCATAGATATAGACTTTAGCTCCCCTTCATTTCTTCTGGACAACGCATCTGCTACTTTATTCTCAAGGCCTGGCTTATAACGAATATCGAATCTGAACCCCATAAGCTTGGTAACCCATTTCTGTTGTTCTTCCCTCAAAAGCTTCTGATCAGTTAAAAAATGCAAACTTCGTTGATCCGTTTGAATAATGAAATGCCTTCTTAGCAAATAATGCCTCCATTTCTGTACTGCCATCACAATTGCCATTAATTCCCTATCATAAACTGGTTTAAGCTGATTACGAGGGGATAAACCTTGACTTAAATAAGCTACCGGTCTTCCTTCTTTCATTAGCACTGCTCCAATGCCGGTTCTCGAAGCATCAGTCTCAACAGTAAAAGTTTTAGTGAAGTCTGGTAAAACTAGTATTGGGGTGCTGGTCAACATCTTCTTCATTGTTTCAAAAGCATTCTATGCCTCTTCTGACCATTGGAATTTATCCTTGCACAACAAGTTCGTTAGGGGTTTTGCTATACTGCCATATCCCTTCACAAATCTCCTGTAGTAACCTGATAACCCCAAAAATCCCCTCAACGCCTTTACATCCCTTGGAACTGGCCATTTTTGAATGCTATCTATCTTCGAAGGATCCACTAAAATTCCTTCTGCTGAAATGTAGTGCCCCAAGTACCCTAGCTTCTGCTGTCCAAAACTGCATTTCTTCAGATTAGCTACTAATTGATTGTCACTTGCAAAGCCCTTCTTAGGTGAATAACATGTTCTGCTAAGCTTTTGCTGTAGATGAGGATGTCATCAAAAAACACCAGTACAAACCTCCTCAAATAAGACTTATAGATTCTATGCATTAGAGACTGGAAAGTGGCAGGAGCATTTGTCAGCCCAAAGGGCATGACTCTAAACTCATAATGCCCCTCATGTGTCCGGAAAGCCGTCTTTGGTATGTCATCCTCTTTAACCCTGATTTGGTGATAGCCGGACTTCAAGTCAATCTTTGAGAACACTACAGAACCACCTAGCTCATCAAAAATCTCATTAATGCATGGAATGGGATACTTATCAGGTATAGTTACCTTATTCAAGGCTCTATAATCCACGCACATACGCCAACCGCCATCCTTCTTTTTCACTAATAGAACTGGACTGGAATAGGGGTTGGTGCTTATTCGGATCAGACCAAAAGATAGCATCTCCTTCACCAACTTTTTTATCTCATTCTTCTAGTAAAAAGGATATCTGTAGGGTCTGGAATATAGGGGTTTTACTCCTGGTTCCAATGTGATAGCATGATCATTGTCCCTCTGAGGTTGTAACCCTGAGATGGGTTGAAATCCTGGATCAAATTCCTTTAACACTACTGCAATATCTTCAATGATACCCAACAATTCGACCTGTTGCTAGTGGTCAACTTCTAACGCAAACAATTCAGTTGCACCCTCTTGGTCACTTCTTTCCTCCAGCATATACTCAATGCCTCCTTGCTGTAGAATCTTGCTTATGGTTTTGAAAGACACCATCACCGAACTGAGGCAAGGCTCCCCATAGAATTTTACCTTTTCTCCATTACTTCTAAACTTCATAACTTGCTTCTTGAGATTAATGAGTATATCACCCAACGTTTCCAACCAATCCACCCTCAAAATTATGTCAACACTCTTCATGTCAAAAGGAAAAAAATTTTGCCTAATGGTGGTACCTTGGATAACCACCTCCACCGACTCACAAACTCCAACACTTTGAACCTTACAATCATTTCCAAGCTTCACCTTGTACGGTTTAGTATTGCTTACCTTCAGACCCAACTTCTCCACTAAGTCTTCTCTCACAAAATTATGAGAAGCCCCACTGTCAATCAGCACTACCAACTCCTTCTCTGCGATTTTCCCTCTCACTTTAAAGGTCTAAGGCCCTGCTACCCCCGACACTGAGCTCACCAATAGTCCAACTCTTCCAACGTGTCTAAACCGTCCCCCTCAAAGGGCGGTTTGAGAGTTAATACCTAGTTAATGAGCTCAGCTTCCTCTTCCTGTAAATCGTCGGGCTGCTCATCATCTTTCAGCAATATGTGAAATTGTTTTTCGCCACATCTGTGCCCTGGTCCGTACTTGGCGTCGCATCGATAACAAAGCCCTTGCTCCTTCTTATGTTGAATCTCTTCAGCTGTCAAATGTTTGAACGAATAAGGAGACTCCCTCCGATTCGGTCGACGCCCTTCAAACGGTCGGTTCAGGTAAGAGCTCACCCTTGGATTGGATGCGTTTGAAGTCGGCGTGGCTCGATTTCCTTCCAAGAGCCGATTAGGGCTTCCTATCGTGGTGTTTGAAAGAGGGGTGATTGCTAGATTTTTACCATACGTTGGGTAAGTTTTATTACCCATTTCACTACTCCCATACCCGATTAACCCACCTTGGGTTTTAGCTCCTTTACCGGGTTGGATAGGTTGACTCCAAAGAGCCCAATTCCTTCCTTTGGTCACCTGTACCATTTCCATCAGCTGCACCAGTGAATCTGTTTGAAGCAATTGCAACTCCATCTTTATTTCTTCCTTCAACCCGTTCACGTAGGCTGCTGTTACCACCTCCGTTGGAATTCCTCTTAGCATTGAAAACACCATCTCAAACTCTCGGTTATACTCCGCCACCGTACCCAGCTGATGCAACCTCATGAGGGCTGTTAGAGGATTTCCAGCCTAAGTACTACCAAAGCGTCGCACCACAGCTGTCTTAAAAGTCGACCAGTCCTTCATCGGTGACCACCCTTCTCTCCACAAAAACCAACTCAAAGCCTCACCCTCCATACATACTGTTATCGCCGCTAGTCTACCTGCCATCGGAACCCCATTCAGATCAAAGTATCTCTCTACCTTAAATAGCCACCCAAAAGGATCGTCTCCGTAGAACACCGGGATCTCCAACTTTCGGTGAATCTTCTCCTTCGTCATCCACTCTTCTTCTATTGGTATTTCAGCTTGACTCCTCGAATCGGTAATGTCATCGGCTTCCTCTCGGGGTGCTTTCTCCCGACGTCTATTGCCCAAGGATTCTTGGATCTGTCTCATACATTCAAACAATGACGCAATGTCTCCTACCATTTTATCAACCTTTTTCTGCACGGTATTCATCTTTTCATCCATTGTTCCCAGATCCTCCGTCAACTTCAGCATTTCCCTTTCAATATTGTCAACTCTAGAATCCATTCTGGTCACCACCATCCCAGTCCCGCAACTGCTCTGATACCAAATTGATAAGATCCAAAATCCTAACAAGTCCTAATCCAGTAATCAACCACAACACCAGAAACTCAAGCAAAGAAACAGTAAGCAAAGCAAAGGAAAACAGAGAGGAATAGAGTATGAAGAGAAATTCAATGCAACCGGTATATCGATAAGCTAAGCTTCGATGGCTAGCTAACCTCCTCAGTACATCATTTCATAACAAATTCATTGTGATACCCCCACTCGTCCCCACACAATCTCTTTTATTCCCTTTTCTCTAACTAACTATCCAGCTCAGCATAACAATTCTCCTCACATTCTTCAAATTACCCATCTACCCCACCCCTTCTCTTCCTACTATACTGCTGGTGATAACGGGTCTCAACATTTTCTTTATTAAATAGGAAATAATAATAAGGTATATTGTACTAGTTTATTTAAGAATAAAAAATCTTTATTAGGATAGGATTCAATTTTGAATATTTCAGTATTCCTAGTTGAAATTCAGCCATGAAATTTGATATTCCAACAATGTAATATCAATCATATTTCCTATATTAATATGGTATCAGTGCTTTGGTTCACAATGGCAACACATAGGACTTGAGAATTTTTAGTGCAATATAACTTTGTTATTAAATATTGAGCAAAAGTTGAGAGCAAGGCAGCTGATGCATTAAGTAGAAATAGTCATTTACTTAACACTGGACAAAGGGACAACCACTTCCCCTTTGTGATCCATGATGATTACCTTTTTAAAGGAAATTGACTTTGCTTACCGAATACTTCTATAAGGGAGTACCTAATTTGGTAATTACATGAAATAGGGGCTGCAAGACACTTTGGAGGAGATAAAACTATAGCAATAATTGAAGATCACTTTTATTGGCCTTCTTTAAAGCGAGACATGTTTAAGGTTATATGAGAATGTTGAATATGTCAATTAGTTAAAGGAAAGAAACAAAACTCTGGATTATACATATCACTGCTTATGCCTCATGAACCATATTAGGACACAAGTATGGTTTTTTTTTTGGGAATTCCTAAAGCTATAAGAGGTTATGTTTCTATTTTCTTGGTGGTTGATAGCTTTTTTAAGATTAGCCATTTTATTCCATTTTCCAAGACGTATGATGTTGTCTATATTGGTAAAATCATTCCCAAAGAGGTTGTACGTCTCCATGGATTACCTTTATCCATCATATCTGATTGTGATGTGAAGTTTATGAGTTATTTTTAAAAACTTTTATGGAAAACATTGAACACCAAGCTTCAATTTTCAAGTTCTTTTTATTTCTAAACTAATAGACAAACGGAGGTGGTGCATAAAAGCTTGATAGATTTATTAAGATGTTTGGTTGGAGAAAATGTGACTAATTGAGACCTAATTCCTCTTATGACAGAATTTGGATACAACAATTCTATAAATAGGTTAATGGGTAAGAATCCTTTTGGGATAGTTTAAGGAGTTTAAGAAAGCCTATTGATTTGATTCCTTTACCCCAAACAACATGAGTTAGTGTTAAAGCTGAAGGTTTTGCATAACACATGAGAGATATCTTTGATTATGTATGAAGAAAGATAACAAGCAACTTGACTTATAAAGAACATGCTGATCAACATCATCAATTGGTGAATTCAATGAAGGGGATATGGTGATGGTAAGGAATTCAATGTTTTAATATTGCAGACTTACCTATTTATTATGGACATGATCATATCCAATCCCCTACTGCAGTTGTGAGAATTCTAATCATTCCTCATCTTAAAGAAGAGATAGAAGATGTTCTTGATGAACAAATAGTAGTCACAAGAGTTAGTGGGTATTGACAGTTTTTTGTCAAGTGGAAAGGATGATTAATTTCTGATAGCACTTGGATTTTAGAAACTGAATTTCAAAAGTTGAATCTAGACTTATATGAGTAGTATTTGTCTCATTCTACGTCGATGATAACTTTAGAAAAGCCGGGTATAATTGATGCAAACAAGCTTAGACTTTATAAACGAAATAAATGAGGACAAATCAATCAATCACAAGTTTTAAATTGGCGGGATGAAGAATGAGAATTGAAGTGACAGCAAGGGTAACTTACTTTATGCTAAGTTTTCTTTATTAGCTTAAATCCTAGTTTGTTTAGGATTTAAGCTTATTTAAAAATAAGAATTTTTTATTAGGATATGATTCAATTTTGGATATTTTAGAATCCTTTCTTATTAGAATAAGGATTCTAAGAACTATAATATGTATATATTCAATCCTTCAATAACAAGTTATTCTGAAAATTTTCTACAAACATAAGTTTTCAACTAGAATTTGTAATGCTTTCTTCTAAGAGTGATTCTTGGACCTTAAGAGTGATTCCTAGTTTCTTATCCTCCCTTATTTGTGTTCTTCACTAAATTCAAGCAATTCTAACCTTAAAATTCCAGCAACCAAAGCCCTAAATTCTAACTATACCAACCCTACATTCCAGTCATATATTCCAAATTTTGTGAGTTTAAATATTAGTTAATATTTCTTCCATTTGTCCTATATCAGTGTCCTTGCTGAATTTAGAAATTACTTTCTCGAAAGTTCAACTCCAAATGCATAAAGGTTAAGGACCTAAACCAACTTATCAGGTGAATTTTCTATTGAGTTCTGAAAATTGTTAGATAACTTGCCTAGTTTAAGAGAGTATGACCAAGGTGAAAAACAGAACAGTTAAAAACTTTCCATGGATATAAACCAGTTTTTGTGGTCATCTGGTTTCTTCATCATGGGAATGCCAGGACTCATGTGTTACATATTACATTTAGCACAGCTGGAATTTGAACGTCTAGAATTGTTTTTGATTCTTATTTTTGTGAAATTCCTAAAGGTTGATCAACTTGGTTTGTAGCGAGTGTCTTATTACAGTTTTTTCTGCGTTGAGCTACAGTTGAATTAAGAATTGCAGCAGTCATTTGAGTCCCTGAAGCCGTAGATATTAGCTATTTTGCCACACCAGTCTGATAATCTGTCCCAAGAGGAGAAAGTGATAAAGAAAAGAAAGGATTGACAACCTTGCTGAAATTTAGCTTATGCTCTGAAAGAAATATTTCCTCAGTAATGATTCAAAAGAAGGAAATATCTTATCATGCCATGGCATTGTTGATTGATTTTCTTGTTTGTATTATGTTATAACACAGTTACCCAAGCGTTAACATATTTGAAATTCAATGCCCAGGTATTCCTCTGCTTTGGAAATTCAGTAGCCTCTACCCGCTTCTTGTTGCAAGATGAATTCAATATTCAGACAACGCAATGTGACAATTGCATCATTGTACTCTCTCTCTCTCTCTCTCTCTCTGTGTGTGTGTGTGTGTGTGTGTGTGTGTGTACTCGTAGACATTGTTGTATTTAAAAATTCATTAAACATGCCTTCATTTCATATGCAGGGTTTCATGTTCTGCTTGCAACAAATTGCATGCATATTTTCCATAGTTGCAATGATTGTTGGAAGTGAGGAAATTCAAGAGGCTTCTCAGTTACTTTCATGTTTGGCAGATATGGTGTATTGCACGTAAGCATTTATTTAAATTTCTATCATACTATCAGCCATTAAGCAACTTGATCGCTCAGCCCCAATTTAATGTCAACTTAATGATTATTTTTCTTTTTGGTGGTCAGGGTTTGCGCTTGCATGCAGGTAGGCATGAAATCCACATAAATACATTTAGAAAGCTTGACCATTTTCTCTATCAAATATGAAAATTTCTTATGTCTTGATTGTCTACAGACACAGCACAAAATTGAAATGGACAAACGAGATGGCAAGTTTGGACCCCAACCAATGGCAGTGCCCCCAGTTCAACAGATGTCACGCATTGATCAACCACTTCCTCCCTCGGTTGGATATCCATCTCAAGCATCATATGGGCAACCCTACAGTTATCCACCTCCTCAGCCTCAAGGCTACCCAGCGGCTGGTTATCCCCCATCCAATTATCCACCTTCTAATGCTTATCCACCACCTGGCTACAAGTGATTTTTCACCTGCGCTAATCTCCTTTTGAAAATCCAACGTGTGTTTAGTTTCATCAACTCAGGTGTGGAAGGGATGAACTTCAGATATATGAACATTAACAATTGCAGAACAAAAGACGTTTTGTGAGGATGTATAGGTACTGAGCAATCTTCGTATTAGATACTGTTTGCTATGCGCTAAAATTACTACTATGTTTCGGATGACATCATTGTTATCTTCGTATGAGTCCTTATTAGACATTGTTTATGCACTAGAATTAACTAAGTTTTGGATAAAGACATCATGACTATCTTCATAATCTTCTCTTATTTTGACCCTATCAGTGCTGGTGCGTGCGCACAAAACTTTGTTGCCATACCAATTTCCAAACTTTAAGCTTATCATAGAATTTGAGTCAAATAGGGTTGATTGCTAATGTTGAATCTATTATCTGCACATCAATGTAGCACTGGAGTAAAATGAAAACTCTTGCTTCTCGACTTGCTGGTATACTGCGGACTTGTACAAGAAAGTTAATGGGTATCAAAGGCTATCAGACATGTCTTTGGACTCTCAGATGTTGACTTCAGATTTTATCTATTTGCTATCAACTGAAGTCTTCTGCAGCCTTGGTGTTGGTAGTAATCGTATGACCTCATAACTGTTGAGATATAGCTGCTGTACATTGGTGTCAGTGTGGCTGCCCATATTAGGCACAGGTACATCACTATCTTGTTCCTGTTGGGTCTGTTGAGAGCATAAATGGTCCATATGAGGTGCTGTAGGTCTGTGGGTGTGGAATTTACAGGATACGAAATTGGGTCAATTTGTAGACTGTCAATTTGCACTCCTTGTACTCCTGATGTTGAGAGGTTAGGCTGGCTAGTCGACTTGAAAGGAAATTCAGTCTCGTAAAATATCACATCCCTTGATATGAACATCCCCTTTCTTTCCAAATCCTAAACTTTGTGGCCCTTTTGACCATGAGCATAACCAAGAAAAATGCATCGATGGGCTATAGGATAATTTATCACGTGGTTTGTCGTGATTATTAGCATAACAAAGTGATCCAAACACCTTTAAATGATTATAATCAAGCTTTCTTTTGAAAAATACCTCATATGGACTCTTGTCTTTAAGAATGGGAGTCAGGCATCAAATTGATAAGGTGAACTGCATTCAAAACACACTTTCCCCAGAACTTTAAGGGTAAATGAGCTTGAAAATGCAGTGCATGCGCCACCTCAAGAATGCGGTGATGATTACGTTCTACTCTTCTATTTTATCAACACAAGAAATTTGACAATTAATCCCTTGACTAGCAAAAAAATTTATCATAGGCCTTTTAGAGACAAATTCAGTTCCATTGTCACTTCTTACAGCTTGTACTGGCATCCAAATTGATTTGTGTGAAATGACAGAACATGGTTAAAAAAATCGTAGGCTTGAGACTTATTCTTCAAAGGGAAAACCCAAGTACATCGAGAATCATCGTCAACGATAGTTAAAAAATAATGGGCATCACTAAGTGAAGGGATTGAGCATGCACCCCAATGATCAACATGAATAAGTGCAAAAGGTTTAGCACTGTTCATATTACTAGCTGAAAAGGGTAGTCTGGTTTGTTTGGCCTTATGAGACACATCACAAATATGATTAAAATTGCTGGAAACAGAAACGTTAGGTATTAATTTTAGTCTACTAAAAGAAGGATGGCCTAAACGCACGTGCCACAAGGTGATATCTGATTCAACAACACAGCGATCTACTAATCTATGGCTGCCTTCTAATTTGTAAACTCCATCTCAAAGTCTACCCACTTCAATCAGTGCACTCGTATGTAGGTCTTGAAAGACACAAAAATCCCAAAAAAAAAAAAGTTACGGAACAATTTAAGTCCCTTGTGGCTTTGGCAATGGAGAGGGGGTTACATTTGAAGCCTGACACAAAATAACATTTCTCATATTGATATTTGGTAAAAGTTGGGCATCGCCAATATGAGATATGGAGAGGGCAAAGTCACTTGGTATTTTTACTTTCAGATAGGTAAAGTGACACTTAACATCATCAAGGATACTTTTGTCTCCAACCATGTGGTCAGAGACACCACTATCCACTTGTTGGATATGGGGAGTCCACTTCATGGGAAAACTTCCATATGGGCTTAGTGAGGGAACATATTTATGGGTTTTGACACCACACATCAACTTAAAACCTTAAGACATTCAGTTTATGGGTCCTTTTTACTTATATGTCCTTACTAGCTCCATCTCTTTCCAATATGAGATTCCTATCCACACCTGACATCCCAACAATCTCCCCCTTAAGTGTAAATTTCCACACTAGGCTTGGAGTCACTAGGAGCCCTTCTACTTTATTGATCTGGGCCTACTAGGAGTCTTTTTGCTCTTCTTCGTGGGGAAGCAACCACGGGATCCAACTACCATCTCTATACTCGTCCCTTGCCAAACCATCGACTCTGATACCACTTGTTGGATCTAGGGAACCCACTTTCATAGGAGATCTTCATTATGAATTTAGTGAGGGAACATACTCATGGACTTTAACACCAAACTTCAACCCAAAACCTTAAGGCGTTAGGTTTATGTGTCCTTTCCACTTATATGTCTTTCACTAGCTCCATCTCTTTCCAATGTATGATTCCTACTCACACGTGATTCCACATTGGACTTGGACTCCCCCTTGAGACACATCAACCTTCCGTGAAGTAGAATAGTTTCAATAAACTCAACTCCTCAGGAAGGGATCCCGACAACATCAAAGCCAAATCTTCATCTTTAAGTGTCACATCTAAATTCATTAAATCAGTAACTAAGTAATTAAAATTGGTGATGTGATCATTTATAGTGGTACTCAGAACATAAGAGAAATGAAACAGTCTCTTCTTCTATGGAGCTTATTCTTTTTCATCAGGAATTTCTCTTCCAACGCGTTCCACAATTTAGATGCAAAAGTTTCCTTTGAGAAATCATACTTTTGCTCTCTGAAAAGACACGATCGAATTGTACCATATGTTAAATGATTTATAGTCTTCTAATCTTTCTACTCAACATCATCTGGTTTCTTTTCTTCAATGGCGATGTCAAGACCTTGCTGAAAAAGAGCGTCTTGAACCTCACTTTGCCACATGCCAAAATGACCCGTACTATAAAAAATCTCCACCACAAATCTTGCATTTGTCACGAAAGTCCTTGCTAGAATCGACGAGGTAGAAGTTGTCGACGTAGTTGGTCCAGTCGTATCGTTCGTTTCTATCATCTCTACTATAATTTCTATTCAATAGCTATTAGCATTCCTATCAATGCGGAAGGCTAATAGCTCAAGAAAAAATCTTTTTTGAAGTGAAAGATTAGACTACATTGCAACCACAGAGCATTCTAAGAAAAAACCTTGGCTCTTATACCACTTGTTGGATCAAGAGAGTCCACTTTCATGAGAGATCTTCAATATAGGCCTAGTGAGGGAACATATTCATGGGCTTTGATACCACACTTCAACTTAAAACCTTAAGGCATTAGGTTTATGTATCATTTCCACTTATATTGTAACATCTCGTTTCCATACTAAGAGTTACAACCCTAAATTTCTGTAAATGAGAAATTGTAATGAGAGATTAGAAAAACGCATTTCATACTCATGCATAATATTAGCATACACACACATGAACTTTAATTTTGCACACATTACGATGATTTGTTCATGCACTCATTTGACATTTTTCCAGGTATAAATGATTGTTTTAATGTGATTATAATGTAAATTATGGAATAAGTATCTTAAAAGTTGAGTTGGTGTGTATAAGTAGTGGTTTAGAATTTTTGGTGAAATTTAAGAATTTTTTGAAATTAAGGGTATGAAAAATATCAGGTGGCGAGACAATTGATGAATAGTATTAGAAATAAGTGTTAGATGGCCGTAGAAATTTTGATGAATAACATTTGAAATTAATGACATATGTAATTGAAAATTGGGAGTTAATTAGATTAGAAATTAGAGACAAATGGATTGATTGAGAAAGAAGACCCATTAGAAACCATAAGGTGGTGACATGTGGCAAGTAACAAGTGTCACTTGTCATGACACACACCCATCCACGATATTTCCTTCATTTGAAAGACTATCCTTTGTCTTTCATTTTCATTTGAAGTTTTCTCCTTCTCTCTTAATTTATGATTTTCATCTTCTACACTTCTTCTTCTTCATTTCCACAATACCTTCAAGTCTTACCATTGTGAACTTTGCCATCATTTTCACATGTTTCTTCAAGATCATGTATCTTCTTCTTAAAGAAGAATCTAACCTACTCTACCTTTTATGATGATGATTGTATGGTTCAAGGAAAGTTAGGGTTAAGTGATATTTTGAAGATCTTGAAGCTTAAACAAGTAAGTAGTATGTTATTCTTCTTGATATATGTTCATGTTCTGTTTTGAGGTGTGATCACGTGGATTATTGGTGGCTATTATAAAGATGAACTAGAATGAGTTTAAAGCCAAAGAAAAGCTAGTGTATTGTCTTGAAATGAGAAGAAGTAGGATGATAGTTTTGAGACAAAGTAAAGTTGAAATTGAAGATTAATGTGTGCTGGAATGTGTTAGCTGTAATGTTTCCATTGAACATGCATCTGTATTTTGGCCATATTTTGATCTATAGACATCCAAATAGGATGATTTTAAGTTTATATTAAACTAGATAGATATGGATATATATCTCATGAGGAATTGAATTTGAATTCTATCTCTAAGAGTTTCAAAATTTGGCTTGAAGTTGAGCATTATGTGTTGTTGCGGTTTGGGAACAGTCTATAGTATTTTGAGTATAATTTGTATAATACTGAACGAAACTGCATGAAATTGATGTCATTAGAAACTTAAGATATAAACAAATAATTATTTAGATGAATGTATTGCCTAAATATCTCAATTTTTTAAAAATGTCCATGAAAAATTTGACCTGAAAATATGTTTTGGAGAGAAGCTGGAATGAAGCTTGAATAATTGATCATTACGTGTGCACGATCATGCAGAAGCACAGTCGCGACAAAAAGGAATTACCAGGGAAGTGCACGATCGTGCACAAGCACGATCGTGATAGAGAGGAAACATCAGGAAGATTGCACGATTTGGCTTGAACATTAGGGAGTTGCACGATCGTGCACAAGCATGATCGTGACAAAGAGGAAACATCAGGAAGATAGCACGATCGTGACAGAGAGGAACATCAGGGAGTTGCATGATCGTGATAGAGAGGGATTGTCAAGTGATTGCACGATCGTGACAGAAGAGGTGCCCTGCTGTTTGACAACTTTTAACACTCTTCACTCTTTTAACCATAACTCCTTCTTCGGACCTCCGATTGACTTAAAATTTGAACCACAATCTCCTCACACATTGTCCTTCCTCTCCACAAAATTTCATTGTCATTTGAATTTACTAGGGAAAGGATTGGTAAATGCTTGATTGATGACCTTAGGAAGATCAAGTTTCGCAAGATATGATATATGAATATATCTCAATTCGGAAGTTATGAGTTGTTAATGATATAAAAGTGTTCTTACAAAAGCGAATATGATTGTAAGGAGATGAGTAATGTGTATCAAGTAAAGGTGAATGAGAATTGGATATTATGAGAGCATATAATTAATGTTTGAAAAGAAATGACGAGTAATTGAATTATAATATTAAAATAACCAAATGTTCTTGAGGTGTAAACCTAAGAATAAGCTGTCTACATACAAATGAAAAGGTTTGAATGATCAAGAGACGTGATTAAGGAAACATACCTAGAATAGTCAATTTGAACATGCATTATACATTACACAGATGCATATGTGTATAATTGAATGTTTATGTGATTGTGTAATTAATAATGTGTGTGCAATATGTGTATTGAATAATGTTGATATACATGATAAAATGTTCGCATCCAGACGTTTCTAGATCAAAGAAGCAAATACTAATCTAGAGCGTACTATGAGTCGACTTAGATGGTCTCACTTTCAATGTTTGTTCTATTTTAAATTTCTGTATTGAATTACTATTGAATGTGAACGTGATTGAGACAATTCCAGACATTAATAGTCCGAGGAGTTTGATAAATGTGAGAACATAGGAAATGCTTCATTGAATGTGAATGTAAATGAAATAAGTGATTCTCAACATTTTTTTTAATGTTGGACATCGATCTAATGAAAAATGTGAATGTGAATGAAATAAGTGATTCTCAACATTTTTGTTGAATGTCGGACATCGATCCGATGAAAAATGTGGATGTGAATGTGAAATTGAACGTAAGTGATTGATTGAATATATGTGAATGTGATGCATTTCATTACAAGAATGCATGACAACATAAAGACTGTTATGAATAGAGTAACCACCGAAAAAGAGCTTAAAGCTCAGAATTTGGTAAGACCCTCTAGCTCACTATAAAAAATGAGCCATGTATACCCAACAAATAAGAGACAATTATTAATGAGCCCGATATCTACAATAGATACGGGATAGTTATAGGCACTCAGTCACAACAATAATAATTAAAAGTGAGTCTCATGAGTATTACATATGCATATGATATGTATGATTTAAATGGTTGAAAAAAACAATATGAATGATTTCTGAATGTGCAATATGATTTAAGTGAATATGAAATGCATATGACTTAACATGTTGAATTGATGAATTGATGTGTTATGTGATTGAGTGAGCCATTGAGGATGGTTCATTGACTGAATTTGCAAAAGTTAACCTAAAATTTGCAACATTTTTCAGGCTTAGAAAAGATCTTCAATTAGACAAATTGGAGTCTAGCCAATGTATTCGAGTAAGAGATAAAGGTTGGGATCAGTTCCCATTTGCATAAAATTTTCATTATTTTGTATTAAAGAATATATTGCGCAATTATAGTTTCACATGTATCTGAATAATTCTGTTTTGTAATAACTTTTCAAACTGGAAATGTTTGTAAATGAGATTGATCAATAAGTGTAATATTAATTGTGATTATGATTTTTATAAAAAAAGGGCCGAATTTGATTATTAGTTGTCCAAAATATGCATGTGATGCGTGAAAGTTTTTAATTGTTATGATTAATTGACTGTTTTAGCATGCCACCTTCGTAGAGTATGTTCTCGAATACTGTCAGTATGTTCGGCGATATGCATTATAAAAGTGAGGTGCTATATATATATCCTTCAGTAGCTCCATCTCTTTCTAACGTGAGATTCCTACTCACGCTTCACATCCCAACACCACTATCCATCAATCGTGTAATAAAGTGCAATTACCTGCAAAATTAACCAATGCCTCGTAACCATGATTTGACGTGATGTTGTTGGTTTGTTCAAGAATTTCCATCAATTTGGTGTATTGGTCTGTTGTCAATCGAAGAGCTTACTGGATCTGTGGTTTCGGTATGCTATTGGATTCACCATTGTTGAGTCTTGGCTCACGCCATTGTCTTTCATTTGAGTTGGATAGTTGGCGGCCAGCTGCTGCCATATAGCTTGGTCTTTGCCCTGAATTGTTCTTGCCTGGCTACCTCGATTTTGTTGATCACTTCTCCAATTTGCTGGATATCCTATTATCTCAAAGCATTTTTCCTTGAGATGCCCTGTTTTGTCGCAATGTTCGCATCTTTTGCTTGATCGAAATCTTGAAGCTTGGCTTCTATGTGCGAGTATCTTCGGTTCCTCTGTGATCAGTGTTGGGAAATCTGGAACGGATCTGATCCGACCGTAGCGGAATAATCACGAAACTTTTTCGTGATTTTTGATTTCCCGAAAACCAAGATCTATT
>JANITX010000212.1:53353475-53367564 GCA_027564395.1 Erythroxylum ulei | reverse complement strand
TTAAATCATAAGTTTTATGCTTAGATTTGGTTCTGAGATTAACCTAAAATCTCTACCTAATTGCTTCCGCTGTGTCAGCTGTACACACAAAAAGCTTTTTCCTGATGTTAAAGATGTGCTGATCTTTACAACTTGTGGAATTATGGTGGCTGATGCAAAGCTGCATGATGATATTCACCACTGTAGTGAATATGTTGATTTTACTTCATCTAGATATGGAATACATTTTGTTTATCAATATTTTGTTTGTGACTAACGGCTGACAATCTGTACAGATATGTGGGCAGTTGGTGCAATACTAGCTGAGCTTTTTACATTGACTCCTATTTTTCCTGGTGAAAGGTGATTCAGAGGTTTCCTTTTTGTATAAAAATCTTAATTTGCAAAATGCAAAGAAATGAATTTATTTGAGATCAGCTCATTATTTAGCAGCTCAGCCAATCCTCTCTTGCACATCTAGGACTGCTATTGTAGTGTGTTAGAGATGCAGCACCGTATCACAGACAAACAGACAACAGAAAGAAAAGATAGATTAGATGGAGGGAAAGGGAAAGCAAGAGAAAGAATTAGGATTTGGAGAAAAACTATGCAAACAAGATAGTTGATTTTGCAAAAAACTGATAATGACAAGTTATATGTAGAGGTAGTTACCTAACTAAATGGAGAATAAGTGATAGGGAAGGTCATGAAGTCGGAAATATACTAATCTCTGAACTGGTACCTAAATAAAGTCCATAAAAAATTCCTATTATAGTGGTATGTCATCACATAGCTTTCTTAAGTAATATGGTTAGAGGTATGAAGCTAATTTTATGCATCTTAGATGATATTGTTCAATTGAGTATATTGGATAAGCTCCTGGGCTAAGATGAATATATATTACTCCTGTGCTGCTAGAAATCACCAATATGGCACTTACATATTCCCATTTATCACTAATATGGCAAAGATATGTCTATTGGAGTAAGTGTGCATCGAAAAGTCACTGTATGTATAGAGGTGTCTTTCATCTTTCTAAATACTGTTTGGAAATTCTCTTTTGCTGTGTAAAACCTCTCACCTCTTTAATGCATACTTGTGTATGGTTGTGCACAGACTAAAAGGAGCCACATATATCTTATTGCAGAGCTTGTGTGTGATGTGTTTCCACTTTTATCAATCTGTATGATTAGAGTATAAATATTATTATTATTAAGATTTCACAGATTATTTTGTATTGCTGCCGCTTTGATCACTTGCATCTAGAGGAATCCACTGATGTAGTAAAGAAATTGTGATTTGGTGGTGTTCAGAAAGGAAATAAGGTTTCTTTTTCAGATGTCAAGTTTTAATTTCCTAAAATAAGCTTGCTATTGACAGTGAGGTTGATCAATTATACAAGATATGCTGTGTTCTTGGTGCACCCGATTGGACTACATTCCGTGAGGCAAAAAATATATCTGGGCTGATGAATATTAGTTATTCAGAGGTAGGCTGATCTAATCCTTGTATCCAGTTTCTAGAGGTTGTTTCTTCTCTTAGCGCTTGCTGTTTACTGCTCTATTTTCTTTTATAGATTTTGCCTGCCAACCTATCTCAAATCATTCCCAATGCTAGCTCTGAAGCCATTGATTTGATCATGGTGGGTCTTGATACAGCCTGAAATTTAACAAATTTCCCTATAGTAGAAAGTTTGCATTTGCTGCCAACTTATTTCTTGTATTTCATTTTCTCACTCCTTCCCTTGTTACAGAAATTATGTTCATGGGACCCATTGAAGAGGCCAACTGCTGATCAGTCACTCCAACATCCCTTTTTCCATGTAAAAATTGCTTTAAAGTCTGATTTTCATAGTTTTTATTGATCCTCCATTTATCCAATATTTCTTGTATAGGTGGGCACAAGAGTTTCTTTTCCAGTTCGAGATCCTCTGGAATTAAGGCTTAATAACATAGGTAAGTTCTCTAAAATCAATTTTTAATGCAATAAGCATGCCAAGTGTCTCTATTGATGATTTCTATATCATTCTCTTTCAACTCCACAGGAGCGAAGCCAAATCTTGAGTTAAATCTTTGGGATTTTGGAGCAGACACTGATGACTGTTTTCTGGGCTTGACTCTTGCAGTGAAACCCAGCATTTCAAACTTGGGTAATACATTGTTGACATCTGATTTTAATTTTTATAGCCATTGGAATCTCGAATGATCTTGGAGTGGACAAAATCTATTAGTTTGCTCTGTGCTTCTAGAGTTGCTGCTTTATATGCATCATGATGCCGTATGATTCACTTGGACATGTTCTCTCAAGATATAGAATAGCTGCTGTGGTTTAAAGTTTTATATATGGGGAAAAATTTAGGAATTGCGTCGATGATCTTGCTCCCTAAAATAATTAGTGTGAGCTGTGCAGTATTTTGGCCGAGTTACTTTCAGATTATAGGTGCAGTCTATCTGGATTTTTGGTGTTTTTTTTATCATATTTTCTCCTACAATAGAAAGAATTTATGCTTTCTTTAAACATGACATTTTCTCCTTTTCCCTGCAGAGGCAGTTTGCAATGTTTCTCAAGGTATGCGGAAGGTAATGATTTATGACTGGCTTCAAAAATGCTGCTTGATACAGCTATATCCTTTGATTATACTGTAATCAGCTGTGTGTTCTGAAAGAAATTTCTTTACACTAAGAGTTTGTGGATTTTTTTATCCAGGACATTTTGTTCTGCTCTGATTTCAAAGATCATCAAGAACAATCAGGTACTTGTTTGTTCTTTTCCTTTGCCTAATAATAAAATGGGAAACTTGGATTAAAAAAAGTTCCTCGCACTGCATCTTTTTTTAGTTGGAGGTTAGTTCCCCTCAATACTTCTTTGATAGTCCTTTTGATTGTCCACACGTCCCAACCTGACCAGGTTTGATTTTTTTTGTTTCTTTTACAATGATATTTGGTTCAAGAATTAATTTGTCAAAGCAGAATGTTCAATTTTTTGTTTTCAATTGGAATTAGATTGAGAGTTTGGCTTTTGCTCTGGAATTTCTCAGTAGAATATCAGTTGTTATTGTTGTAATTCCTTTGCTGGTTAGGAGCTCATTTGCTGCAGAGGCCCAATCCTGACTTGCACTTCTAATGTTTTGTGATTCGGTTAGGTCTTTTGTTTATAGATGAGTGTAAAGTCTACGGTTTTCATTTCTACTTTTTGCAACAATAAGAAAGAAACTAACTTGTACCATTAAGTAACAATGGTTCACGTGGTAGTTTTATGTCCAAAACATGGGAGTAGAGTCAAGTACTTGCTCAAGGAGAGAAAAAAATACCGAACTTCACCAGCATCTATTAATTACCTGGGATATTTAACTTGTTGTAATTGATTCAT
Organism: Erythroxylum ulei; assembly: GCA_027564395.1. NCBI lineage: Eukaryota > Viridiplantae > Streptophyta > Magnoliopsida > Malpighiales > Erythroxylaceae > Erythroxylum > Erythroxylum ulei. The sequence continues at coordinate 53,364,216 of JANITX010000212.1, read as the reverse complement.
AAAGAAGAGGATTGCATAGAACTGGTTCTTTTCTTTTCTTTTCTAAATCTTTTTTTGTGTTTTTGATCGTCTCTTCTTACTCCTTTACTTTCGTGGTCATTCTTGCTCCAGTTTTTTGGTCACTGCTGTCCCCAGACCAAAATGAAATTAACTCTCCAGTTCAGTCATCCTTGTCATTATCGTGCAGGTTCGTTCAGAAGTTTGCAGTGTCACGTTTTACCTATATTGCCTAATATATGGATTTAAAAAAATAAAGTACATTGCGAGAATGGAAGGATGGGATTTCAGGAATGAAAACTTTTGACGTTCTCACTTATCTGTGGTAGTCTATTGCTTTTCTATGCAGTTAAATATACTTGTTGCCAAGTCTCAAAAGTGTGAAAACGTTGCTTCTCCTTTTGCATGCAGTGCGATTCAGCATACATCGGAGGGGGTAACAAAATCATCAGGATTCACAATTGGGTCGCAACAGCCCAAGATACTAGATTATCCACTGTTGGCGATGCCCTCACCTTTTCCCCAAGGTCATTATCTGTAACGAATAGTATTGTGATGATCCCATGAGGATGGGGTAGGATAACACCATAGCCTTGGGTCTTATTTTGTATAAAGCTTCATCATTTTCGCTTCCGTGATGCTAACAACAGTTTCTCAACGAAAGTCTAGTCCAATCTTTTTCACTTATGCATAGTGCAAAGCTAGAACTTCAAAATCATTCAAAATGTTGGAAATTTTAAAATTTAATGTTTTAGAATTGTTGAAAAATAAAAATCCTTGTTTCGTATTATACCAAAAATTCAGAATTATAGTTTGAAGATTCAATTATTTTATGTCAATAAAAGGAAGTTGAGAGCTAAGCTTCGCAGGCAAATTCCAACTTGTCAAAGTAGTGATAAGTAAGACGAATAACTATTAGATCTCTCACTGGAAGGATCTGCTGAAGCCCCAAGCCAAGGTGAGTGATCTGGTAACTGATCAAAATTGGAGCATCAACATGAGAGGTTTTGACTAGCTAAAAGCTGCACTACCTAACTTTTGACCAGAAGGAAACAGAGGGGATAGAGTAATCTTGGCACCTTATGCTTTGGAGAAGTTCTCTACCAAGTCAGTAAGGAAGCTCTTTAAGACTCAAACACTTATGAAACAATGGTATAAAATTCCTTGGTTTCCTGGAAACAATCTTAGATATGCTACTACTACATGGCTTAATTGGTGGAACAGATAGTTAACTATAGATAGAATGAGGATTGAAAACCCCACTGATTACATATGCTCATTATGCTGCTCACTTCGAGAGTCTAGGAACCACTTAATTCTTCTTGCGCTCTTATAATAGATCACTATGAAGAAAAACAAAGAATGTATGTAATACCAGTGACTTGAGTGATTATTGGGATGAACTGATTAATCAACTGGCTATGTGTAAGCTTCCAAAAGGGATCTCTAAACTTGTTAAGCTAGCTTTTTATGCTAGAATCTATGAGACCTTGTGGGAGTGGAATAGGAGGAAGTCTAAATCACAGCAGCTTAACATTGATCAATTCTAAGCTAACACATTTGGAAAAATCAAGGAATATTTTGGACTATGTCTAAGGAAGGAAATACTTTCAACTGAAGTCGCTTTAAGGTATGCTTGTTAAATTCCCCAATTAATTTAGGAGAACAAATGAGGATCTCAACGAAATAAAAGAAGTATTAAATTGATTCAAAGTCCTTTAACTAATGTTTGAAAGTCACTATTGATGATTAAATGATCTGAATCAACCTCAGTCAGAATATGACAACCCCACTCCATTAACCTTTCACTAGGTCAAAAGATTAAAATTCTCAGCTCCTCTAAATGTCTGTCCAACTCTTCTAAGTCTACTAATTTCTTCTCGCTCTAAATTAACCTCTCAAATAACAAGAACTGATTTGCTTCATCTACACTTTACACTCATCTATCAATTCGTTCATAACTTTGCCTTAAACGACATCATTTTGTTACCTAAAGATTTCCTTTCCTGTCTTTATGTTTTGGCTACTTAAATGACGTCTTTGTGTTTTTCCTCCTTTTTCTTTGTTTTCTGACTACTTAATCAACGTCTTTGTGTTTTATTTTGGTGTTTATATTCTTTTGTTTTTTGCTTAAGCCTTTGTTTGGATCCTTATTTACACAAGAGAAAGGAAAGGAAATATTGAGGGAAAAAGAGGAGAAAAGAATGGAAGAGAAACAGGACTTCATTTTCTCTGTTTGTTTTCCTAATTTATTAAAGGAGGGAATTGAAACTTATATTGGACAAAATAATTTTTTGAGACCTTTATGCTCTTGATTATGGAACTTCAACATACACAAATAAGAATACTATGGTAATTTACATATATTGGATTCTCTTATCTTAGATTTCTCCTCCTTCCCACCAATTTGAGGGGAAATATATTTGGCCCAAACTTCCTTCAGTTTCCTCTCCATTCTCTCACTTTCTTTTTACTTATTTTTATCCAAACGGTGAAAATCAAGAGAAGTTCAATTCTCTTCCTTTCTTTTCTCTTGCTTTCCTTCAATCCAAACCAAGCCTAAATGATGTCTGTTTCACCTGTAATTCTTCTTCTTCTCTCATCTTTATGACTTAAACACTAATCCTAGGATTTATGACTTAAGTATTTCCAATTTTATATTTCACATATGACTTAAACCCTAACCTTATTTCCTATTTCACGTACTCATACTAATCTTAACTCAACTGGGGTTAGTGTTTATTTCGTATGTGAAATATCTACTTTTAAAATTCCTATTAATGTGTTCTACACACTTATCCTATTTCACATATGACATAAACACTAATCCTAGGATTTGTGACCAAGTATTTCCTATTTCACATATGAAATAAACAATAATCCTAGGATTTGTGACTTAAGTATTTCCTATTTCCTATTTCAAATATGACATAAAAACTAATCTTATTTCCTATTTCACTTACAACATAAAGACTAAGATTAGTGTTTATGTCGTATGTGAAATAGCTACGTTTAGAATTTCCTATTAATATGTGTTCTAAACGCTTATCTTATTTCACTTACAACATAACACTAATCCCATGATTTGTGACTTAACTATTTCTTATTTTCCTATTTCATATATGGCATAAACACTAATCCTATCTCCTATTTCACATACTACATAAACATTAATCCTAATTCTAGGATTAATGTTTATGACTTATATGAATAACTACTTTTATAATGTATCAATTAGGATTTGTGACTTAAGCCAAAATGTGAAATAACTACTTTTAAAATTATAACGATTTATTGTCAAATGTCAATAAGCTTTAATTTATGTTTTATATTTTGTCATAACCTTTTTTTTAATTTTCTTTAATAATATGCCTGCATTATGCTTTGAATTTTTATCTATTATTCTTTTTACATTTTTATTAGTCATTTCAAATACATATTAATATGCACTTTGTCATTAAACACTACTTCAACTAGGATTAGTGTTTATGTCGTAAATTTCTTACAAAATACTAATTTAAAGGTTAAAATAGGATTTAACATTTATAAATCCTATTATAAATGCTATATATTATCCAAGGATGAGTCGAGGCCTAAGATAAGGTTACTTTTAATAAATTAGGACTTAAAGAGAATTAGGATTAATGTTTATGTCTTATATGGAATAACTACTTTGATAATGTATCAAATATGAAATAACTACTTTGATAATGTATCAATTAGGATTTGTGACTTAAGCCAAAATGTGAAATAACTACTTTTAAAATTATAACGATTTGTTGTCAAATGTCAATAAGCTTTAATTTATGTTTTATATTTTGTCATAACCTTTTTTTAAATTTCTTTAATAATATACCTGCATATATGCTTTTATCTATTATTCTTTTTACTTTTTTATTATTCATTTCAAATACATATTAATATGCACTTTGTCACTAAACACTACTTCAACTAGTATTAGTGTTTATGTCATAAATTTCTTACAAAATACTAATTTAAAGGTTCAAATAGGATTTAACATTTATAAATCCTATTATAAATGCTATATATTATCTAAGGATGAGTCTAGGCCTAAGATAAGGTTACTTTTAATAAATTAGGACTTAAAAAGCATCCAAAATGAGTTATGTCCATAACTAGCAAACTAAAGAACACTATACTCTATTTGTTTTTCATTCAACAGAGTTTCTCACCATATGCTTATTATAATATTATGTTGTCATATATCTTACTATAGGGTTTTTCATAATATGCTAACCAATTGCATTCTTTAGTAGAATATAAACTTGGCATGTCAATTTTGATTTACCATTATGTTATTTACAACTTAAATTGCATTCACTAATTTAGTAACGTACTTATAACTGTATAGCTACATGGAAAAAAGTTGAATGACTCATTGAAAATGCTCCCAATACTTGGAAAGATTGAAGATTTTCATGAAATTTGTAAATGATCAAATTAGTTTAGAATATGAAATTTGTTGTCGATGCATAGATTTCTTAAATTTAAACAATCAAAGTTAACAGGTGGTATATAATTAGTTGCTAATCTGAGGCAAAGATAAATTCTATACTCAATGAATTTATTATAGAGAGTTCTAAAGCAAGAAATGCTAGAAGTTTTGATACTTGTGATGATGTTGATAACAATAATGATGTAAATGATAGTGATAATAATAATGACATATGATGGAATTAGAGAAATGTCAGAAGATGTGGGGAATTATATGGAGACTATGGATGAAAATACTTTGCCTAATACTTTTGGTAGAATTATAGAAGATAATATTGAGAATTTATTGAAAATAACTCAAGAAGACTTATATCCAGGTTCTATAATTTTCTCACAACTATCTTTTGTTGTGAAGTTGTTGCACTTGAAGGTATATAATAGGCGGAGTAATTTTTTTTTTGATATGTTGATTGAGTTGCTTAATGATGTATTACCAATTGGCCACAAATTACCCAAATCTTACGATGAAGCAAAAAAATTGTTAAAAGACCTTAGATTAGGATATATATCAATACATGCTTGCAATTATGATTATGCTATCTTTTGGAAGGAGTTTAAAGATCTTCAAAAAATTCCTATTTGTGGTACATCAAGGAGACAAGTGAATGATGGAAAAGAAAAAAAAATACTGTATAAAATCTTGAGATACTTTCCTATTAAACCACAACTATAAAGGCTTTTTATGTTAACAAAAAAATAGCCATAAATATAAGGTGGCATAAAAAGAAACACACTGATAATAATGTTATGCATCATCTAGCATACTCAAAGGCATAGAAAGCCTTTGATGGGAAGTTTCTATGGTTTGTAGAGGATTTTCATAAATTAGAAAAATATTATATTTTGTTCAAAAGGTTACTTGGTCCGAATTATGATGGAAATGTGGCTTGTCAAAACATAATATGTTATTCAAAAGGTTACTTGGCCCAGATTATGATGGAAATGAAGAGGAAAGGGAAGGGTATTAATTCTATCTTTTAGACTTATTTTATCACTTCCTGTATTTACTATAATGTAATTTAATACATTTTTCTTGGATTACAAAATGGATGAACATGCAACTGATGAGTTATTATGCTGTGAATAGTAAAGTCAAGTGGTGCTTGCTTTAATTAGAACCAAATACTTTGTGTATCAACACTCACAATATTTTTAGTTGATTTTAACCAAACTTGTTATTTGTTATTGGTTCATGGACTTGGAAAATACTAGGTATTTTTTTCAAAGTAATTTTTTCATTTATAAAAGGTAAATAGGTACAGAACATCAATAATAAACAAAACAAAGGGAGAGATCCTAGTTAAATGGAATTTTACAACTCTTCAACCTCAGCTTCGTATAAGGTGAGCAGAATAAAGAACAAAGATAAATGAACTAAACAACATCTCTCAGCATTAGAATCTCATGGATACTTTTCAGCGTTTCATGTATCAAGAGGGAGAGAGATTTTTGCTTAGTTTCGAATCTTCGAGCATTGCGCTCCTTCTATATGCTTTGTACATAGAGTCTGACATCTATAGAATAAATCGATTCCATAGGGGAATGATGATTAGCTAACCATTGTATAACACTTGAGAGCGAACAAGTTGGCAATGACCATTGAAATTCCCTTTTAACAACTTCCCAAATCCGGTTGGTGATCTCACATATGAAGAATAAGTGGTCATGTGATTCAGTCTCTGTTAAGCACAAAGGACAATCTCTATCAATAGTTAAATACCTGAGTCTATCAGCTGTATTGAGGTGGTTTTGGATAGCTAGCCATAGGAGGAAAGAAACCTTTAGAGGAATGTTCTTATTCTAGACAATTTTAGACCAATTGTGAGATCCCACATCAGTTGGAGAGGGGAACGAAGTACGCCTTATAAAGGTACGGATACCTCTCCTTTACAAGCGCGTTTTCCATGGCCTAGTGGACCAGATCCCATCAGAACTTCGAGGTTAAACGTGCTCGGATGAGAGTAGTTCTGGGATGGGTGACCTCCTGGGAAGGCCTCGGGAAAAGTAAAATCGTGAGGGCTTGGCTGGGCCAAGGCCTAAAGCGGACAATATCTGTAAGCGAGTGATCTAGGGTGTTACAGGTGGTATCAGAGCCGGTACCCGAATCGTTGTGCCAGCTAGGCTGGACCCCAAAGAGGGTTGGGCCCTAAGGGGGGTGGAGAGTGTGATATCCCACATCGGTTGGAGAGGGGAACGAAGTACGCCTTATAAGGGTACGGATACCTCACCCTTACAGATGCATTTTCCATGGCCTAGTGGACCAGATCCCATAAGAACTCCGAGGTTTAACGTGCTCGAGTGAGAGTAGTTCTGGGATGGATGACCTCCTAGGAAGGCCTCAGAAAAAGCAAAACCGTGAGGGCTTGGCTGAGCCAAGGCCCAAAGCGGACAATATCTGTAAGCGGGTGATCTGGGGTGTTACACCAATTCACTGCAAGTTTGCACAAAAGGAACAATTCTCTTATGCTTCTATTCGACAGTTGATGGGTTAGGCAAGTGTGCCAGAAGAAAGTGTCTCGATGGGACAGGCTTGGATTGTAGTTTGGTTGTAATTGGTTAATACCTTCAGGAAAAATGCCAAGTTGTTCTGCTAATGAAAGCTTCCATCTTTGTATTATGTGGGAAGTGAATAGAAAGCCTTACTTCCACCGAGAAGTGTATAAGAGCTCCTCTTCTCAACCAATTATCAAACCACAGTGTAATGAACTTCCCATTGCTAAAAGAACATGACATGTCTGCTTCAACGTCTTGCCTCATCTTGAGAAGTTGGTTCAAAAAGAAAGAATGCAATGCTTTATTATGGAGCTCCTAGATGCTTTTACCTTTGACAAAATAAGAGTGAAACCATATAATCCATAAGGAATTATGGTCTTCCAGAATCCACCAAAACCACTTCAATAAGACCGTTTGATTGATGAGTTTTATAGAATATATGTTGAGACCTCCTTCTTCTTTAGATAGTAGATATCAACCCATTTCAGTTCTGCATGACCTTTAGCTCCATTTGAATAGTTCCATAAGAAGCCCTTGAACAGCCTCTCAATCATCTTAGCTACATTTTTTGAAAGAAAAATGTGAGAGCTTCAATATATATGCAGTGAGCTATAACCTCCCTATATATGACAACAATTTATTCACCCATGAGCTTATCCTCTTATGTATTTTTTTTCTAAAAGGGGACTGGATTCCAAGAAAATTAATCTCTCGGTGGAGATTGGGAGGTTGAGCTAGAATAGAGGTGGCTCTTTTTCCATCATTCCTATTAGAAGAGCAAGTTGTGAGGCCATCAGAGAAGCTCTCTTTGATAGTACAACTTGATTCTTTTGCAAATTGATGTGTAAACTTGAGATATCTTTGAATGTGTGTAGGGTATGCATAAAGCATTTGATAGATTTTGGTTTAGCGCAACAAAAAAGAAGTAAGTCATCTGCAGATTAGTGAGACCAATTTTCTTACATTTTGAGTGATATTTAAAAATGTTTGATTCCACTTCTTTTTTGATGATTGAGTTCGAAACTTCCATGCATATTATAAAAAGGTAGGGGAATAGAGGATCCCCCTGCCTTAAGCCTTTTCTTGCTTTGAAAAACTTGGTTAGGCTTCCATTGATAAGGATAGCATAACTCGCCGTAGAGATGCATTTCTTGATCCATCCAATGAACCTGTTTGGAAAACAATAAATTGACATTAATTTCCATAGAAAGCTTTATCTCATATTGTCATATGCTTTTGGAAATCAATTTTGATAGTGCAATTTGAAGCTAAATTCACTTTAGAATATCCCTTGAGAAGCTCTTGCACTATTAAGAAGTTGTCTCCTATCTTCCTTTGGCTAATAAAGGCTCCTTAATTGTCACTGATTAGCGGATTTATCACCTTCTTCAATCTAGAAGTTAGGATCTTGGATATAACCTTGTACAATACTAGGTAGTTGTTCGAGTTATGCCTAAATATTTTTGTAATTTGAGCATCTTTGTCAGTATATCAGACATATTCCAATTTGTGAATTGATCTTTTTATTTATTATTTTATTTATAAGAATTGCTCAAACCATCATTAATATCTTGTATAGGGACAAAGGATCATCATTTAATGTCATATTATTGATACAATTTAATGAAGTTTATATAATTTTACTTTATATAGGGAATGCTCAACAATTTAAATTAATAATATTCTCTATGTTTTAATTTTGTAATAATTACCAAATAATTCATAGTAAAAAACTTGTTGATACATTATATACATAACGTATTGCTTAATATCATGGATTTAAAATCTTTCCTAATGGAATTAACAAATGTAGTTAAAACTTTCTAACCTACAGAGCAAAAAACATAACAAATAGCATTTTACTACATTAATAAAAATGTACCAAATAATATATCACTACATTATGAAAAACATAGCAAATGACATATTTCTATGTTATAAAAAATGTAGCAAATACAATATAACTACGAAGGACAAATATGTAGCAAAAAACTATTAGCTACATTTTATTTTCATTGCCAATTATTTGAAGCCAGTTTTTTTCTTGCCAACATCGACATATGCTTGATTTTTAGCTACATTTTTTATTCTTTAGCTACGAAACTATTTTGTTGCTAATACTTTTTGTCTACAATTTTTGGAAACATCGGCTATAATTTTCAGCTAAGAAAATTTGGTGACGTTTCATGCAGCGAAATACAAATGTCACCAATACCTATAGGTATTTTTTTTTGGAATAATGGCTATGTTTTTTTCGTAGTCTATTGCTTACTTTGTCATAGTGTAAATAACAAGAAAAAAAGATTGTGAAAATTGAAAATAAAACTAATTAGAAATCCTAATTTGATAAGTCACCCTAACTTTATAATAAAAGCATGATAATAAATTGTGAGATCCTACATCGGTTGGAGAGGGAAACGAAGTATGCCTTATAAGGGTACGGATACCTATCCTTTACAGATGCATTTTTCATGACCTAATGCACCGGATCCCTTCAGAACTTTGAGGTTAAATGTGTTTGGGCGAGAGTAGTTCCAGGATGGGTGACCTCCTGGGAAGGCCTCAGGAAAAGTAAAACCGTGAGGACTTGGCTGGGTCAAGGCCCAAAGCGGACAATATTTGTAAGCGGGTGATCTAGACTATTACAAATGGTATCAGAGCTAGTACCTAAACCGTTGTGCTAGCTAGGCTGGACCCCAAAGAAGGCTTGGCTCTAAGGAGGTGTAGAGTGTGAGATCCCACTTCGGTTGGAGAGGGAAACGAAGTACGCCTTATAAGGGTACGAATACCTCTCCCTTACAGACGCGTTTTCTATGGCCTAATGCACCAGATCTCATCGGAACTTCGAGGTTCAATGTGCTTGGGTGAGAGTAGTTCTAGGATGGGTGACCTCCTGGGAAGGCCTCGAGAAAAGAAAAACCGTGAAGGCTTGGTTGGGTCAAGGTCTAAAGCGAACAATATTTGTAAGCGGGTGATCTGGGATGCTACAAGTGGTATCAGAGCCGGTACCTAAACCGTTGTGTCAGTTAGGCTGGACCCCAAAGAGGGCTGGGCCCTAAGGGGGGGTGGAGAGTGTGAGATCCCATGTCGGTTGGGGAGGGAAACGAAGTACGCCTTATAAGGGTATGGATACCTTTCCCTTATAGACGCATTTTCCATGGCCTAATGCATCGAATCCCATCAGAACTCCGAGGTTAAATGTGCTTGGGCAAGAGTAGTTCTAGGATGGGTGGCCTCCTGAGAAGGCTTCGAAAAAAGCAAAACCATGAGGACTTGGCTGGGCTAAGGCCCAAAGCGGACAATATTTGTAAGCGGGTGATTTGGGATGTTACAGGATCCTCCTTTGTGCTTGTTCTCCTCGTTTGCTTCACCAAGCTGCAACCACTCCAGTGCCAGCGCCAGCAAGCCGCATCTGTCTCCACACATGCTGCCTACGTCGTCCCTTTCGACTACCGCCTGTTACATTTTATTCCTTGTGTCTCCTCGTTCTTGTAGCTCATTCTACTGTTGCGTGGATGTCACAATTTAATAGGCAACCCTTCTTAAATCCCTGTTGCTCCTATGCTTGTCTTAATGCTGCCTCTCCTTGTGCGTTTTGACAACAACGTAACGTTTCACGCTGTGTTATTGCGTGAAACGCTGCGTTGGTGCGTCCATAACTTAAATCTTTTTTTTGAACTTGCAATTAAAATTTTCTTCTTCTTTGCCCTCCATTTTTTGTCTTTTAATTTTCTTT
>JANITX010000212.1:53260935-53274969 GCA_027564395.1 Erythroxylum ulei | reverse complement strand
AGCCCCCCCCCCCCCCCTCCTTCATTTCAATTTTGTTGTCAACCGATGGAACAACCTTGTACTGGTCAGGTACTGTTTCGGCCTGCTTTGGAGAGTTACTAGGACTAGTTAATGAAGCAGTAACTAGAAGGGGCTGCCCTTGTGGCACTATTTCAGGTAGTGCCTCCTCCTTATCCATTTGTACTACTGCCTCATTATGCTCAATTCCCATCACTTCCCAATAATCCCCTTTAAGGAACGATTTACCCATTGGTTTCCAAGCCTTGCCTTGAGCCTTAAGGGAAGGTTTCCATTGATAAGTCACCATAACCTTATCTTCTCGCATAGAATTACCATCTGCCAGTCGGAGAATAGGAATATTTTCCTTCAATTCTTTAGTTAAATCCATGCTCACACAAATTCTAGCAAACCCAATGCGTTTCCTCAATGCTGTATTTTCATCCATACAAAGTGGTTTGCCCAAGGATGTTGCAAGCATACTTAAACCTGTGGTAGTCCAATATTCCAAGGGGATATTGTGAATGTTGATCCATAGGGGAATATTCTTTGTTCGAATTTTCTCAAGTTCCATTCCCGGTTGCCAAGTTTGTAGGAAGAGGGGAAGTTGGGATACATGCCAAGGACCCTCCTCAATGACCTTCTGGGCTTCCGATTTGGAGGAAAAAGTAAAGCTAATGTTGTCTTCTTTCAAAAGCATGACCTCCTTTAGCCCTCTACCATTCCAATTCCTCTTGGCCCAAGCTTGGATAATTGGGAAACCTGGCCTTTTTTCCATGAAAAAGCCCACCAAAGTTGCTTCCCAAGTGCTAGCTCCCTGTTGTAATTCCTCCAGGCTAGGGGCAACCATAAGTTGTCCATCTTTCTCAACAGGTGGCCTATAGGCTAAGGACGTATCGGAATTGTCCCCCACAACTTGTTTCCAGGTTCTCCTAGTTGCATCTTCAAGATTCCCAATATAAGGTTGAGGTCTTGGTGGTACAGCAGAGGGGTTAGTAGAATTCGGGTTTGCTGCAGAAGGTGGAGTGCCTAATGGGGCTGTAAAGGCTCTAACAAAAATAGGTTTTGGGCTTGTTGAGGTGGAGGTGGAAGGGGGGGTTAGAGTGTCTTTGGAAGAGGGGGTAGGGTTGAGGTCAGAGGAGTCCATGGATAGGGGATTAGGAAAGGTTTCCAGAAAAGTAGGAACAGGATCTGAAAAATGAGTTTTTGGTGGTGAAATGCAGGTACAGGTACAGAAGAAGAGAGGAGAAAAGCGCAAGAGAAATAGCTGAGAGGTTGAAAGCGGGAGAAAGAAAGGAAAAAACAAAAGCAGGAAACTGATAGCAGAGGCAGGAAGCAGTAGCTCGACAACAAGAGTCAGCTGCCAACCATGGCTAACCCCCGACACAAAGCAGCTCTGCTTTGAAGAAACACTTAATAGCCTTTTTGCCTCATGGTTGTTTCCAAGAAGAGAGGTCTTCTTCCTCCTTTACTCTGCGGTTCGTTTTCTCCTTCTTCTTCTTTTAAATCTTTTCTTATTCTAGCTTCTGATGGCAGCCAATTGAAAATTAGAATTGTTGTTTTCTATGAGCGAGATGTCTCTACATTCTCCCACTAAAGAGGACAATTATACTCCCACTAACTATCTTGTAGTCATGATAAAATCACAATCATCTCCAAAACGAAACTCTTTAAATTTATTATAAAAATGAATCTTTCATTATTTCGTAGTCTTTCAACTATACATCAAATATATTAATAAAAACACTAGTTTAGTTAGATATATTTTCATAAGATTTGAACCTTTCAAATCTCGTCATACTCTTATTACTTATCTTGAGAATTATTAGAGAGTGGTCACTTTTAACTACAAAATCGTCACCAAAAGTTATTAAAAAGTGGTCACTTTTAGCTCAGATTTAAAAAATGGCCGCTAAAGAATAATAAGAGGAGACAAAACTAGAAAGTTTATTGGAGGGAAACGAAAAAGAAAACACACGGTGTTAGAACTCTGCTCGTAAATCCCCTTCCCAAAACCAATTGTCACATCCACGTCAAAGAAAGATTCATTGCACTAACTCTGCCGTTTTCGATTTCAGGATCTGTATACACGTACATACACTCTTCCACGGTCCACGGATTATTGTCTGTTTATCGAATCAAATAATTAACTGCACACGTCTCATCCTCTGCGGCAACAACATCTCTCATCCTCTGCACGAACTAGTAAGTATTGTTCTTTTTCTTTTCTTTTTTTTTCTTTATAGGTTAATTGTGAATTCCGACGGGTTTGGCTTTTCGGCTTTTGGGTTTCTGGGGATTAGGATTTGGTAAATCTTCAAAGTCAAGAGCTTGAAACAAATGACTCCGGAGGGCTTTGTATTAGAGATACTGGGTGAAAAGGTGTTTCCCTTATGTTAGACGTAACCTTCCTTTCCTTAAAACAAGTTTCTGATTGTAGTTATGCAAAATGATGAAGTAAAATGTCCAAAGATTACTTGTTGTTATTGTTAACGCTTAGCAGTGCCAATAATGAGACATACAGAGTCTTCCGCTCACTCTCTCTTTCTCTCTCTCTCTCTCACACATGGATAGATAATGATACCAAGATCTTAAATTGTGAGTTGTAGGCTACTGTGCTTATGTTGGTATCAACAGTGCTTGATGTGGTTCCGTTGCAGAACTGCGATTTGAAATCCTTATTGGGGCCAATTCATTTTGTCTTGTTAGCTGATTGCGTACTTTGGCGAGCGGATGATAGTGAACAGGTGATTTAGTTGTTTTGTTTAGGTGGTTTATTACTTGCAAATTTCTTTGGTGTTGGATGAGCTGTGATTGAACTTTTATAAGATGTTGTGCCTTACGTGCTTATGACATGTTTTTGCAATTTCTCGAGGTTGGGTTACTGAAATAGTAAATCAAGTTTCTTGTTCTGATTGAGATCTTCTTCAACTCAGTAATGTCAACTGCTTTGGTACTAGAATCATGATATTATAACATCTATTGGCTGCAGACTATTGTGGCTTTCACTTGCAGACGAAATGGAGTGTTAGTTGACTGCTAATGTCGGACCATTGGAAAAAAATTCTGGCAGGTCGTGATGCTAATTCTTGCATAATTGTTAAATATTTGAGCAAGTGGTATTTGAGTACTGATGGGTTCTTTGCCCTCAGGCTTCATTTAGCTGTTTTTCTATGCTTCTACTAGGTGATTCATTCTGACTTGGAGTATCTGCAACTTTTTTCTTCTTGAGAAAAAAACATAACTCACTCATCAAAATCAATATTAGTTTTTTGTTCTATGATTATATTGTTTGTTAACCTCATAAGTCAAATAAAACGTATGCAGAATTGAGCTCATTTAATTGTTGCTATTATTGTCCTTTAACACCAGTCTCCCCTTGAAGAATGGGCTTCACCTAGAGTGATAGATGGATAACGGCTCCTCTCTTCTTTTTGAATTCACATATCTTATTTCTACCTTTTGTTTTTATCTTCATTACAAATCAACATAGGTATCTCGCATTGTCCTAGCCACAGATGCTGACACATATGGGCAAGCCCTGGCTGAAGTGCTAGCTTGTCGACTGGGAAAGGAAAGTTGACTTCTATGGTTTATAAGCTTTCTTTTCCCTGCTTAGAATGGTATTCTCTTCTATTTAGAAATAAAAACGGAAGGCCTTCAACAAGGAATTATTAGGCATCTAGCAGTTTAGCACTATGAAGAATGCACAAGAGTGCTTAGATAGTTTAAGGTACACCATTATTTGGATTTGAAAAAGTTTGTACCTGCTCGCCTGAGCATATACACACAGATATGGTCCTGTAGGTTTATTTGTCGCTTTCCTTCGTTTCCCTTCACCTGATTATTAGCCTCAATTTTCATATTATGCACACCACATATCTTTATGATGTGCGATGACAAATCACAGTTTAGGGCCTATTTGTAATGATAACCTTCTTACATAAGTTATTTGATCATTTGATTTTTGCTCTGCAAGCTGAAAATAATAAACAATTGGGGTTGTGGCATCGTTAAAATTCTAGAACTATTATCCCATGCTTAAGAATTTATTTACTATTTTTCTTACTCATTTTTTCCTGTTCTTTCTTTCTGGGCTGTACCAGATGTTGGCTGGTTTGTTGGCCAAGGAAAGATGATTCTCATTGGTTCAAAGATGCCAGTGAGGTCTGTTTCTATCTTAGTTTTCTCCCTTGACAAGTTCTGATCGGTGACATTTTGCTTACGTGAAAGTGAATAAATACACAATATTTCTAAATGCATAATTCCAGGCACACTACTGGTCTTGAAGTTGCTTTTATAATTCTTTCGTATATGAAGATTGATATGTTGCTCTTGTCGACATGGACAAACCTACAGTCGTCTAATTACGTTGAAATTATTTTTGTAATCTCAATATTTATAATTTGTAAATTGGTCACTCTATTTATTATTTTGTTTATAAGAATTGTTAAGGTTGTAATTGAAATTTTGTATACATAAAATATTCTTTTTATTCGTATAATTAAATGATATTTTACTTTTTATATAAAATGTTTCAAATTATTAATTATTTTTGTATAATAAATTAATAACAAAATCTAAATATCATATATAAAATATGGATTAAAAATGTAATAAATGATTATAATTAATATGGTATACATTTTGTTAAAATATATATTAAAATTTTGATTATATTTTATAAAACGTAGCTAAATATTTGATCACTCTTTCAAAAAAAATAGGTAAAAGTTTTTTGTTATATTTTTATAGATGTTAAAAATGTTTGACAACGTTTCTCGGACTCTAACTAAAATTTTTTAACTATATTTTAGAAAATGTAAATAAAAACTTTTGGTTATATTTTAAAAAATGTAGCTAATAACCTAAAATGTATTAGCAAAGATTTTACAAAACTTTCCTAATAATTTTCAGTAATGAAAATAAAGTGTAAAGAAAAATTATTAGCGACCATTTTCAAAAAATGTGAGCCTATAATTTTCAACTACAAAAATTTGAAGATATTTTGGGGGACAAATATAAATTATCCCTAAAATCGTGTACCCATGTGCACTGTTACAAAGGTTACTTTTGGTATTTGAACTTTCATCGAAGTTTGTCACCAACACTTTTTGCACGACAGTCTCCTTTAGGTTCGCTTAAGCAAGACTTAGCTTTGAACACATCTTCGAAGTGTTTAATTTGCACACTCTCAAAGAATAATGTTAAGAAAGCAATAAGAATAAAGGCAACAAAGAAACACAGAGGTATGGTCAAAAACTAATTTTATATACTTTCCCTCAAAAGAATACATAGAATGCTCTCTCTGATGAAATGAGAAGAGCAGCTCGAATGAGCTATATATAGGCATTCTAACTTACCTTCCAAGTTATATTTAGAATCCTATTATATCTAAACTGCCTAAGATCGTGTTAAGATCACGTCTATCCTTATCAGATTATATCACGTGTATCAATTAGACGACACTTACGTCTAAACAGGACTCTAATTGATAAGATAAGATAAGATAACAACAAGATAGAGTTTATATTCAACTAGGAAACTAGTATCCGTGTCTTCGAAGAACTCCATTGCCTTCAGATGTTTAGTTCCATTATAACTCTAACTCCCAGTCATCGCTACATCATCCAAGATCTCCCTACGATCTCTATCCGCTGATGATGTAACGTGATCGTGTCGAAGCCCACGTAGCACATCGGCCTGATCCAATGCTTCCCACAATAAGTCCGTTAGTCGTGGTTCATTTATCTGAGCATGCCTAAGTCTTTTGTCCGTCAAGTCCTAGCCTGGGTCGAGTCAATCTCCACAAGATTCGAGACTTTACTAAAATTCGTATCAAGTTCGATTCTACTCGCCTACGTTTGCTTTAATATTTTCACATGCCTCCCTCATACGTAAATCCAACTAACCTTCCACCTAAAGCCTTCCACAAAGGTAACTAAAAAGTTCTCCAAAACTTAGGAGTCTAACATGCACCATATCCGGTCATCTGGTTATATACGTGGATATGGAAAACATTTGGTCCTCACCAAATTAGTAATAAGTCAGCATCAGTTCACTTGCCTTCGCGACGTGGAATTAAATGCTCAAATTGATAAAATTTTTCTGAGCAATAAATTGGGATAGGCCTGATGTTGAATAGTATATACTATATTGCAAGTATTTCGTTTCTGTTTTTTCCAGAAAAAAGAGAGAAGGCGTCTTTAATTCGAATGATAAGTCCCAATGGGTATGACTTTTTATATAATTCAAGACCGTTTCAACTTTTTAGTATTTTTATCTTTTTAAAATTTTAATATAATAATTAACCTTTTAAAATTCATATAATTTAATTAAAATATTATTTTTATTAACATTTTGTTAAGATGACTAATGAATATAATCTACATAATATTTGAGTTAATTAAAAATTAATGGAGATGACTTTTTTTTAATTTAGATTACACCAAATTTGAAATATTAATTATTAAGTTAAAAATTTAAAATATTAATCACTAAATTTTAAAATTGTAAATTTCCCAAAATTAAAGTCTTAATTAATCTATGCCGCACTCCTTAAGAATTTTAAATAGAAGATAAAAATTAGTTACTAATTAATGTTTTTGTTTTTTAATGAATAAGTTCTAAACCTTATAATTTTGATAAATTAAAGTTTACCATTATCAAATATTTACGTATTAGTTTTTAACATATCACTACTTAATAATGAATATTTTATATTTTTTAGTATACGTAAGTCTTAGTTATTATCACATATAAAAATTATTAATATTGATGTTGTTGCCAAATTCTGTTGAAATAAAAAATATTTCATGAATATATCATAATATTAAAAGTAATTAATAAATAATTAAACATTAGAAACTTCTTTGAATTATAGTGAAAATATTAAAACTATATTGATACCTTTATCCAAAATTACAAAAAAATGAATAATTCTATTATATAAATTAAACTTTGTGATATTTTAATTAACTTGTCTTCAAATACTAAGTTTCTTTGAATCTACAAGTCTACCTATATTGGTTAACAAAAGAGTTGTTAAAAGTACTAGTGTCATTAGCATTACTAACGAAGATGGAAGACGACTTGCTTGCGCCACGGTGTAAGGAAACCGTAAGAAAAAATGACTTTGTTGCTGTTAGCGCATTATTACATGCAAATATGACATATATCTTGTGACTATAATATGCTTTCTTGGAAAATCACAAAACTTAATATAGACAATTATTAACTTAAAATGCCAGATGAATTGTAATGAGTGTCTTAATTATTCATTGAATAATCAACAATTCCAAGCTCTCCACTCCAATGTGAACTGTAAAATCTCAGGAAGAAATTAAACTTCACCTCGCCTCATAACCTTCTTTTCTTTGGACCTTTATTTCTGCAAATTAGATGTCAAATATAGAATCCCCTACTTTTCATCCGTTCATAACAAATCCACTGAATGCATGAAGAAAAATTTTCGAGAAATTAAAGGTGCTAATTTTGCATATACACCAGAAATTGAGGAAAAGCAACCATCAATCACCTTTAATTTGTCAGTGAAGAATGTTTCCAGAAATTGAGGGAAAGCGTATAGGGGATAATTATGCAATCTTATCCAAATATACAAAAAAATCAATCGCTAGCCAGTCGCCTTTGTCAGGGCAGATAAAAAGTGACAGAAGGAACAGCTTTATATGCTACTGATGATGATGATGATATATGATGCATTTCAGACGGCCACACAAACAACTTGAAGCGGGAAATGAATATTCCTTAAATTATCATCCCAATTTTTAGTCTCTAATTATTAGGAGCAACAGAATGGACATGAAAACGAAATATAAGGATGCCAAATAACTCCCAATTGCGTTCAGATACAGCGTTAGATTCAGACGTGCAGTTGAACTTGTTCTATATAAAAGCCATTGCCTTTAAAGAAAGCTATTTCTTCGGTTGTGACTTCTGAAAATCAAACCTTCCAGTACCAGAGACACAGACGGGCACACACAAGTACACAAGCGAATATATATATATGTACTCAATAAGAAGAAATGATATTAAAAAAACAAAAGGGTCACCACTTAGACCCGTCCTCCGTACAGATTTCATGACGATTAGGATCAGAGAAATCTCAAGACTTTTGCACCAATTAAGAAAGGATAGGAAAAAGAAAAGGAAAGTTGAATAGAAAATCTCTGAAAATATGCAGTTTTACCTTTCTAAATATGGCTGTGGAGAGGAATTCCAAGCTTATGTCATTGACCAAACAAACCATATACATTAGATGATACAATAGTGAGAAATAGGAACATGTTTCACTTAATTCAGACCTACAGCTTGGTAGCAGACAAGGCGCTAAGACATCGTAATATTCATAAGCTTCGCTAGATATTCAGTCAGATTACATGATGAAACAAGACTCCGCATATGCTAGCTAGCTGCAAGATAAACACACGCAAACCTACTGGGAACTAAATCCCTTATTAACATGCTTTAGCTTAGCTGCAAATCATCCCCAACAATGTCTAGGAAATTAACAACCATCCAAGCGGGTATATATGTAGCTATTAATTGGGAGCATAAAGAAGCAATCTTAATATCACTTGTCTCCAAACAGATACCCCAGAGATGAATCACCTCCTGGAACTGACTTGACTTTAGTGGTTGGACGATCCTGGTGGAAAATCATGCATTTTGTAAGTCAATAATTCAACTCAGATATGCTACCGAAAGCATATAGATTCTCATCAAATAGCCTCTAAATATATAATACTTACAGTAATAAAGTTCCCTGAATTCTGGCCTTGAGCTCTATGGTAGTTGTTTGAGGCGAGATTCTGCTGCTTGCCGTCACCGGAAGGACGACTATCAGTAGGTTTATGCTCTAGGGCAGTGTCGACACCGTAAGGTGGTAGGTTAACAGGGAGCGAAGGCGGCGGTGCATTAGGCTGCTCATCGGAGCCGAAAAGGTAACCCAGGGAACTCTGCCCACCGCCGTAGCTGCCACCTCTACTCATATCTGCTAGGTATTTGTTAGGATGTGTCAATTGATCTGTAACTGCAAATGAAGAGAACCCTAATATATAGTGAAGTTGGGTGGTAAGTAGGTGATACACGGAATTTGGTAGTGTGTATTTAGGATCCTTGTCTCATGTATACTAATTTAGAGGGATCTAAGGACAAGTCTTTCTACTCTTAATTTGAGCTACTTGAACGTAAACAAAATTTTAACGGAGGACTCCAGAGGTTGATAGGTAGTCGGGAGGGAAGTTTAAGTCTCTACATTTATAGAAATGGATAAATTTATCATGACTAACTAATTACCAGCTTAGCAAGTATCTCTAAACATACAGAAAATCCAAAAAGTTCTCCTTCAAATTGTTTAAATTATGTTATGTATCCCAAAATAATCTATCATATGAGGAGATTGTAATCGTAATTGGAATGGAAGACATCACTCAAGTGTCATGTAGTGCAGTGCTATTGAAAAAATCGAAAAAGGTGATTTCTTTAATACGATAGGGCATCATTTATCGATATGGAACATTAACATAAATTTCATGTTCTATATATCTTTTTGTTCCTCTACCAATATTTTCCAGTGAACATAATGATAAGTGAAATTGACGTATCGCATATATATGCCAACCATGGTGACGAAATTAAACAACTTGATAGAATTAGTAGGTGGACTGTCAAAAATCTATCAACCGTTAACTTCAATTCAATTTACAAAATTGCTTCGTAAAATGTTTCATACTTACTCCTGTCATAAAAAAATAACAAATTCTTATTTAATAAAATTAATCATGAATATATCATTGCCTTCTTATCTTTTATATTTTGATTAAGAATACAAGTCTATTATTATATCTTATATATAAAGCTTATACTAAAAATGTTTTTAGCCCAGGAGTTTGGCAAGTTTAGTCCAATTTTACAGACATTATGTCTGAGGGGACTCTCTTATTCATTCGATCACAGATGGAGAAACGGATTCAAGGAAGCGAAAAAGTGTGTACACGAAAAGTGTATACCGATAGCTAGCCAAAAGTAAAAAATATTTCTTACACGAGTGCTTTCCACAGCCCGGAATCTGCAGGCTAATCAAGCAATTTGAGTATCAGTACTCAAGATTAACTGCAAAAGGTGATATTAATTCACTATTAAAAAGTACAAAAGAGAGATTCCATTTTGTTGGTACTGTTAGTCATGTTTTAAGCGATCAGCAAATCTCGACAGGATCACGTGGGTTGGGTCTAAATCACACTACTTAACACTTAACAGCTAGAAAGGGTGTTTAATTAGGGCTAATCAAGATTAGCGACTTACTTTAGTGGTACAATTTAGAGGCTTATAATGACTTGGTTGGCATAGTGGTGCAATTGGACCCATTAGTGATTCGTATACTTGATAAATAGAAGGCACAAAATGGAAAAGAACCTGACAAAATCAGATACCAGTGGCTCGGTAGGAAGGTGTCTTGTAGGCCAAGGGAAGCCAGCATATGGTAGGTCTGGCAACCATCTTTCGGCTTAGCCTAGAAATGCGTTACCTAAGATTACATCAATTTATGGCATCTTAAGTTCTTCCACGACGCACTTTGCCTGTTCCCACCAGATCATAACGGTATCTATCAACATTAGCAAATTAAATGCAACCTTTCAACTGAAGTTGTCATGTGTTGCAAGAGACTTGTCTACTCAGCTAGTTAGTGTCCGTACTTGTTTCCAACTTTTTGCTGCTGTTGATGGATCCAGCAAGATATGGTGATGTCTATAATCCTATTTTTGTGTAGTTGAAAACGTAATGCTCGGTGAAATTTCCTGGAAACGTGAATACCAAAAGTTATTCCTCTTAATGTTTCTTAATGGATTAACTGGAGTGTCATAATCTAGCTAATTAACCGTATTGTATTGGTGACTTAAAAACACAGAACCTATGCCCGGGAAAAAGTTAATTTAACGTACAGCTTGAACCAAGCATGCCCTTCTTCTCATGACAATTCCGTTATGGAATACAAATCGTTATATGCCAGACAAAACCGGGGTTTACAATGTATGCAAATTGTTTCTCAAGCTACCGGACTATTGGACCGCCATTATTAGCTGGGCAAGCAGAATTCGATTCAGGTTGAAAGGAGACCGGAAGCTGTTTAGACTTACACTAATCTGCTGCGTATATGTTTTGTGGAAGGAAAGAAAACTTAGAACATTTCAGCAAAAGCACACTAAAGCGGAAGATCTAAATCCAAAACTAAAGAACTGGATAAGGGAGGCATTCATTGCAAGAGGAAACCATCTTCAGCTGAGTGAGGGAATGAGGAACATGTAATAAACCAGAGTCCCAGCTATGTAATACACGTCTCTACTATTTTGAGAACTGATAATATTGAAGGTGTCTAAGTCCAACCAGTTCCTCCATTTGCCAATATTAAAGCTCAATTCAAATTTGTTAATGAATCTAAGATGTAGTAAAAGATTTGCCAAAGGGCGATGAAGACAAACAACCGACACAAATGAAGACAAGTAGAGAAGAGATGGAGATGGAGAGAAGAGGGGCAGTGTTAGCGAGCCTATTTTGTTAGTTGGCATGTCCAACTAACAAAATGTCGGATTATTCACATTTGATCAAACCCAAATGAGAATATAGGGTTTCCTTAATATGAGGTTTAAACAATTTTTTTTTATAATCTTAAGGTTCTTTTCAACCACTACCAAATATTTAGGTCCAATTTAAATTTTAGCACAAGTATTTGAGTTCAAATTTTCCTTTTATGAACTCAACTCAGACTCTAACGTTTAGTAGCATCACAAAAGAATCACAACGTATAGAAAACCATTCTAGTTAAGCTTCAAATCAACAGAACTCTAAACTTTCATCTAGTTTGGTTTAAAAGAGCATACATGATAGATTCTGTATTAAAAATAGAGCCCATCATCCCCAGTTGGACATCCTATATATGTTAGAGACCACAACATCGTTTTCTTCATCTCTCTCTAATTTGCCACCTATAAGGGCTTATGTTAAGGACGATGGAAGTGGCATAGGTGTTATATTGGAGTAGAAGGTGTCGGCTATTGAGGAATAGTCTTTATAGACTAGTATTGTTGGTTGTCTGCCACCCTCTCCAATTCTAATCTCTTTCATAGTGTTCAACATGCTAATGGGTTATTATTAAAACTGGATTTTCTCAAATGATGAAAGATCAGACCATGGTGTTATAATTGGTTAAAGAAAGCCATCATCACCACAAACATAGATATAGACTTTCCTCTTCAAACATGATAAAAATAAAGCAGTGGGGATAGTACTGGTGGTATAATTGATTTGCCTTCTTTGGATTCAATTACAAGGTTGTTAAACTAAGGAAGGTTGTTACAATATATGCTTTAATAATAACAATATAATTTTAATAAAATATGAATAAATAGAGTAAAAGGCACTAAAACAAAGTTGACATTTAGCCATAAAATAATCGTAATTAAATGTGTAAAAAACGTAGCCTATAGTTTTTAATTACATTTCTGTTTCATCACCCAAAACTTCACTAAATCCTCATAGCTGAAAACTATATGTGACGTTTTTCAGAAATCGTCGCTAATAGTTTTTTACTACCTCTTTCTTTTTATAACCAAAAACTATTAGCTACGTTTTCAAAAATTGTCGTCAATAATTTTTTACTATACTTTTTTTTCGTAGTTAATAGTGAAAACGTAGCCAAATATTTTTAGCTACATTTTATAAAACATAACTAAATATTTTTAGCTACATTTTAACCAAATATTATACAATGTTGTAATAAATTATTTGTTACATTTTTAATACATATTATTGAACAATATGTTTTTAAAATAATGTATTGATATATTTTTTATTTTAAATTTGTTATAAAAATAAATTGTATAAAAATATTATTAATCCAAAATATGAAGTATTGTATATAAAAAATAAAATATCATTAAATTACACTAATATAAAGAATATTATTCGTATACAAGATTTTAATTACAACTTTAACAATTTTTATAGACAAAATAATAAATAAAAAGATCAATTTACAGAATATAAATGCTCAAATTACAAAAAAATTAGAACATAACTCGTACGACTACCTAGAATTGTCAATGTTGAACCTATAATAATCTCAAAAGCTTAGTAAATTGTAGAAGAATTCACAATATGCAACAATTTAACTGTGTTGTGAAGCTGTGAAGTTAACGTAGAGCAGAACTTGTGGGAGCTCAAATATAAGTTGTGCTCTATCTGTTTTACTTTAATGGAGTCATCACTAGAAGAATGAATCTCAATAAAGGCCTTAAAGAAAACAACTTGAGCTTCTCTTTAAATGCTATTTCTGCATCTATAAAAAATGAATAGAGAAAAATCAGTGATTTATTCATCTTGTAAGTTATGGAGTAAATCTCTTACACTCTTTCCTAGAGAAGATGCAAAAACAACCTAGTAAATCTCTTTCACACTTTTGACCAAGAATGCATTTACTAAATCCCAATTAAAACATTTTGCATAAAAGAAAAAAGATGATCAATGTAGCGCCCCCTCACCGCAGAGTACACACCGGAACGCCCGGAGGTCATACCGGTACATATCCTATAATAAGGGTGAGCTATGTTCGATCACTACATTCAGTTCATATTGCATCATATCATTATTTACTTATAAAGCATCATAAGAAAATTGCAATATTTTTAAAACTAACTTTTCCTCATTTCATTTCTCAAAATCAAAAGTCTATATGGTGTCTTTCAACCTTTATTACCTGTACATCAACCAAAAACCTAGTACAAAAGTACTACATGAAAGAGAAAAATATATCAAATCTATATAGGCCATCCAAAAATCGCAGCTGACCAACCTTTGAGAGTGGCTTCACTTGCCTAAAACACAATCTACACGGCAGCAGAGCCTCTCAGTAGCTAGAGTCGTCTCTCGGTCCTGAAAAATTAACGTTGCAATTTTGGTGAGTTTTGCGAACTCAATGAGGTAACCATCATCGATGGTTCACTCAATTCATGCAACACA
>JANITX010000212.1:53239665-53250485 GCA_027564395.1 Erythroxylum ulei | reverse complement strand
TTCATAGAATGTTGAAGGAAATTTCCTAAATAATCCAACATTAATGTACCCTTAAAATTGTGGACACCAACCACGAAAAGTCATGAAAGCTCGATCAAAATTTTAAATTTTAAATTGACCAATCAAAAGTCAGTATTATAGGAAAAAGAATGACCACGTCGAAGTTTATTAGATAATCCAACACAGTCTAAACTGAAGGTTTCAATCAAAATGGTGGCGTATTAATATATTTATAGCCAATATGGCAATATTACGGAGCCATAATCAACTATACATAGACAACCATCGAGCCTTAGGTGCCAAACAACTTAGAAACACCGTATAAGTTTGATGATTTCTTTCAAACTTGATTCGACTGTCCCATCTAAATTGTCTTCTTGCTTTGCATTTATAGAAAGTGGTATACTTTTATTCCCTAATAAAACTCAATTTTATTATTATTGTAAGAATTTTAGGGACTGGAAACTACGCGACACGATTTTTCTTTAATTTTATTATTTGTAAACAAATTTAAACATTTTCTTATAAAATATTCAAACTACATATATTGATAATCCAAAAGTAATATTTTACATATCAAAAGATATTTGCTAAACATAACTTTTAAATATCATCAAAATAAAAATCAGAATAAATAAATGTTTAAATATAATGAAAATCTCGTTCCAAAATATTAAGTAAAACTCTTAATCTATTCAAAATTTAAAAACAAAGTTCTTGCCAGTGCTTAATCATTGTCATCGTCGCCTTCCTCATCTTTGCTTACTCAATTTGTCTCATCATCATTCATAAAAATAAATAATTAAAATAATATTGATTTAATTAAAATTTTGATTATATCAAAATTGGACTATCAAGTCAAGCCCTGATCATCTTTCAATTAGGTATGGTTTTAAATTCATCATATCATGTTTGGGTTTAAGTTGCATTATATTGTGAATATGGTTTCTTTATTATAAATATAATCATAATTATAATTATATCGTTAATAATAATAGTTACTATTATTTGCAATTGGAATATAATTTACATTTCATAATTTAAAAGTCTTTCATACGACAATAGGCTAAATTCTTTTTCTTTTAATATAGGAATAATTTTATAAGAAGTAAAATTGCAGGCATTGGAAATGCTATCCTTTTGAAAGGGGGGAAAATACATTATAATTTAAAGAATATATATATTGAATTTTTTTAAAGTTATTTATTTTAAATATCTAATAAATTAAATGTATATTAAATATATGATTACTAGAATCTTAAAGGAAAGTTCCTGAACAATCTAACATTAATTAATATGTGCTTAATTTTTGATTCGTTTTATTTACTACACTTAGTGATTAATGCCTTAGAAATGGTTAGGATACTCACTTTAGGTCATAATTGATTTTAGGTACACTTCGGAAGTGAAGGACCTAAAGTGACCCAAAAGCATATTCCTTGAAGCCATCCTCTCAATGTCCATACTTTATTTATTCATAGAGCAAGAAGAATAAGAGATTGAAAGAAGAAGAGACAAAATGTGAAGAACCAAGGTGGAAGGCCACTCACGGCCTGTTGGAAAATTGTCATAGTCGTGAGTGAAGTCTCATGGCTGTGACAACCAATTGTATGGGCTTGAGACTTTCTCACACCTATGCCATGCTTCTCACGAGTGTGAAAAATCATGTCACACTCGTGACAAGGCTAGGTGTCCTTTGTTTAAGCCTAATCTTTACCATATAAAGTAAAAGGTGGACAACTGAAACATAACACATTCGAGACATAACCTAATATAAAGTAAAAGGTGGATGACTGAAACATAACACATTCGAGACATAACCTAGCTGATAGTTCTCTCTTCATTTTTCAACATCGACAGTGGTGATTGAGATGATCACTGATGGTGGAAGCTTGAAGATAGAAATGGAAGGCTAACTTCCCAATGCTGACTCAACGGGATATCAACGCCAAGACATAGTTAAGCTATTTCTTCCTATTAACGTTATAATCTCTTTTTGGATTGTTGTACTGTTTGTGTTAATTGAATTGGGTTTTGTATAGATGATCTTAATATGTTATTTTAATTGTTATATTACAAACCTATTGCTATAATGTTGAATGTAATTCTTAATTGTTACATTTGATGTTTGTTAGTAGCATCTAATGGTCTTGAATCGTTAGGAACAACATAACTTAAGTTAGATAACACAAACTTGTGAGTTTACTGTCTATATTGATCATTTTTCACTTCGTAATGCTGCCGCCAAATTGAATCTAGAGATCGTATCTTAGGTTATTCAGTAGTTAGGTTATCTTAATTAAACACAACCTAAAGGAAAACTTAGCGTATTGTTAGTCTCAAATTAAAAGTCCAAAGAGAGGTGTAAAGATGTTAGGATGAATGAATATGCTTGATTATGTTTAGGCCGATATTGACCCTAAAATCGGACTTTACTTATATTCAATACTTTAATCATTTTCAATTGCTTGTTTTAATTTTTTTTCAATTGTTTAGTTTTATTTTATTTTATAAATTGCTAAAAATCTAAAAACCCCCTTTTATATTTTCCTAGCATCAATTAATTTCGTTACTGAAATTAACCAAACATTCCTTGTGGATTCGATTTTGACTCACCATAACTACAAATTTTAGTATACAGAGTCAGGTAAATTTTGCAGTGCACTCAACACGATTTGTCAAAATTTGGAGCCGTTTCTAAGGACTATGGTAGTTTAATTTTTGTTTTTGTTTTCGATTTTAGTTGGTGTTTCATCAATATATTTGTTTATCATTGTTTTTTTGATTAATTGTTAACTTTTAAAAGTTTGTTAGTGTTGGTGTATGGTAGTTACGAGATCTCCTTGTAGAGCATTTGAGCAACTTGATCTGGAGATCGAGAGAACATTGAAAAGATGGAGAGGAGTTTGTTTGATGCGGGGACTTTGCGAGAAGAATCCCATTTAAGCTAAGATCTTACTTGAGTGGATGGTTGCTAACACACAACAATTTGGCGCTCGCAATGATGTTCGATGAGTAAACAATGTAAGTAATTCATTCATCGAACATCTTTTAGATGAACTAACATCTTTTGTTAGACATATTGCAGTTGGATGGGCATAAGTGAAAGTGTGTGGGATATGTTCAAACATAAGTCATCCAACTGATGATTGCCCGACAATACAAGAAGGAAGTATAGAGTACTTGAATGTTGCAGGAGGGAAGTTCCCAATCTAATACAACCCGTACTTACAAACATATAACCCAGGCTGAAGGGATCACCTTAACTTTAGCTACGAAGGGAATAGACAACAAAATTACGTCTTCAACCAAGGCAGTAAGAAGCAAAAGGAGCCTTTTCTTCTAGTTCAGGTAATTATCTGGAAGAATTGATTAAGACTTTTTTCTCTAATTTCAACAGAGCATACGGTAGCAACTTCAATAGGGGATGCAACAAATTCACTAGGAGACAAAAGCAAGTGTACGTAATTTGGAAAACGAAATGAGTCTGATGGTAGTGAGGCTCAACTAGTTAGAATCACAAAGTGGAGGAAAGCTGCTATCCGAACTCGAGGTGAATTCGAAGAATGTCAGTGCCATAACCTTGAGGAGCGAAAAGGAGATTTAGGTCTTAAAAGAACTCCATCGAGGATTGATACCGAGGAACAGATCGATAAGGAATTAGGAAAGGAAGAAAATTCGTCTTCGACTATAAAAGTAAATTTTAAAAGTCCCAATATTATTAAGACTAATCCTCCACCTTTTTCGAGTAGGTTAACAAGACTAGACAAGGAGGAGAAGGAAAAAGAGATATTAGACACTTTTCAAAAAGTGGAAGTCAATATTCCTTAGCTCAAGCTAGTCAAGCAAGTATCAAGGTACGCCAAATTCCTTAAAGAACTATGTAAACATAAGTGAACATTGAGAGGTGATGAAAAAGTAATGATGGGCGAGAATGTGTTTGCGGTATTTAGAAAGAAGATGCCTCCAAAATGTCAGGATCCAGGTATGCTTACCATTCTTTGCAAAATTGAGAATACTGTGATCAATAGAGCTATGTTGGATTTGGGTACTTTAATTAATGTGATGCCTTGTTTGATTTATGCTTCTGTAAACTTGGGTCCTTTAAAAGAAACGAGTGTGATCATGCAATTGGTTTACTGTAATAATGCTTATCCTGATGATGTGGTTGAGGATGTTTTGGTGCAGGTGAATAAGCTAATGTTTCTTGCATATTTTTATGTTATGGATATGAATGATGGTACTTCATATAATCCGATACCTATCTTATTGGGGAGACTGTTTCTCAATACTGTTTAAACTAAGATAAATGTTCGTTAGAGCACCTTTACGATAGATTTTGATGGGGAAGTGATTCATTTT
Organism: Erythroxylum ulei; assembly: GCA_027564395.1. Classification (NCBI taxonomy): domain Eukaryota; kingdom Viridiplantae; phylum Streptophyta; class Magnoliopsida; order Malpighiales; family Erythroxylaceae; genus Erythroxylum; species Erythroxylum ulei. Next base: position 53,246,123 of record JANITX010000212.1, on the reverse strand, counting down.
AATATTTTTAATGCCATGAAACATCCTCTTGATGATCACTGTGTTCCTTTTATTGATGTGATTGATCTTTTGGTACAAGAAATGTTTAAATTAGGTTGCAAAGATCACTTAGAAATGGTCTTGACTGAGGAAATGGAAGTAGAAGCCAATAATGATGTTAAACTGGGAGAAGAGTTGATGGAAATGACAACTCCTTTGGAATCATTAGAGACTTCTCCAAAAATTTACGATTTGGCTTCTATAAAACTATCTGAATCTCACCTGAAGTTGTTACCTTCTGATGTATAGACACCAAAATTGGAACTGAAGCCACTCCCTAACCACCTCAAGTATGCCTATTTGGGAGATAAGCAAATTCTTCCAGTCATCATTTTAGCAGAGTTAACTTCAAATCAAGAGGACAGACTGGTTTGAATGTTGAGAGAGCATAAAAAGGCCATCGGGTGGACAATCATAGATATCTAAGGGATAAGCCTATCCATATGTATGCATTGCATTTTGTTAGAGGAGGATGAAAAGTCGACAAGTTAAGCTCAGCGTAGGCTGAATCCTCCGATGATGTAAGTCGTGAAGAAGGAAGTATTGAAGCTTCTCGATGCTAGGGTTATCTACCCAATCTCTGAAAGTAAGTGGGTAAGTCCAATCTAAGTGGTTCCAAAGAAGTTTGGAGTCCCCATTGTTACAAATCAGGAAGTTAAGTTGGTTTCCACCCGGGTGCAAACCAGGTGACGAGTATGTGTTGATTATAGGAAGTTAAATTTTGCAACTCGTAAAGACTACTGTCCCCTTCCCTTTATTGATCAAATGTTTGAGAGATTGGCTTATTATGATTATTATTGCTTTCTAAATGGCTTTTCAGGTTATCTTCAGATCCTGATTGCACCGGAGGATTAGAAGAAAACAACATTTACACGCCTATTAGTACGTTCGCTTACCGAAGTATGCCATTTGGATTATGTAACGCCCTTGCTATGTTCCAATGATTTATGGTAAACATTTTTTCTGAGTATGTTGAGAACATTATTGAGGTGTTCATGGATGATTTTAGTGTATATTGATCTTATCTTGATGAATGTCTTGAGAATCTTGCTATTATCTTGGAACGATGCATAGAAACTAATCTTGTGTTGAATTGGGAGAAATGTCATTTTATGGTAGATCAAGATATAATTTTAGGCCATGTTATATCTGCTAAGGGTAATAAGGTAGATAAGTCTAAAGTTGTTCTTATTTCTTCTTTACCTTGCCCCTCTACTAGGAGGGAAGTGCGTTTTGGGCATGCATTGTTTTTATCGAAGGTTCATTAAGGACTTTTCAAAGATTGCTGCACTATTATGCAAGCTCTTACAACAAAATGTCTCCTTTGAGCTCGATGGGAAGTGTAAGGAAGCATTTAACAAACTTAAGGAGCTTCTAACATCCCCACTGGTGATTCAATCGCCATATTGGAACCTCCCCTTCAAGATTATGTGTGATGCAAGAGATTATGCAATGAGGGTAGTTCTAGGATAAAAAGTGGGAAAGGCTTTGCATACCATTTACTATGCTTCCAAAACTCTAAACCTAGCTTAATTGAATTATTCAATTATTCAAAAAAAACTTTTATATGTGGTTTTTGTTTTAGAAAAATTTCGATCATATTTGCTTGGTGCTAAAGTGATTGTTTATTCTGACAATGTAGCTTTACAATACTTGCTCACAAAGAAATAAACAAAATTGAAGCTGATCAGATGGATTCTCCTCCTTCAGGAATTCGACTTGGAGATTAGAGATAAAAAGGGGGCAGAAAACATGGTGATGGACCATCTCAGCAGTTTGATAAAGAAAAAAGATGTTATCCCTATGCGAGAAACATTTTCGGATGAGTAATTATTTTTTACTGATGTGAGGTCACCATGGTATGCAGACATTATCAAATTTTTAGTTGCTAACAAATTACCTATTGATTTGTCAATGGCTCATAGGGATAAGCTATGGAATAAAGCGAGATATTATGTTTAGGATGACCCGTATCTTTGGAGGCACTGCGTAGATTAAGTTATCAAGAGGTGTGTACCAAAAATGAAACACCCTCAATTTTAGCCTTCTGCCATTTGTATGCATGTGGAGGACATTTTAGAGTGAAACGAATAGCTTATAAAGTTGTAGAAAGTGGTCTCTATTGGCCCATGCTGTTTAAAGATGTATATACCTTCTACAAATCATGTGACAGATCCCAGCGCTTAGGTAACCTATCCCGTAAGGATCAATTGCCACAAACTCTTTTGCGTTTATATGAAAATTTTGACATTTGGGGTATTGAATTTATGGGACCTTTCCCTCCATCGGTTTTACATATATATTGCTTGCAGTTGATTATGTTTCTAAATGGGTATAAGCCAAAGCCACCAAAATTAATGATGCGAAAGTTGTTGCATATTTTGTTAAAGCTAACATTCTTTCCAGGTTCGAGATACTAAAAGCAATCATTAACGATAGAGGAACCTACTTTTGCAACAGGGTGATGGAAGCAATGTTCAAAAAATATCACATCACAAATAAGGTTTCCACTGCATACCATCCCCAAACCAACGGGGCAAGTTGAAGTCTCAAATTGAGAAATCAAGTTGATCCTCTAGAAAACCGTGCAGGCCAATAGGAAGGAATAGAGCGTAATACTGGAAGATGCATTATGCGCTTATAGGATAGCTTATAAAATACCAATTGGGATGTCTCCCTATAAACTGGTGTTTGGAAAGCTATGTCATCTTCCGGTGGAATTACAACACAAGCCATATTAGGCTATTAGAAGATGCAACATGAATTTGGATGATGTGGGTGTGCATAGGAAATTGCAACTTCAAGAGTTAGAAGAGATGAGAAATGACTCCTACTAGAATGCAGTGATATATAAGGAGAAGTTGAAAGCTTTTCATGATAAGATGATTTCGATGAAAAGCTTCTTGATGGGCTAGAAACTGTTATTATAACATTCCAAGCTCGAACTATTTCTAGGTAAGTTGCATTCCCATGGGTTGGTCTATTTGTTATCACACATGTTTTTCCTTTTGATGCAGTAGAGATATAGAGTCTAAAAAACGACAAGACATTCAAAGTGAATGGTCATTGCTTACAACCATATTATGAAGGCTTCCAAATGAAGGATTTGGGGGTATCGATGTTAGAGGATGTGACTAATGTCATTTGATGCACGCAATAGGGAATCGAGCCAACGACAATAAACAAAGGCGCTACTTGGGAGGCAACCCAAGGGAAGTTAATTTCTGTTTTTTACATTTTCACATTTATTATTTTCGTAAACTGTTCCATTTCTTACATTTGATTTACATTGAGGACTATGTAAGTTTTAAGTGTGGGATAGGGTTATTAGTTTTTATGCATGTTTTTTGGCTTAATTGTAGCTTATGTGACTTCTTAGGCAGTTTTCAAAATTAAACAATCAACATAAAAATTTTGTTATTTTCTATTACTTTTAAGATTATTTAGTCATAATTAGAGTGTGAATTGACTAGAAAAATCCTTGGCAATCTTAGTATGTACTTTTACTTTGTGATTAGTTAATATCCGTTATCCTTAGAAGAGCAGTGACTAGTGGTAGATAAAAACTAGTGAGGTTTTGAGTCGTAGTAGACTAACACATCCATATCAACCTCATTATTTTTCTGATATGTGTAAGCTTTATGACATGTACTTCCTTACTTTTCTTTGATTTTTTATTCAAGACTACTTTTTTATCACACACATTTTTATGAAAATGATTTGTTGATTATGAGCTACGTTAGCCAAATAGCTTACCCATTTTTGTGAATTTTCCTTTGTTAACCCCCTTTAAGCTTTATTAGCCTTTTCTTTTGTATAAATCACATTACATGCACCTAACTAAATAGTGGAGCATTTGTTAATTCTTGATGACTGTGATTGTACAAAAGCCTAAATGTGGGGGTACACATACATATGGGTTGGCTATATTTGTTAAAATACCATGTTATGAATCCTATGTTGATGTAGCTCTTATCACTTTTATATTTGTGGAAAAAAAGAAAAGAAAGAAAAAGAAAAAGAAAAAGCAAAAGAAAAAGAAAAAATAAATAATACGTGAGTTTGAATACAATTATCAAGGAGGAAATGTGATTGCTTTGAAAAGTTGTTAATTAATAGTTTATCCTCTTTAAGTTATATTGAATGGGTGTTTGAATATATTGCATATGAGGCGGATGTTGTGTTGGATGAAGCACTTTTTGTGTTATGTTCATATGATTTATGGTGTAAGAGCTGAATTGAGTTGTAAAACATAATTGTTGCATTCTTCATAGTTAACGGTGCTCAGTTTTCGATGAATGTTTGCTTGTGTGCTTGATATCTCATTGAGTGTTACTTTTGCTTCACTAGTTTAATGGCTTTCAAGATTCTTGACCCGAATACATCTCGCCTTATGTTTACCTATATTACAACCTTGAAAAGTCCTTTGATTCATGATTATGCATGTGACTTTTAGTGGGGGAGAAATGAAATGATATATAAAGTTGTTGATTGTTGTGATCATGAATAATTTTTTAGTGTAAGCGTGGAAATATCATATTTAAACACCATTGGATGAAGTCTACCTTTAGATTAATCCGTTTCTAAAGGTGATGAATGTTGATTGATCATGAGTAGAATCTTTGAATATTGAGTTATTGCTATAGGTTTTGAAAGTCATTCATCTTTACTTATGATTATTTATTCTTAGGAAATATGGAAAATGAGTATTAGTGATCAAGAAGTAATGGACACTGATAAAAAAATCACAAGTGATTATTTGTAGAGATAAATGTCCAACAAAATTTTAAACTACGTTATGTAATTGAGTGGAATAATAAGAGCATATTTCAATTAAAATGTATGACACATGCTTAAATTCTCACTCAGCTAGGTATTCTCTAGAGTCCACTATTGTCACCTTTTCAATTTTCCCAATTCCTTAATAAACATCTAGTTAACACAAAATGGGCAATAGTTTTGGTCTTCATAATTTACCTCATAAGCATTTGAAACTTCTTGCAGCTTATTTTCATGTTCTGGCTCATCTTTGTTTGTATCAGGATGCAGCCTCTTAGCTAGCTGGGGAATGAGAGTTGGAAAAGTAGTAAAAAATATGAAACTAGGTGAAGAATAATTTAGAAGTTTAAGTTTCAAGGAAGAGACGAGTGGAGGGAATATAGATGCAGAATAAACAATATTATCCATATGCACATAAGCACATACCTATAGTAACAATATCTTGCAAATTAATAATATTATCTAGCATATGGCTGGAAGCTACATTAGGTTTTTTAATCTTATGTACTTAGAAGTTCAAGAAAACTTTCACCATAGTAGAAGGATCTACAAAAAATTAATAAAACCAAACCATAGTTAACGATGAAGGAATAAGTGAAAAGCATAAAGAATTTGGTTGACTGTAAAAGAGGAAGAACACAAAACTTGATAAACACACTTGATAATGTGAGATACAGACCTTTATCAAAGTAACAAAAAATGTTACAAGTAGCAAGGCCTACAATTTAGCAGATATCCAGATGGACATAAACCTCAAAGTTGGGATTGAGAGAAGAAAAACACAAAATTGACAAAAACTATGGTAATTACACCTAAGACAAAAGCAAATATGACCCTTTTTTTTCTATTTCAAAAACTCAATGCATTGCGGAGAGTGATGACAGAACTATGAAAATAGAAGGCTTTTAGGGTTTCCTTTTTATGCCCTTTTTGTTTCCCTCCTAATTTTTGGTGCCAATCATTTGGTGACGATTTTTAAAATCGTCGCCCAATGTGGTCCCTTTGGAGTTGATTTTCGAAATCATTGTTAAAAGTTAACCCTTTGGGGACTATTTTCTGAAATCATCGCGAAAAATTAAACCTTTAACGATAATTTTTAGGTCAAATCGTGGAAAAAAAATGTAGCCAAAATCCTATATTATTGTAATGAGGACATACCATGTATCCAAATTAAGTATCAATTGAATATTTTTTAAACCCTTAACTTGGTCATTTTAATACTTTAAGTGATCTTCATGCATAAACATCTCACATTCACTTTTAATGAATAAGCTTTTTATTTGTCAAGAATAATTGAAGTTTTGATTTTTTAAAGAAAAACCATGATATTTAAAATAAAAGTTAGGATTTTTTAAAAGTGACTAAAGTTAAGTTTTTATCAAAATAGAGTGTTTTGATAACTTTGAAAAACTTAAACTATGAAAATTTGATGTTTCAAAGTGTTTTTCAATGTTGATTTCTATTAGGGTTCACCAAACCTTAAGTTTTAGATAAGCTAGTTCAACAAGTTGTTTCAAAAGTTACATAATGGTTGAAAGAAGATGATCAACAAGTCAATACTCTATGCTGGACCCCGTTCCCGGAGCCCAGTCGTACAGTGCTGGACCCCGTTCCCGGAGCCCAACTATCCAAGACGAAGT
>JANITX010000212.1:53189078-53209449 GCA_027564395.1 Erythroxylum ulei | reverse complement strand
CAAGTGATTTTTGTAATTGGGATTTAAGGCATCGATGTATTTGGGATTAGAAATGTATTCTTTTGATGTTAATGAATCATGATTTTGTGTATGGATGAGGTTGAGATGTGTTAGTGGAAAAAAAAATAAAAATATACATGAGAAATTGTGATAAGCAAGGTAACACGCGCAAGTATGACGGTATGATAGTCAAGAGAGTTGGTTTTCAGAAATGGGATCCAACATGGATACACAATTTGGTCAAGGAGGAGCGAACAACACTTATTTTAATAATTACAATCCTAGATGGAAGAACCACCTAAATTTTTCTTGGTCGGACAATGCAGGAGGTCAATTTTGACCTCAAGAGCCACCAGGATTTCAATAAGAGAAACTCAATTTTAAGGACTTTTATACAAACTCATAAACATGGATGAAGATCATAAGTGATTGGAGGAGAAGTTCAAGCAAGTCATTAAAAATCATGCCTCTTCCATTCATAACTTAGAGATCTAAGTGAGTCAATTGGCGAACACATTTTCAATAAGAAGAGTGGGGAGTCTATCGGGCAATACTAAAACGAACCTAAAGGAGAAACTCAAAGCAATCACAATTATAAGTAGGGAAGAACTTGGGGAACCAGTAGAGAAACAATTTGAAACCTACCTAGAAGAAACCCTTCTTACATTGTCCCTCTTCCATATCCACCCAAGATTCCATACCCTCAACGATTACAAAAGAACAAACTAGATCCACAATTTGCAAAGTTCGTAACGAAATTAAAGACCTTGTAAATCAATCTATCTTTTGTCGAGGCATTGGAACATATGCCCAAGTACAGCAAATTCCTAAAAGACACGTTAAAAAAGAAGCAGACTTGGGAAGGTAATCAAATGATAGCACTAACTGAAAGCTGTAGCTCTATTCGTATGCCATCTAAGTTGAAGGATCTTGGAAGCTTTATAATACCTTGTGTGGTTGATGATTTAGAATTTGCAAAATGCTTATACGACTTATGTGCAAGTATAAACCTTATACCTTTGTTGATTTTTAGGAAATTAGAGCTTGACATTGTGAAGCCAACTTCGATGCTTATTCAGTTAGTAGATCGATCCATAAAGAAACCATTTGACGTGGTGGAAGATGTTATCATAAAGGTGGACAAGTTCATTATTCCTGTGGATTTTGTTGTATTATATTTCGAAAAGGATAAGAATTGTCCACTAATTCTTGGGTGACCCTTGATAACATTGAAAAAGCACTAATATATGTTTATGAAGGTAAGGTGCTCCTTCGGATTGGTGATGAACATGTGGAGTTCAGTATGAATAAAGACTTGAACAATCCGAAAGGAAATAGCTCTTGCTTGAAAATAGACATAATGTGAGTATGTCAAAATACAAGAGAAGGGTTGCTTTAAAGAAGTAAGCTACAAAGAACAGGTGATAAGGGATATAAAGTTTAAGGAATATTTAGAAGTCCTTGTTTAAGAAGTTGAAGCAGAAGAGTGGACGATGATGACTGCAGAAGAAGATGAGCAATTCATTGTCTTACAACACAAATTTTTTGATTCCATTGAAGATTTATAGGATTTCATCATTCCCGATTACGTTGATAGTTTGTTATCAAAAAGGGCATTACAAAATTACTTGGATTCTTTGATTCGATTGATTATGTCCTTTTCATTATCTTCCAACACTTACCTTATTTATAAGCTACAAAGTTGAAATTAGGCAACAAAAGTGGACGCAATCCACTCATAATTGACCAAAGTTGAGTGTGGAAGGATGAGCATGTCAAACTAGTGACTAACTAAGCACTACTTGGGAGGCAAACCAAGAATTAAAATTTTTTTATTTTATTTTATTAGTATTTTGTTATTTTTATTTTATACGGAGTGAATTGGTGGAACTTCATTGCCCGAAGTATCTTCAAATTCCTTCACTAACACCGCCACCACCTTAATCATCGTAACGGGCTCATGTTCTAACCCTTATCTTTTCCATTTATTTTTACTTTTTCTTGTCATTTCTAGTTTCTCTTATGTGTTGTTATTCTTATATTGAGGACAATGTGTGGTCCAAGTATGAGGAGGTTGAGATTGTGTGAATTGTGTAAATGTGTCAATGGCTATGACTTGTTGGAATTAGTTTAGCTCTGAACATAGTCTTTTAAGTTGTAAAAACTTATTAACTTATGAAAGTTATGTTCTAAGTATCTTTGGTTGAATATGCATGCTAATTAGGATATGATGTTAGTTTGTTCACCTTAGGAAATTTGTTACATACATTTATAATTATAAGTCAATAAAATAAGTAGCATCATTAGTAACATTTTAAGAGCACGATTAGCTAAAAGAAATGAGGTAGGCAATGTGAAATGTGATAATAAAAAAAGTAAAGTGTATGTTTATTTAATAACTAACTGTTCTGCTAGCCTTTAGGTTATGAATAAAGCTAGTAGCTAGTTAAGAATATGATACAACTGAGTAACTAGAGGACATTTATCACAAATGTTTACGTTTGCATCAAAAGACTAGTATGACATTCCAACCAAGCCTATTAATAAAACATGGCTTAGTTGAGTAACTTGGGGACATTCATTACAAATATTTGCCTTCACATCAAAAGACTAGGTCAACATTAAAAAAATGAACAAAATGGTGTTTTGGTAAATAAATCCTACCAATCTTTGAAAATAAAAAGAATTTTCATCTACTTAATGGTAGTTGCAATTTTAATTGACTACTAATTATCAATGTATGTATACAAGTGCTTAGGGTGAATGAATAAAATGTTGTTGTCTTGATTAGTATGTATATTCCATCCAAAGTATTTAGCCACAAACTGCATAAGTTAATAAGTTAGAATGACTTGAAGGATTATTGTTTGAGGTTAAAACTATTTCGTGAAGTTAGATGCCATTGTATCATTATTGCATATGCATGAATGTATGTGTTATTGTTTGGTGTGTTTGAGTATGTATTTTTTTTTCTTGAGGACAAGTAAAAGTTTAAGTGTGGAGATGTTGATAGTTATAGTTTACATTATGTTTTAGTAGGTGTTTTATCGATTAGATGATTTGTGCATGTTTAGATATAAAATTATGTTAATATGATTATATGCTTATGTTTTTGAGTGCTTTATGGTTTAGAGCATCATATTGGACTTTAATTTTGTGCACTTAAGGTGTTTTGATATGTTTATTAGTGTATGAAATCAGATGAAGAAAATTAAAGGAAGTTGGAGAAAGTTTGGATAAAAGGAACAAGGTCACAATCGTGACATGCCTGTCACAGTCATGACAAAATGTCTCCCCCAGGATCACAATCGTGACATCCCTGAGATGATCATGACAGAAAAGGATCACATTAGGTCATGATCATGAAAGAAGCTAATTTTCACAAGGTCATGATTTTGACATCCTTTTCATAATATTGACAGGCGCTAGTCAGATGTAGGGATCTCCTTCTATTTTAATTTTTAAAAGATCATTTTAGACTTTTTGACCTGGATAAAACCTAGTTTTAACCTTAAATGACTAAATAACTACATAAGATCATACCCTAATGAGGAGAGCCTCCATTTTCCAAATTGAGAAAGAACACAAGGAAGAACAAGAAGGAGAGAAGGGAAGAGGAGCATCTACAGCTATTGTCCAGCCACTCCAACCTAACCATTTCAAGTTCTTTTCTAATTTCTCTTGTTTATTTACTTCATCTTGATGTATGAATTGGGTTCGAGAATGTTTAGCATGTTGTTAATGATGTTCTAATTTTATTGTGGGATTTATTCTTGAATCATTTTGTGACTTAATTGCTTTTGATATTAATGAAATGTTTGAGCATTTTGATATTTATGGTTTTTGCATACTTCAATAATAAATCAGGAGATTGAATCAATAGTAATATGATTAGGTGGTGTAATGGGAATTAACAACCTAATAGATCACATAAATATCAAATTGATAATCATACGAAAAGAGATCATATGTGAGGACCTAATTACCTAATAAATCCATTAAGAACTAAATGAAGACGTAGGTTGTTTTTGTTAATTAAGAGATTCCAAAATCAAAATTTTAGAATCAATTAGGGATTATTAATTAGGGTTAAATGATTATATCTTGAGAGAGAATAATCAACCCTTTGAAATTCTAGGATCGATATCGATTAGATCAATCCCATCTTATCATAATTGTTTGATCTTATCTTATTAGAATTTCTCATTTGTTAAGTAGCTAGTGCTCTATCTTGATTTACTTGTGTTAATGTCGAAATGTCAATTTCAGTCAATCTATATTCAATTGCTCAATTTTCTGTTTAGTTTTATTTTCATTTTTATCACATTTCTAGACCTTAGACAAAGTTAGGATTTAATTAGTTTAGCAAATTCCTCGTGGGATCAACACCTTAACTACTACGTTTACGATCCGTGCACTTGTGGAATATTGAGGGTTTTATATAAGTAAAACTTTATCAATAGTTTCCTATTTTGTTTCTTGCCTTCTCCTTTGTAAGATGCTTCCCTTTTTTAATATAGTGCCCCATATATCTCAACTACCCATTCTTATTGTTAACTTATTCCCGTTTGACTTCCTTTCTCTTCCTAAAGCTTTTTCCTTCAAAGAGGCCGCTCATAGCTCTCTCTATGTAACTCCATCTTAGACCTTTATTTCTACTTCTCAGGTTACTTTTGGCACCTTTGCAACACCTCCCTTTTGACCTTAGTTCTTCAATTTTTCTTAAGAATATTAATCTTAACAAATCACTTTGAAAGTTTATAAGGGACCTTGCCCCAAACTTAGAACTAAGTTACTACTCTTCTACTCTCTTTAAAGAGAGGAAGATTCCTCTCAAGTTTTTTGGTGCTTCAAGGTGGTCTAAAACATCAACGGGTTTTTTCTTAGAAGGCCCCAAACATTTTTGTTTATACATCTATAAGCATTCAAAAAATAGACAAATGAGTGGTTCAAGGGCTTTTTGATTCATATTCAAGTTCAACGTCACCTAAGGTATGAAATAAATCCTTAACCAAAGGCCTTAGCACTTGAGCAACATGCTAATCCTTTGGTAAAAGTGGAGACCAGGCCTAGATATAGGCAAGTTGAGCATTAAAAAATTTCCTTTGTGGGTAAACTTACACAAAATTCCCTTGGAATACTGGACCATAATGGGGATAAGCCATCTGGCTAGTTATATAGGGAAGCCACTTTGTATGGATGCTACTATTGTGGAAATCAAACATTTAGGTTATGTTAGAGTTTGTATTGAGGTTAACATCAACTAAGATTTGCCAAATTTTGTACATATATTGAAACTTGGTAATAATAATAAGTTAAAAGAACCAAGAATATAAGTAAATTATTAGTGGAATCTATCCTTGGAATTAAAAAAAAAGGTGGAAACGTACAAAGAGAATTTTCACTTGAGGAGACTATGAGGAGCTTAAAGATGTAGAGAATTCCATTAGCTAAATTCAAGTTGAGACCAATAAGCTGGTGGAAGGTAATCAACCTACAAAGCCACTCCCTGAAGCCTACAATGAAGTCCTCTTAAAGGATGGAATTATAAAACAACCAATCATAAATATTGCTAGCATGCCTTATGAGATAATTTAGCAATGCTCAACTTACAATACTCTAGAAGTTGGAAGAATATAATAAAAGAATTAAGGAAAATGCCCACTCCGAACTATAGCTCTCAAATATAGGAGACTTGGAGTGCTTATGAACAAAAGAAAATTCCCTTCAAACAAGTCGTTAAGAGGAGGTTAGGGAGGAAGGCAAAGTCTAGATCCTCCAAACTAAGCCCTTTTATGTCCTTCATTCCTTGGGATACCATAGGGATAAATTGCCTTAAAAAATGACTGTTACTTTTTTATTTTCTCTATAAGAAAGAACCCTTAATTATAGGTCTCCTTGAAACTAAGTTAGGGAATGAACAATTGATGAAAAGTCTTTAGGTCCTAAACTAAAAATGGGTTTTGAAAATAAACCGTGACCACCATTATAATTTTGGCATCATAATAGCATATGACAACTCTAGAATTAAAGTCAACCAGATTGCTTCCACTAGTCAACATATTTCCGTTAGAATTTAAATAATTCTAAATCCTAAGTTTATATTTATCACATTCATCTATATGACCAATATATGGATTTATCTAATGTTGGAAGGAAATGGGATGTCTGTCCCCTAGATCCTATTATGTGATTTCAACAACACTATCTATCCAGTTGAAGTAGAAGGAACTAGACACAATACGAAGTGTGCTAGTGTTGTTTGAGGAAATGCTTAAATTACCTTGGGTTAACATACCAAATTATGATGAAAAATTTTTCACGTAGATAAATAATTGAAGTAAAGACTGGCTAATTTACCAAAAACCTAGATCGAGCAGTGGTGAACTAGTTTTGAAAAGGCTCTTTCTTAATTAGTAAAGCTTCTATCACAAACAACTTAAGCTCTTACCATTATTGAATATATATCAACTACCTTACAGAGAGGAACTTTAGATAGACTCAATTCAATTTCTATAACCATCTAATCAACAATCTAGGATATGAATTAGCAGTCAAGAGGGGTTTAGAGCATAATTTCATAGCTATTATGTTTATCAGTATGTTAGGAAACTATCTGACATTAGAGATAAACTTAAATCCCTAAACCAAGGCTTGAATTCTATTACTAATCAGGATCTTTAAAAAGCTAGGGACCTCTTGATTAAAGCCTAAGAGGAAGCATATGTGCACCTTAGTAATGACCGAACAAGATTGTAGTCACTATATTTAAGCTCTTAAAAATCAGTATTCATTATAAAAGTACAAATATATGATTTAGTGGTTAGGGAAAGGGGATCTTAACAATAAATATTTCCACAATTCCATCTTATCCAGATGAAATAAAAACATAATTTTCTCACTAAAAGGAGTTAATAGAGAGCTAATATAGAAATAAGAATATATTCTCAAAATCATCTTCAAGTTTTTCCAAAACTCTGTATAAACTTCAACTAACCCCCTCTCTTAAATCTTATCTCAATCATTATGGATCAGATAGAAGAACTAACTAGGCCAATCAATTTTAAGGATGTTAAGAAGATGATATTTTCTATTAGTCCAACAAAGGCCATAGGCCCAGATGATTTGAAATAGGCTTTTTTTTTCAGAAAATTAGGCGTAAGTCAAAGAGATGGTGACCAAATACGCATTGGAATCCTTTACTAAAGGTTCCTTGCTTAATGAAATCAATAAAACATTCATTACTACAGTTTTAAAAGTGCAAAATCTAAGTGTTCTTGGGGATTATAAACCTATATCTTATTTAACCTGATTTGCAAAGTCATTTCAAAACTTATTGACAATAGGCTTAAAGTTATGCTTAGTTCCATTATAAATCTATGTTAAAGAGCCTTCAATAAAGGTCGAAGTATAAGAGATAATATCACGTTAATCTAGGAATTCTTCATTAGTTTCCTTAAAAAGAAATGCTTTAAAAGTTATGCTCTCGAGATAAATTTTTAAAAGGCTTTTGATTTTAATAATTGGAAATTAATCCAACACACATTTGAAGCACTCGAATCTCGTCCCATTTTCTAGATTTAGAAATAATAATGCATTAAAACCACTGCATTCAGCATTCTCTATAATGGTGAACCTACCAAAAGATTTAAGGGAGAAAATGGACTTCCATAAAGGGATCCATTTTCCTTTACATATTCACACTTTACTTGGAGGTTTTAAATATAATTCTAGTACATAGTTTTTAAAGACAAACATATTTTTTTTCCTATCATTACAAATGTAAGGAATTGAGCATTGTAGGTATATCCTTTACAGATGACTTGTTGCTCCTTAGTGGAGCCAATTAAAGCTCCTTAAGGGTATTGATGGAATCTCTCAAAACCTTCAAATTTATCTTAGATATATCCATAAACAAGAAAAATCCATCTCATCCTATTTGAAAATGTTAAGCCTCAAGTTAGCTTGTTTTTCTTAATTACAAGTCTTAATTCCATGAACCCCCTATTTAAGTACTTAAGAGTACCCATCACCATAAGAAGATTTACATATGGAGATTACAAGTCCTTACTAGAAGAACATCCAAAAAAGAGTTAAAAACTAGAAAAACAAATGGTTTCCTTCATAGGCATACTTCAATCGATAACATCCATCCTTAATAATCTTTAAATATTCTATATGTCTCACTTGCTCCTGGAAAAACATATTCAAGGATATAAAGAAGCTAATTAAAAAGTTTATATGGACAGAAAATACTAAGAAATATTAGGAATCAAAAGTCAAGTGGCAGAAGGTGTGAACCTAAGAATGAGGGTAGTATAGGTGTAAGATCAGTTAGATTAATTAAAAAGGTTCTAATGGCAAAAGATAGACAAAATTTTCATATAGTTAGATGGATCCATATGGGCATTTTCTTAAAGCAAAAGCTTTTGGATTAAATCACCCACTATAAATTCCTCTTCGATAATATATTAGTTGGTAAATTTTAGACAACGTGTTAGAGGAATGTTCAAAACTAGAATTAGGAATGTGGAATAAACATTCTTCTGGTATGACAACTATAATGGTCTTAGCTTGAGCTTATTCCTAAATTTTAGCAATTTTGACACTTTATTCGTAATAAAGCTAAGGTGATGGAATTCTTAAAGAATAGGGAATGGATTAACAGGTTAAAAGAGTTCATTCAAATAAAATATGATTCCCTAAAGGATAAAATGTCAAACGATGAGGATAATAAAATAATAATTTGGACACTTAATCTCTTTAAAATTTTCGATACTAAATTCTGTAAAACCAGTTTTAGAACTATGCAACCTAAAGTTCTCTAGTACAATTTAGTTTGGGATAGTTTTAGGCTTCCCAAAGCATCATTTATACTTAAGCTATCCATCAAAGATAAGCTCAAGACTAATGATAAGATTATGAGATTTGTGAGGGGTATTAATCCACTAAGCAGTTTATAAAACCCAATCTGTGAGAATGTTGAGCATTTGTTCTTCAACTGTAGAGTTTCATAAGGACTTTAGACCATAGTACAATAATTATGCAACTTCTCCATTCCAGTAACTAATAAGGATCATATTATTTCATTGATCACTAAATCATACTATTTTTTGGATCAGCAATCTTTGCAAAAAAAAAAGTGACAATAAGGTTATTAAGCTAGATTTCAACTATACAATATATTCAATTTGGATTATAAGAACCAAAAGCTATTTTAGAATAACAATAGATGTTTGAAGGATTGGACACCATCAGTTAGATAAGATAAATTAACAGCATCAGAGGACTAGAGTAAGGAATATATACTGGTTTGTTAATATTTACAGTATTTACCAACTATGAAGTGTAAACTTGATTTCTTAATAATTATATAATGTATTTTAGTATGGTTTTTGGATGGGAAGGATCCTTGATCAATGATTTTGTATAAGGGATAATTTAGCTTTTGAATTAGTTACTTTTATGCATAGTATTCCTTGGAACTAATACCTATTTTATTTCTTTAAAAATATGCTTTTCTACATCAAGATACCTAAATCATATATCCTCATTGATATTAAATTTCACTTTTATGTTCTGAAACTATGTTTTTTAGTATATTTAGTTTCATTTATTATTTAAATTATCAACAAAGTTTTTACGAAATAGGCTAAAAAGAGTTTCTTAAATGGATTCTCTTCTTAAACCTAACTGTTCTAGGTTTATAAGATATTTTAAAGGGAAGCCTAACTATTATAAGGGAGGATGAATATATTTCAATAAACTTAAAAGAACTCATGATTGCTCTACATAACTAAGGCCGTTAGAACTTCACTTACTACCTAAGCTAATGCTAACATCTATGCTACTCTCTATATTGTAAATAGAGACTTTAAGAATGTGACAAGTCTATCATATCACTTTAACATTATTCCTTCTCTCAAAAGCATGAAGGCAAAGAAAGTATTAATAGTTCACTCTCATTGAAGTATGATTAAATTTTATAAAATGATGAAAGTGAGTAACTTTTTGTACCACAAACTTTATATATAGGGAATTGATGGTCAACATTGACATAAATCAATGGCGAAGATCAAAAGATATTTTACTTCACTATAAGTAGCAAAAAAAAATTTGTATAGTAAAAGAAAATTGAATTGCACAAAAATATTCTTGAGAATCTTTAAAACTATGTATTATGTTTGTTCTCAGTCTATTTGAAAGCAAAATTATAGTAAAAAAAAGTGATTTATGATATAAAAAGATGGCCCTTACTAGTTTAAGAATTATGATCTTATAGAAAACAATGCTTTATCAATCTTATTTCCTTTTAGTTTTATTTTATATTACTTAAAAAGAAATTGGAAGAAAAATGATGCATCCTTAGCATGTATGTAAGATGGACTTGATTTATTCAGTTTGACTGAATTTTTTTAATTCTTGCTTGACAGCTTCAAACTCTCATTTATGATTTTTATTTTCAAAGGTACCATTATAAGGCCCATTTAATAGTCTTAAAGATAAATAGATAAGATCAACCAAGATAAGGCTCATCCTAATAAGGAAATAAATTCGTAATCAAATAATAATCAAGTTTCCTAGTTGAGTTGGATTTGAACTCTAGTTAAATAATTGGAATTTAAATAGGAGAATTGCTTATAAAAGGGACACACCTAAGGTAAGTATAAAATGTATTTTAATAATTCTATCTTCATATTAACACCATTTTCTCTCATTAACTTAAGTATCAAAGTGTTTTGACACTTATGATTATTTATTTGTATAGCCCCTATAAACCTAGTAAATTTAAATATTATTTTTATTATACTTTTGAAAGACCTTTAACACAATAATACTTTTTTTGTCAATTCAATATTCTTGTTCTTGATTTAAAAATATTGGTCAAGTTGTTGCGGAATTTAGAAGAATAAATTAGAGTGAAAATGTTATATTTATATATCCTAGCTTAATGAATAAGTACTATACTATTAATATTTGTTTCATCGAATATGGATGTACCATCAATCAAAAAAATATGTACCTTTCTATATGCAATTGAATTTTTATTGTGAAGATGTAGTAGTCTATGATGTACTTGAAAAATACATATATTTTATCAAGTATATTACTTGATTTTCACATCAAATTACCTTATTTTACTTAAGTTTTGAATCCTTTTGAAGTAATTATGATAAATTGATCATAGGATGAGATTATTAAAAACATTGGATGCTATTTCAAGAAAAATTGAGACAAAAGATCAAAATTTTTAAAGGAACACGACTTTGTCCACACTTCTGTGTTAGCCCATGTCCTATGTTAATAAGTGTAGTAAGAGACAATTTAAAACACAAATTAGAGAGAGACGATGTGGCTTTCAAAAAGAATTGTAGAACAATAAAGCCTAAGTTTTAATCATGCCATAGACTATGTGCCTCAAAAGAAATAGTGAAATCCACGATTAGGAGGTAGAGGTGTGCCAGAGATCGTGTCTCTAAAGTAGAGGATCAACATAATGAATTACCATCTCTAATGCCTAATGATCAGGTGATTGAGGAAAAAGATGGGAAGGTTATACTAAGGGATAATAATTTGGTGATTGGAAAGTCATATAAGTATAAACAAGGAGATGTTACAGAAGACCCTCAGTTCAAGATTATAGAATTTTCTCCTTTACATGTTACAACACTTAAATTCTCGATTATGATTGAGAAGGAAAATACAAATGTTACTTTATCTAAAAAGATACCTAGAAGGAGCATTAAGAAGAAGATAGTAGTGGGGTCTCTAACTTTAATAACTTGATGAACTTTCTAGTGTGGAATATTAGGATTTTGAATAACCCCAATAAGCAACATGTTTTTAAACAGCAAAAAGAAGCTTTATTTAATAGGTCTTTTGGAAATTTAAAAAAAAAAAAGAGGAATTTAAAGAATTCCCTATAGTTTTTGGGTTATAATTAGAGTCTTTCACCTAACCACCAATTTCTTCACAATGTTAGGAGCATTACGGCCTTTGATAAGAATAAATTTTAGTGTAAAAAGCTTATTCCACTTATCAAGTCAATACAAGCTTCCTTTAATAATTCTATTGATTTGTTTAATCTTTTGATTATATATTCAGCTAAATTTTCCTTTTCGAGAATCAATTTTTGAAATGATCTCCTATAATTCAATGATAGCAATTAGTCTTCTTAAATCCTCTCGGGAGATTTCAAAAGCATCTTGTACTCCACTGAAATGGACAGTAGTAGGATTTGTACTAGGCATTTAACCAACGATATAAGTGGTAGTGTGAAAAATATGGGATTCACAAATTTTATATATGGAAGACATTACTTTACTTAGGATAATAAACAAGAGGGGAGTTGGAGAATTAGGAAAAATCTTGTAAACTACTATTAATCAATAATGATTGGATTGGGAAATACCTCTTAAAGTTTACCTTTATTAGGAAACTCGTTTTGTTCTGACCATATGCTCTAATTGAAGTTTTAAACTTTAATCTCCTTAAGCCTACTAAACGTCCATTTAAAGTTTAATAATCATCTGATTCTTGCTCATAGATTTTTGGATGCTATCAGGAATGGAGTGAAAAAGCAAGTATTAGGGTTCAAAGTGTACATCTATATATAGAAATTCAAGAGCATCAAAGTGGAATGGAATGAATCAAGGTTATTTCCTAAATGCTAAGGAGTTAATTAGGAGCACTAGAAGTAAATTTAGCTCTTTATAGCTTAAAATTAAAGAATATTGAAAATTAGTTTTTTTAGTATACATAAACTCTTAATGCTTTTAACAGATCATTGAGATAAAGATCTAGATTAATGTTTACTAAGAAGGGGGATCAAAATATTAAACTTTTCCATTGCTATATTAATACAAGGGCTCACACCAAAATTGCATTTTTACATAATGATTCTAGTACCCCAATTTATGGCCAAGATAATTTGAAGGAGCTTACTCCCAACCATTTTAAGTGACTGCGATGTGAAACTTCCTATACTTCTTTTAGTTAAGAACTAAGGGGTTATATTAGGAAATCATTGAGCCAAGAGCTAGTGGATTAGTTTGTTGAGCCTTTTAGTATAGTCAATGTGGAAAGGGCATCTTTAGTCAAAATCCCATGAAAGCATCAGGGCTTGATGGTTTTACTGTGCTTTTCTTTTAGAAGAGATGGAAATTGTGACATGGTGACTAAAGCTATTTTGGATTTTTTTTCTAATAGGGGAATATTTAAGGAGATTAACAAGTCTTATTCCAAGACTACTAAGCCTTCTTCTCTTTATAATTTGAGGCTAATATCCTATAGTAGTGTTATAGATAAAACCATTTAAAAGATGATTATTTTTAAATTGTAGAAATCCTTGAGAGATCTGATCTATCCCAGTTAAAGTGCTTTTATCAAAGGTAGAAGTATTGGAGATAACTTATTCATTATTCAAGATTTGATAAAAATCTATCACACTAAGAAACCCATATATGGTTTTGCATTGAATATTGGTTTTCATAAGGTGTTTGACTTTTTGTAATGGGAATTTGTACTTAACAGCTTAGAGGCATTTAACTTTCTAGTTTTTTTTTTTTATTGAGTGGATAACACTACTTAATTACCATATCTTTTAGGATCCTTATGAATGAGGAACCAACTTGCACATTTAATGGAGCTAGGAGTATTAGGCAAAGGGATCCTATCTTCCTGCACACTTTTCCCCTATATGTGGAGATTCTGATCATCATTATTACCTATATGATTAATTATAACGGAGTTTTTAAATTTTACAAGAAGTATGAAGAAACTAAGCTTTTTAGTGTAGTTTTTATTAATGAATTTCTCTTACTTAGCAAGGCTTATAATGGTTTAATAAATTTTCTAATGAAATTCCCTTCAAGATTCCTCTAAACTATCTAGAATGAAAATCAATTATTTGAAAAGCAAGCTTTAAATCTCTAAGGATGCAACTCACCTAGCTGATGCTTTCTAAAGGTTGATAAGATGTCAGGTGCAATAAAATCCTTTTAAGTACTTAGGCATTTCTGTTACAACTTTGAAGCCAACTTGTTTATATTGTTTTTCACTCCCTGATCCCATTCATAGAAAGATTTGAAAATGAAAAAATAAGTTATTTTCTTATGTTCGAAGATTGCAAGTGGTTTCCTCTATCCTTAATAGATTGTATGTTTATTGGAGTTCACACATCACGCTTCCAAAGAATATTGACAAAGCTATATGAAAGAGCATAAAAATTTTCCTTCCTATAGAAATGCAACTATGAGTAAAGTCTCAAAAGTGAAATGGTCTAATATTTGTGTTCCTAAAAATGAAGGTGGTTTGTGCCTAAGTAGAATTAACACTGAATAATATGCTCATCAGCAAAATGATTTGGAAGTTGTTCACTAATAAAGAATCTATATGGATATTAGTTACATTTGAAAAAAAAAAGAATCTATATGGGTGAAGTAGACATAACTTAATTTGAACTAATTTTTGGAACCTAAAGGAGAAGCCTAATAAATTGTCTTTGAATTAAATGCTTAAGCTAGGGAACTTTATGATAATAAAATTTAAAGCTATTATATAAAATGGGGCAAAAACCTACTTTTGACATGATAGTTAGTATGAATTAGGACCCACAATAGTAAGATTTGAAGGAGCTTTAATTAGACATATTCTTTTAAATAAGGCTAAAGTAAGAGAGATCATCTAAGGAGATCAATGGAGTTGCTTACAAAGAGATTTTGCAACTATATGGCGTAACTTACTAAACAACTCTCCAAACTCAGCTCAACCTTACATAGTTAGATGACTTAGGCAGAACTCTGGGATCTTTACGAATAAATTATGCTTGAACACGATCAAGAAATACAAATTACCGATTCCTTGGACCAAAATAATATGGATGAAGTCAAATATTAAAAAAAAGCCTCATTAATAATGTGGCTTGCAACTTTGAGGAGGCTTAAAACAAATGATAAGATCAAGGGTAGCAGTGACCTAAAATGCTTCCTATGCAATTTGGAAGATGAAAACACCTGTCACCTATTCTTTAATTATAATTATTCAACAGGAAAATGGAGAACAGTTCATCTTAAGTAACATGTTTTGCCAATCAATAAAATCTTACAGGCAAGTAACTCCAAATTCAAGTCCAAATGTGACTCACAGATCTTTAGATTTGCCCTCTATTGGTTGGTTTATTTAATATGGAAAGAAAAGAATATTGGGAAACATAGAAGAACCCTTACCAGCTATGCTCAGTTCACATACAATAATGTAGTCTAAATTAAGGAATAGATAATGTTGGGGAGCTAGGGAGAGAAAGCTAGTTATGATATATTGCTTTTGTTAAACTTTTATATGCTAAATATTATTATTATTACTAAGATTTCAAATTATGGATTAAGACAATTACAAAAAATGCAGATGTAGTTATGAAATATCCAATTACAATTACAGTAATAATTTGGACTGCAATTGTAATAGTATTACTATTTAAAAATATGATTATTACTATTATTGCATCCCATTTTCAATAATAATTGAAAATGAGACGTAGTGTTCCGTGCACCATTTCAGGCAATTTCCAATAATCTGAAACGTAGTCGTTTCAGATCATTTTCACTGCTTCCCCAGAATGTAAAGGCGTAAGATGATGACTGGTTCCAGCAAAAATAATTGGAAAGAAAATGTTCTAGACAAGGAGAAGGAGATTTAACATACAGAGTGATGGTATACGATAATATCACTTTGCTTATTCTTAACAAGAAATTGCCTGAAATGGTGCACGTAACGTCTCTGTATAGCATGTTTAACGTCATCAAATGCAATTGGATGTGGTGGATTTCTTAACAAGAAATTGCGTGAAATGGTGCACGTAGTCTCTGTACAGCATGTTTAACGTCATCAAATGTAATTGGCCGTGGTGGATCTTCAAAACAAATCCTTGATGAATCCTTCCATTATATGGAAAGAGACCAGAATTGGGTCTTTTCATGCCTTAATTTTTCTTTCTGTAAAAACTGTACCTCAGAGTCAGAGGCTTATCATCAAGAAGTTCTGCATCATATGACCCAATTAATTCCAGGTTGAAACAGTATTCAAAATTACCATTAGCCTTTATTCTACTTTTCCATTTCTCACTTCCACTTTGCCAACTAACTAAAAAAAATCCACTAGGAACCTTTTTTTTGAGGTTTGTTATGGCATTGTAAACGTTCCTATATACATAGATGAGTAACAAGCACAGAAGGGGTTGCAGAGAGTGAAAGCGAAGGGCTTCTGTTGGTTGATGCAAATCATCCACCATATTTGATGTGAACATTATATGAGAGGGTGATTTTTGCTTGGATGGATCGCAAACTAAAACTATGAAAATAATATACAAATCATTTCTTAGCTCGCTAGCAGGACATTGAAAAGGGGAAATTATTGCAGTTAGCTTTAAGGAGGAGCAATGGGGAGGCACGTTGGAAGAAGGGGACCTACCAATTGGGATCTTTAAGTTGTGATTATAAGAAGGATTGATGTTGGGAGTTTGCCTTTAAAGCATGGTTGGTTAAGTTATTAAACTTTGATGTAATGTATCTACCTTAAGCTCTTTTGCTTCAATGGGGTACTCTTACTTCTCATCAGCCCCTTTGCTTCAAATCCTAAATCTAATATGGAATTTCACTACAGGGCTTTTCTTTTTTGTTCGTAGGATCTTATTATGCACCCTTATTTTCCACTTATATTAGATTGAAGCATGGTTCTATCTAATATTTTCTTTGCCTTCCTCGCTGACATGATCAATATTTAGAACTTGCTTGGAAGTCCAACAACTAAGTCAAAACAAAAAACAGAACAGAAAATAAAGCATGACTTTTCTGTTTGGACATATCTCTCCACAATTAAAAGCAGTCGGAATTACCAAATAAAGTTAATCAGTACAATGATGCATGTATACATAGGTAAGCAAAATGATTACATCAATACATCTTTTTTAACTCATATATTTTGTTTTCTCTAGCATTGATTTGGGTTTGAGTCCCCTTCTGATAATCAAAAGGAAAAATAGAAGAGCCAGAGTTTTGAGGAAAGACAACAAATTATCGGATGTGCCATCAAGGTAGTTTTCTGTATAGTTGCCGGAATGAACTTGAAGTAGCTAAGAAGTCACGTATAGATAATTTTGACGCATCACGGAAAGTGAATGGAAGAGCTTTAGTTAATCCATTACAGAACACTTATTCTAAGATGGTTCTGTAGCTGAGGAAATTACATTACATGCCTCAGTACTCTTCCAGTAATTACTTTTTATCTGTCTTTCCAACATGACATCGATTGCTATAAGAAAGCTACATGTCCAAGTACTCGATTTAGTAGTGCCACCAAAATCAACCACAGACCTGAGAAGCTTAAAGACTGTCATGGCTCTAATTACATGTGACAGAAATGCCTCATATGATCAAAGCTTTTCAAGCCGAGACCATATGCTTAAGAAAAACTAATCTTCAAAAGTGAACATCCATGGACTATATACAGGCATGAGGCTTTTAAAAAGCCTTCTTGGTTCTTGTTTATATCCTCTCTACCATCAGAAAAGCCCATACCATTGTCTTTTAGGCCCAATAATTACAGAGCATGTGACCTGCTGGTCCTGAAAATAGGCTGCACAGTATTCCCCCTTTTTAATTTTTTCTTATAATATTTTAAATCTATCTTTTATATAACAGTAACTTTGTATATATTTTTCGTTTCTTCTTGTAAAAGACAATTTCCTAAGACGTGTTAAATATCATACTTATATTAAGAGGTCATACTTATATATTAATTACTTAGACTAGTTAGACACAATCATTTAGAGTTCCAAAATTCAACTACATAACAATGGAGATCAAAGATTGTTTAGGTTGACTTTTGTAGCATTTATTTTCCTAGTCTAACATGAAAGAAATAATAATCTTTGGTAATTAATGACAGTCCTAGTTTCGAATACTAGAGGGCTTAATGACCCTCTAAAGAAGACACTTACAAAAGAAATGGTGAAGGAGAAAAAACCTTGCCTAATAGGTCTTCTCGAAAAAAAAAAAAAAGATCCTCTTTGCCTTTTTGGTTCTAAATTTGTTGGGAGTGGAGTGGGAGATAATTTCCAATCACACATCACACTACAATGGTAGAATTATATGTCTCTATAATACAGAAATGATAGGAGTGTGAGCGATGGAACAAACTAATCAATATATACTGTTGGATCCCAAATTTTTCTTAGAAATTAGAAGTTATAAGATGAAATAAAATGAGAAAATATGGTTTGATTTCTTGAAATTGAATATAAAAAAAAGTATGAATGAAATTATGATCATTCCATAAAATGAAAGACATTTGAGTCTACTTATATTTTGCCTTTGTTTGATAAAAAGATGAGTTTTGTGTGTATTGTGTTTGGATGTGAGAATTTGGAGAATTAAGAAAGTTTGACTTTTTGGGGATGAATAGTAATAGAGAGTTGACTTTTTTATTTAGGCAGATTTTGAGAAAATGATCTTCATGAAAATTGTAGCTTCTGTTGAAAGCTTTCTGTCGCCATGAAGTATGATATTTTTCGATGTCGGGATTGAAAGTTATGATCTTCCGAAGATAAGGTTATTTTGCTTTGTTTTTGAAAAATGCTATTAAGGGTAAGTTTGTGTGTACTGCTTTGAGGCCAATCGCTGTATTGATGTGGTCTGAATTGGAGTAAGTGGTCTACATGAAAGTTGTAGCTTGTCTTTCAATCTTTCCAACGCTATAAAGTATGCAATTTTTGGATGTGGGAATTGCAAGTTGTGAAATTTGAAAGTTTGGATTTTGTTTAGGTGATTTTTAACAGGGCAGAAACTTTGACTGAAAAATTGACCTAGTTAGAGGTTGAATTTGCTTTTAAGTTCTTCATGAAAGTTTTAGATTATGTCTTGATCTTTCCTTTGATGTAAAGTATGCAAATTTTGGACCATAGAATGTGAAGTTATGATTTTTGGAAGTTTCTGTTACTGTTTTGAGATGACAGGTATAGGACAGAAACTTTGAGTGGATTTTTGACTCCCTTAGAGGCCAAGTTGATTTTTCTGTCCTTCATGGAAGTTGTAGAGCTTCCTTTGAGCTTTCTATTGATACCAAATTTGGAGTTTTGGACCAAGAGTTATGAATTTCGAAAATTTCGGTTATATATATATATATGAAAAATCCTTTTGTTTTTGCTATTCTCCTCTCCTAATCCGACCCTTTCTCAATCTTTTGCTTATAATTTCTCCGTCCGACATCCGATTGGTTTTCAAAGTTTTGGATTCCTAAGACAATTATCTGCACCATAATGGGAAATTTATAATTTTTGAGATTAAATTGAAAGACATTGATTTAATCAAAGTGAGTTGAAAATTTTCTGAATATGGTTTAGTATTTTGGTGAATTCTTGGTCTGTGGAGATTCAGTTGAATTGATTCTTAAGGAAAAATAAAATAGAGACATGGGGCTACAAGTCTTAGGAAGGAACAGAATTGCAATTTAGCCCCTAAAACTGCCAATTTCTGAATGGAAGTCGGGTTTAGTGTGTAGTCTTGGATTATAAAAATCTGAAAGTATTTTGGCCATAATTTTTGCTCTAGTCATCCAAATGAGGTGATTCTTGATTTTGATTAAACTAGATAAATAGAGCTACAATTTGTCTGAAGAAAGTGAATTTTAATTCACTCTCTAAGATTATCAATTTTCGGATGGAGGTAAATTGCTGGAATTGTGTTAGCAAAATGATAGTCTGAAATGTTTTGGACTATTGTTTCTGGTGTAGTGCACCAAATTTAATGATTTTTATGGAATTATGAAATTAAGACAATGAGGAACATTTCTCTAGAAGGAATTTTTGGAAAATTCCTTCAATTTGATGGTGAAAAAAATGTCCTAAAGCAAGTATGAATTGACATAAAGTTCAGGGGCAATTTGGGAAGATCACTTAAAGTGTTAAGTTATAAGGCATATAAGGAGGGGCTTTATGGTCATTTGGCTCTCATTAATGACATGGCAAGGGTGGCTGTCGTTTAAGAGGAGTGAAGCACGACAATGAGAAGAAAGAAAAGAAAGAAAAGAAGAGAGAAAGAAGAAAGGTGAAGCCGTCGGTGGAGAAGAGAAAGGAGAAGAAGAAAGAAGGCTAGGGTTCGGTTTTTCCACAAGATTTTAGAGGGTTTTTGATGTTTGTCCAAGGAAAAAGGTGGAAAAGCATGAAAGTTTCCTTCCAAGCTAAGAAATCCGAAAATGGTGGAGGTTGAAGGTAAGAGATGATTTTTTTTTTATCTTTGAGTTTTTGATGAGTTCTTGGTTTAGATACCTTGGAAATGTTATGGGATTATGTTTCCTAAGCTCAATTTTGGAGATAGCA
>JANITX010000212.1:53087643-53098872 GCA_027564395.1 Erythroxylum ulei | reverse complement strand
GGATATTATGATTGGCTAAAACAATTTTTAGGGTTTGTTGTTGAACTATTTGTGAACCTTTGGTTATTGATTTAATGGTATACAAGTTTGTGTTATTTATTGTTCTTAAACCTTGCAATAAATTGAGATAGTGAACTTGGTAATCTTTGTTAATTGTACAACAAGAGTTGACGACTAATAGACCTATAAATAACGAGTTATTGATTTATTAGGAAGAGATTTCAATAGATCAATACACTACGTATAGGATAGCTTTATATTTAGTTGAATGTTTAGGAAAGGCTTTGCACATCAAGAGATCCTAAAGTTAATTCTAATTTATTTAACTAGTGACATTTAATAACAGAAATCTTGGGCTGAGCATAAATTGAATCAATTAATCAGAGGGGAACAAATTGGGATAATGACAAGTCCTAATGTTTAATCTTGATTTTCTCCAAGTCTTAGTTTACGATTTTATTTTGGGTTGCATTGTTTCCTGTTACTTTTAGTTTGTCTTTATTTTACTTATCTTTTTAAATTCGATTGAAACAATTTCTTAAACAAAGAACAACCTGAATTAAGTGGTGTCTAAGCAAAGACCCGTATACTTACGGTTTTGAGCATAAGACTAGTAGTGTGTTTGCATTCAACAACAAACCATTTTCTTTCATGCTTCAAAAACCAAAATAGAATCTATCATACAAACATCATTTTCCAAAACTCATTTTATCATAAACACAACACATATTCTATCCCAATTCAAACATCATAGAATTTGTATTACCATATGCCATCAAGTTTAGAATTCCACTTACTTGTTTAACTTAAACTCCTACTTCAATGAACAAGCCAATCTAGCCTTCCATGCAACAAGCACAATTCCAAAATCAAGGTAGAAGTAGGATGCTATTAACACCAAGAAGACAACAGCATAGAAGATAGCATGACGTAGCTTTCTTGATGTAGTAATTAGATGTGGTAATTAAACATAAACATAAGCAAGAACATAGGGAAGTGAGGGCATGATGTTTCAGTGGTGAGAGGAATGGTGTAGAAAGACGGCAGCAGAAACAACTAGAATGAAGGATGATTTTGCGCTTGCTTAAACCCTTAGAAGAAAAGTGTCCTTGTTTTTAAAAGGACATATGTCATACTTAGAAAACTTAGAAGTGAGCTACTTGTCCTCATATCATGCTGCCAAATTTTATTCAACTTTAATACCATTTGTCTCTTATTTACTTATGCCACACATCACTCAATGTATAAGTTTAGTTATCCACACTTTCCATGTATCAACTTGTCTTGCCACTTGACATTTTTCTTAGTCCAAATGTATATTTTAATTCATAAATTTTCTAGTGGTGGCAATTAATTCCAAGTTACTAATTATAATCCATCAATCCAAAATTCAAGACTTAAGCAATACACAATCAAATCGTAATCATTAACTCCTATCATATATACTTTCATGGACATATAATGTTCCAACTAGGTTGTAATTTGGGGCCTCACAATTCCCTCCTTAAATCTCATCATGGTTCTCCTCCGTCATCAATTTCCCCTACCACCTGTTTTGGTTGATAACCATCCAATTATTACCCCATTAGCAATCTTCGCTTCTAAATAGGATTCTTCTGTTATTCCACCTCACAAATTAGTGCTTGTACAGTGGTTGGGTGTTCCTCCTAAGGGTAGTAGTTGGGAAGACTGGCTCAATCTACAGACTACTTACCACTTTAAGGACAAGGTGAATCTCGATCAGGAGGGGGATGATAGGGAGGGAATCGAACATGACCTTCCAGACTTGCAAGGGCCCATTAAGGAAGACGAATCTGACATCATAAAGAGGAATGGAGCTGAGACAGCCAGACGCCTAACAAGAAATACTAAACGGCCTAAAGCCTGGAAAGATTTCATCCACTACAGTGAAGACACCTTCCAGAGCATTATGTGATTCCAAGATTCCAAACTGTTATTCCTTTTCCAATTTTGTTATGACTTGGTGCTTTTTTATACTTTTGTTACCACATTTTACGGAATAACATAACAACATCAAATGTAGCTAACTATTTGTATGGGATGAAATTCAAAAGGAAGATAACAGGAAAAAAAATCAATGTCTCTCTTTATCTTCATTTCTTTCAGAGGCTTCCTGACCTCGAAGCTAGGAAATTATCATTCTCCTATCAATTGCCATTAACATTGAGCAGACCATCAACCACTAGGAAGAACAACTCCATCAATAGCAACTTCACAACTATCAGAGTTATATTATTCTACAGGCTTCCATTAGTTAGTATCAACGAGAACAAGCATCGCGCCTCCATTGAGGCACACCAACAATGCACCTCTAGTTTATATTCTTTACCACCACTAACTCATTACCCTATAGATGTGGTGAATTTAACTATAGTGATTCTTGTAAAGAAAAGCTTAGGATTATGTTGTACAATGAATAATATACTTCAAAATCAGAGCTTTAATAATGAGTTTGTTTATAAATAAGGTTTTCTAGGCACTTATAACCTAGAGTTTCTTGCTAAAGGCCATGAGTTTCTAAAGCACACTTGCAAAGGTAATCTTATTTTGTCTTAACCCCTATTCTAATTGCTAAGTAATCGTGGACTATAGTTAACTAGTGACACTTTGGTCTATAGATGATCCATATGAGAAAATTGTTTTAGTTTCTATGCATAATATAGGAAAAGTGGATGTTCGTGATCATAATCTTAAACAAATTTTCATATCCTCAATATTCTTTATGTAACTCTAATGTGAACAATGTACAATTTTTTGTAACCTTATGCTAAAATGAAGAGTAGACATGTCATAGTGACAATTGTTAAAAAGAAAAGAAGTAAAAACTCTTAACCTTTTATGCTTGTATTTAAAATACTCAAATGATCATAATTTCTCTAATTAGACATGCATATGTGGTGTTGGAGGTATGCAAGGACATATCATCATGGTGGGCTAAACACCTATTTGATGGCAGCTACATTGATACTAAGGCTAAAAATGACATCGATAGGGGTTATCGAGTTACAAAAAGTTGAGGGAATATGATATGTAGATTGAAGGTATTTCAACACTTCTCTCCATTATAGCCCAAAAAAATGAATAGAAAATAGGAGCTTAAGGATTAATATAATTAATTAATATTTATTAAAATTAATAAGAATAACTAGTTTAATAATAATTATATTTAATTAAAATTAATGATGTCATAATTTCATATAGGTTACATGGTATTGTAAAACTTACATAACTAATAAAAATAAAAAATAAGTTTCATGTCAACGTAAACGTAATATTTAATTAAGGGGACATAACCTTATTAATGATTTTATTAAATTAGAATGATTTTTCAAATATTTAAATTCTTTCTTAATAGTTTAAAATGATTGGGTCAGATCTGTATTTTAAATTCGTATTTTAGTATAATCGTTAAAGTTTAAAAAAAACCTTTTTATTTACTTTGTTTTTGAAACATTACAAGCTAGTAAAAACATTTTCTTAAATAAACTTTTTTATCTTTGTTTTTGAAACATTGCAAACTAGTAATAGTATTTTCTTAAACATTATATTTTATATCATTAGTCAATAATTTACCATAGGAATCATTATAATTGTTATTATTCAACAAAAAATGTTCTTTAAATTTATCATTTTAATAATTTTTGGGTCACGATTTACAAGTTGCTTAAAATGCTTAATTTCAAGTTATTTATCCTATAAGAAAATGGGCTTAAAATCAAGTAAATTAAGACTATATTGATAAAATTTTACTTTTTATGATTTAAAAACTAAATTTTCACTCACATTCCATGATAGCATAAAAAAAGATAAACTCAAAATATACAAATATTCACTTAGCACTTAATAATAACAATGAATTGTGTTGCATCAAATTAGATTTTTTAAAATTGAGTTCTAGTTTAAAATCTTGCTTAAGTCTTATCAATTCTAGTATTTATAATGAAAATTTATCAAATTTAATTAAATTTAATAATTTTGTTCCAACTTATTTGATGTTTTAATTCAAATATTTAAAATTAAATTTAAGCTATTCATAATTTTGAATCGATCAAATAAAGCTTGAATTCTTTTGGTATCTCTTTGTGTTGACGTCAGACCGATTAAAATGAATTTGTTGACGCTTCCAATTGTAACAACTATTCAAGATCTCAGATCCTTCATGATCTTTCCATATTATAGATCTTTCAAAATCTGTTGTAGCAGTCAACACATTCAAATGTATTTAAATTAGTCTTCCGTTGAATTCTTACCTTCTTGTTTTCTTATGAAGGACCTCCATACAGGGACATTACGTTTGAAGGATAAAACCAAGGATGGAGTTTATGAGTGGCCAAATACTTCATCCATACTTGGCTTCTCCACAGTCAAAGCCACATCATCTGAGTGGCACTCAAGATTAGGTCACCCTACTTTTTCAATTCTTAAACACATTGTGTCATCACATAACTTAGAATTATCATCATCCATTGAGTCATCTTGTAATGCATGTCGTTGCAATAAAAGCCATAAATTATCCTTTTTCCAAATCATCCTTTATTTTGCATAATCCACTTGAAATCATTTTCACATATGCATGGACATCTCCAATCACTTCCCATGATGGCTTTAAGTATTATGTCATATTTTTTTATCACTACACCAAGTATATATGGTTCTATCTTATAAGACAAAAATCAGAAGTCAAAGATATATTCATAAGATTTAAAGCCATAGTTGAAAAGCACTTCAATCTTCACATCCAAACCTTATATTCTACCAATGGAGGTGAATTCCTTGCCCTGTCACAATTCTTAGCCTTAAATGATATTTCTCATCTTACAACTCCGCCTCATACACTAGAACATAACGACTTTACTGAAAGAAGACATCACCACATTGTTGAAACAGGTTTAACCTTGTTAACTCATGCAACAATTCCTACCATATACTGGCCACAAGCTTTTACCACTATTGTCTATTTAATTAACAGAATGCCTACACCAACTCTAGATCTTCTTTCACCATATGAGAAAATTTTTGGTGCAACACCAAATTATACCAAACTCCAAATATTTGGGTGTCTTTGTTACCCTTGGCTTCATCCCTATACCAATCACAAGCTTGAAGAATGATCAAAACCATGTATGTTTTTTAGATACTAATTAACACAAAGTGCTTATGCTTTGATCCATCTTCTAACAAGGCATACACATCTAACAAGTCAAATTTGTTGAGTCAATTTTTCCCTTCAAAATCTTAGGTTCCACTTCACCAACATATGATTCTATCCCCTTATCAACTTGGATTCCTCCACCTTTACATTTTAAAATAAATCAACCATCCATTCAGCCACTCATTACTCCATCTACTCCAATCAACCTCAATCTCAGCGTGAGAACTCAACTTTAATTACCCAGTCAGCATCTTCATCTGAAACCATCTCCACTCACTCATCTCATCCTATGCAAACTAGAGCTAAAAATAACATTCACAAACCTATCCAACATTTGAACCTTATCACTTGCTTGCAAACTTCTGGCCATCTTGAACCAACCAGTGTCACTCAGGCCATCAAAGATCGAAAATGGCATCAGGTACTGTCTGAAGAATATGATGCTTTGGTTAGAAATGGGACGTGGGAGTTAGTTCCAAATGACTCTAATCACAATGTAGTTGGCTGCAAATGGATTTTTCTCATTAAATATAATTCTGATGGCTCAATTGGTAGGTTCAAAGCATGCTTAGTTACAAAAGGCTTTCATTAACGACTAGGAGTTGATTACCATGATACATTCAGCCTTGTTGTCAAACCGACAATAATACGTCTTGTGCTTAGTTTTGCAAACAGTTATGGATGGAAGCTACAACACTTGGATATAAATAATGCATTCTTACAAGGTAATCTTTATGACAATGTTTACATGAGTCAACCTCCTGGATTCATTGATCAAGAACACTCACATCATGTTTGTAAACTACGAAAAGCAATCTATGAATTAAAGCAAACACCCCAAGCTTGGTATCATGAGTTAAAGCAATTACTACTCAAGTTTGGATTTCATAACTCTCATTTTGATACCTCACTTTTCATTTACAATTGTCATGGTCAACATCTATACTTATTGGTCTATGTTGATGGCATAGTAATTACTGGGAGCAGCATTAACTTCTTGGATCAATTTGTTCAGTCCTTAGCACAAAAATTCTCCC
Source organism: Erythroxylum ulei (assembly GCA_027564395.1). Classification (NCBI taxonomy): domain Eukaryota; kingdom Viridiplantae; phylum Streptophyta; class Magnoliopsida; order Malpighiales; family Erythroxylaceae; genus Erythroxylum; species Erythroxylum ulei. The sequence goes on along the minus strand of JANITX010000212.1, from coordinate 53,092,662 downwards.
TCAAAGATCTTGGTCCACTATCATAGTTTCTAGGCGTAAAGGTTATTCCTAATCAAAAAGGAATACTCCGTCTCAAAGTAAATATCCTTGATCTACTTACAAGAAACAACATGATTACCTCTAAGCCTGTCCAAACTCGCATATGCTCCACAGCTAAACCATCTCTCAATTCTAGAGATCCTCTACCAGATGCATTTGAATATCAAACAATTGTGGGAAGTCTACAATATTTATTACTCACCTACCCAGATATAAGTTTTATTGTCAACAAGCTCTCTCAATATATGCACAAACCTACTACAAAGCACTAGTCGCTTGTCAAGCGACTTCTAAGGTATCTTTGTGGAATAGTGACTCAATGCCTTCAAATTCATCGCTAATCTCCAGTTTCATTACATGCCTTTTTTCGATGATGACTGGGGAGGAAACAATGATACCTATCAATCTACTAGCACATATATTATTTTTCTGGGCCGCAATGCAATTTCATGGAGCTCTAAAAAGCAAAGAATTGTTGCAAGATCATCCATGGATGTTAAATACAGATCTGTTGCTAATACAGCTATTGAAATCAGTTGGATCACCTCGTTGTTGTTTGAACTTAATATTCAGCTACCTTCTTGTCCGGTTATATACTGTGATAATGTTGGTGCCAATTAATTATGTTCCAACCCAATTTTTCAATCCCAGATGAAACATGTTGTCATAGATTTTCATTTTGTGAGAGATCAAATTCATAATGAGAAACTCAAAGTTGCTCATGTCTCAACCAATGATCAGTTAACTAATATTCTAACAAAGCCACTATCCAGATCTCGATTTCTTGGTCTTACAAACAAGATTGGACTCTCAAACCGAGTTCTATCTCGAGGGGGCTTGTAACAATATATTCAAAATCTCATATCCTTCGAGATCTTTCCATATCACAAATCTTTCAAAATCTATTATAACCGTCAACACATTCAAATGTATTTAAATTAGTCTTAGTTGTTACAAGATTTGGGTTAAAAATTTTAAGAATTAGTTTTTCCCTGTAAAACTATATAAACCAACGACGTATAGAGAATCAAACGTACGTCTTTACCGAATCCAAAGCTTTATTACCAATAATAAACCCAGTTCTTGATAGCGACCGTGACTGAAGTGAGTCATTCCAAAATTGGATAATACAACAAAAATACTTTAAAAGCTGTGGGGCCCACAGAGATATGAATGCGAACGGCGTGATCCGAGTGCTGAGCGTAGATCATGAGGAAACAAACTAGACGTGCGGGCGCGTAATAGAGAATCTTAACTCAGCAATATAAGCGCAACGACCCAGTCAACTAATTTGCTTGGACATACCAATAATTGATGTTTCTTAATAAGTTATTTCATTTTACGTTTTGGTCGCAACCCTGGCGTGTGAAGACGGATTCCACAGCGCAATCAGCTAAGACAGTCTGACTCGGCAAGTATGCTCTAATAATAGGAATGGGACTGGACTCTTCCCTAGATTACTTGAGGCGACGAAAAATATCTCCATTTCTACCCAATAATGACCATTTAACCTTATCCCCTCTCGTCAAAACCAATTTGTTTTTTTCATTTAAATTACAACTTTAATTCACTCACACTGTTAACTGATCATGAGGATTTTTTTTTCTAAAGTTATTAATAATCTAAAAAGTGATCCTTTGTAATATTTACCCATACGATAGGTGTAAGAGAATAAATAAACTCACTTTTAGAAATACTAATTTGGTTTCGATTATATTATTTGTAGTACGAAATTAAACAAGCTTCTACTTGGGCCAAAAATCACTGGAACATCCCATATATTAATAAATATGACCTAAACATATGCAAGGAGAATCTAAAGTTGATAATTTCATTTTCATGTAAGCTTATAAATCTCTAAGAAAGCTCATCTGTTTTGATTATTCTGTTTTTATAAATATCTATCTATTTATCTAATAAATAAGATTTACAAAAAATTAAATTAATAGATGCTCAAAAAATAAAAGAAACACAGTAACAATATAAGGTTAAAAAAAACAAAACTCCAAATGAATTAAAAGTTATAAATTTCAAACGTCTAAAAAGATGACAGGGTCATGTTCAAAAAACAAAAAACAAAAACAAAAAAAGACGACAGGGTCCAGGAGCCAGGAAGAGAAGGAAAGGGAAGGGAGAAGAAACGGTCTCGTCACATACAGGCCATAAAGAACAGAAATAAAAGGCCGTGTATTTCGCTTCATATATTAACCGCTAAAACCGTCTCCTCCAACTCACACCTCTACTTTTTATTCTTATTTTATTTTTTTTGACTTAGCCATTTTCTTCTCTCTCGCCTTCTTCCCTCTTTACTTGTTTTTGTTGATGTCTTTTTTGTTTCAAAATGAAAGCCACCGAGACCCAACCATCGTTTCTTGCACGAATCAGCATTCGCCGGAACCAAGTTATGTCTATGGAAGGCAACCATGAGCAAGAACTCCAAGACCTCGAGCTTTTCCAGAAACACGTGTCTGATCGCTTCGCTGACTTGTTGTCTTCCCCCGAGGACCTGCCCCATGAGCCTCTTTTGTCCATTTCGTGGCTCAGGAAGCTCATAGACGTGTTCTTGTGCTGTGAAGCTGAGTTCAAAGCTGTCCTTATCATGGGCCGTGACCCTACTCAAATCTCCAAGCCTGCTTTGGATCGCTTAATCCCCGAGTTTCTGGAACGCGCTGTTAAGGTTCTTGACATCTGTAATGCCGTTTCCAGTGGGGTTGATTCGGTTCGTCAGTGTCAGAAGTTCGCTGAGATCGCTGTCTCTGCGTTGGAGGCCAAGCCCATGAGTGATGGTCAGGTTAAGCGAGCCAGAAAGGCGTTAACTTCGTTACTATCGGCCATCACCAGTGATGATAGGGACAATAATCACTTCAAGTCTACGGAGAGAGCTTGGTCTTTTGGGAGAAGAGTAAACCAAGGCGGTGTTCGTAAAGATAATCCTGCAGGATCTTTCAGGTCCCTGTCAATGGTTGTAGCTAAGAACTGGTCTGCAGCGAAACAAATCCAATCCATGTTCTCCAACTTGGTGGTGCCGAGAGGCGCAGAATCCACAGGACTGGCTTCGCCTGTTTACGTAATGAGTGTTGTAATGGTGTTTGTCATGTGGGCATTGGTTGCTGCGATCCCATGTCAAGAAAGGAGTGGACTTTCCACGCATTTCCAGATTCCGAGACAATTGACATGGGCACAAAGCATGATAGGATTGCTAGAGAGGATCGGTGAGGAGTGGAAGAAGAAGGAGAAAAAAGGGTCCGCTGGGTTGCTTGAGGAAGTGCAGAGGATGGAGAAGTTGGGGCAGAGTCTGATTGAATTCGCCGATGGTTTTCACTTTCCGGGAGAGGCTGAGAAGTTGGAAGATGCAGCAGCGCAGGTGGCGGAGCTGGCGGATATTTGCACTAGAATGGAAGAAGGATTGGTTCCTTTGCAGCAGCAGATTAGAGAGATTTTTCATAGGGTTGTGAGGAGCAGAAGAGAGGTAGTTGAATTGTTGGAACATGCTGGGGAAGTTTCTAAGCCAATGGAGTAAATATTTGAAACTGAAATTTTAAGTTTCAGAGATGTGCATAACTGAAAATATGTAGGTTGATTTCATGATGCTTGGTGCAGATTGTTCATTTCTATATGAACAAAAGCAATGTCGGACCAAGGTCATTGATTTACATACAGAATTTTTCTTCTTTGATTAGATTTATGGGGTTAGTTACCAAAATTTTGTGGCCAATTCTGCGCTTCTGCTTGCAAAACTTGCTTTTTCTCATCTTGTGGACTAGAGATGCTTTTCATTCCTTGTCAATTATTGTGCATGTCCTTGATGCGTTGGTTGCTTAGGCGGGCCTCTGGAGACAAAGTTATCTGATTATCAGAACAAATTATGATTTTATTTTACTTGGGGAAGTATGTGGGAACTAAGTTTGCGAATTGTCAGAAACATTTTCTATTTGATCGTGTTCCTCGTAGTTTACTTGTTAAATCTTTACCTTGTGGGATCTCTGGTAAAAGCTTCAAGGAACGTAGTTATCTGCTTACTTGTGAGTAGATTGGCACAAACATGTTAAAATTTCATCCGAAGTTCAAAAAGCAGTAGTTGAGTTTACTTATATAGGCCGATAAATCCGGGGTGATTGTGTTGCATGTGAATGATTTCATCTTCTTCGTATATCTACCTGTCATATGAGGATCAGCTGGCCATTGTAATCACCAACCAAACAAACACAGTAGGAAAGAAAGAAGAAAACGTTTCTCAATGCCTTGTGTAACTCTAGGTTATGTCTTTCTTACTCATATTTAGAAATTGTTGGTGTTTGGGATGTACAGAGGAGACAGCCCTTAGATCCTCCCTCCCATTTTTTGGGCACCAAGATATCTCATTTTATCTCAACATTTTTATGGGTCTCACATAAATAAATAGTTGAGATCAAATAATACAAATGGCCACCACTAACTAGCCACTCTTGTGAGGAATGAAATCTTTTATTTCGGTTAAGGTATTTAATCATGTTCTATTTATGTAGATCTCAGTTAAGTATGTAAATAAAATTTAGTATAACAATACAGAAACATACCGAAGATGTGTTTCCCTTGTCACGACCATTAACTTCACTTAAAACATGTAAAACAATGTTCTAAGACAAATCCTGCTGGTGTCAGCGTAGCAGCCTGTTAGTGCTACCCATCTTTAACCCTGCGTATAGATAGCGTCTTCAGTAGGCAGAGACAGGACGAGACGGGATAGAAGAAGACGGGACAGAACAAGAATTGAATACAGTGAGATGTTTGGTTGCAGTGGACAGGAAAGAGAAAATTGTCTTCGTCCTGAGGACAGAAATGTGTTTGATTGTAGTGGACAGAACAAAAACTAGTGTTAATGACAAAAATGCCCTTGTAGTGTAATAAGAAGAGTTGATGTAATTCATTTATTATTATTATTATTATTATTATTATTATTATTATTATTATTATTATTATTATTATTATTATTATTATTAT
>JANITX010000212.1:52982426-52994022 GCA_027564395.1 Erythroxylum ulei | reverse complement strand
TACTTGACCCAAATACATCTCACCTTACCTTTACCCACATTACAACCTTGAAAAGTCCTTTGATTCATGATTTTGTATGTGAATTTTAGTGGTTAACAAATGAAATGATATGTAAAGTTGTGGACTGTCATGATCATGAATGATGTTGAGTGTACCCATAGATATATTTATTTAAACACATTTTTCGAGTCTACCATTAGATAGCTCAGTTTTTGAAGATGATGAATGTTGATTGATCATGAGTAAAAGGTTGGAATGTTGACATCTTGCTATGATTTTTGAAGGTCACACTTATTTGGTTGTGATTATATATTCTTGGAACATATAGGAAATGAGTTAATGTTTTTGGGTCTTTGAACTTAATTTTAATGTTTTGCACAAGGACGACCAAAAGCTAAGTGTGGGGGAAATTGATAGGTGCTTAATTAATTTTGAAATTATTCCATAAGACTTAAAGATTATTGACATGAAATTGCTTAAGATACTCATTTTGACTCATATGTGATTTTAGGTAAAATTCGGTAGCAAAGATGTTAAAGTGAGTCGAAGCTCTACATTTTGTCTATTTTCTAAAGATTAATTTTTACTTGTCTTCATTGAGCAAGAAAAAGAAAATTAAAAGAAGAAAAAATCCAAAGAATGTGAGCTGCATGGAAATTATCTTCAACGTGAAATTAATGTCTTACATGCATACAAGACATTAATTTAATTAATGTCAGGGTTACTGGAGAGAATGAAGATGGACAACTGGAAAAAGAAACAAAAACAAGAAAGCAAATTGAAGAAAACACAATAAATGGGCAGGAGACAAAATGCAAGGCATGCAGCAGTCCATAACCAAAATGGCAGTGCAGGAGGACAAAAGAAGAACAAAACACAGATGACATCTGCGTGTCCTGCATTTCATACAGACGTCCTGCCGAAATGAAGACAACTTCTACGAAATGCAGACATTTTCTGTGAAACATAGACGTTTTAAGACATGGGATGCTTTTTTGGCTTAAAATGCACAGTAGTAAAATAGAGAGGAGGCTTTTAAATGACACATGAATAGTAGACGTGTGCCAAAAGTTTAATTTGTCACATTAGTGAATAGTAGAGAGAAGCTTGCGACAGAAGAGAGCAGTGGAAACACTATAAGGGTCTTTGGTTGGGGACATTTTTGGAGGGGCTGAAGCATTTTGTTTGGAGAGACCCATAAAAGGCTAAGTTCTCGACGTCGATGACCTGGGTTAAGTGTTTTTCTTTGTTTTAGTTGTTTCTTTCTCTCATTAAGAATTTATTATGTTATCTTATGTTGATTGAATTGGTTATTGTCAAAAGATGATTTTAATGCATTCATTGAATCATTTATTTGCAAACCAATTGCTAAAATTTTGATGTAATTCATAATTGTTATGTTGAAATTCATATATAGCGACTAATGATTTGTAATCATTAGGAATAACATAACCTAGGTTAAATGATGTATCGTATATAGTTGTTTCCTTGATTAATCGATTTTCCTAATTTGTAATGCTATTGCCTAATTAAATCTAGAGATCATATCCTAGGTTATTCGATGGTTAGGTTTAATTAATGATCGTATCTTGATTAAACAAAACATAAGGGAAAACTAAGGGTTAATTACTAACCCACAATTAATTGTTGCTAGGAGAGGTTAGTGAACGACAAATTAAGGAATTATGTTTAATTAGGGTGTAGGCTAAGATTGAACCAAAGAATTAGGTCCTTATCGAATTCCCCACTTTTATCATTTTTCGCATGTTTTCTCTAATTTGTTTTTATTAGTCTAGTTTCATTTTATTTTCTTATTTCCTAAATCCAAAACCCCCCAAAACCTAAAAATCAGTTAGTTTCATTTCAACAACTTTACACACACTCTCTGTGGGATCGACATAGACTTACCACTACTTAGTAATAGTCTAGTTATTTTATTTTGACAAGCGTTATGACGCATTGTCAGGAAACTCCCCCAAATGATTCTTATATGGAATGTTAGAGGGTTCAATCACCCTCTTAAAAAAGTAATGGTCAAGGGGATTGTTATAGAGAACAAGTCTTACTTATTAGGGCTTTTAGAAACTAAAAAAAAGTCACCATATATATCAGGTGTTTCAAAATTTTTGGGTGCTGAATGGGAAGTTAATTCCATTTTAATGGCTGAATAATTTGCTTCTATAATATAAGTGAAATCTCAGTGTAAGAAGAAAGTGATCAATTAATCCACTTGACGTGCATGTTTTCAGGTTCAAAATCAATATTTGAAATCACTTTAGTTTATACTTCCAACTTTCAATTCCAAAGAGAACTTCTTTAGAACAACTTGCAGATCATTGAAACTTCTATTAATAATCCTTTGATGCTTCTTAGGGATTATAATTGTACACTTTCAAATTATGAAGTTGACAGAGGTAGGGGCTTTAATTCTACAACAGGAAAAGAGCTTGCTCACATTTTCCAAAAATTGAATGTTACTAATCTTAGATTTAGTGGGAGGTTATTTACTTGGACCAATAAGTAACAAGGTAACATATTGATTAGAAAGAAACTTAATCTTGCTTTAGTCAATCAAGATTATTTACAAGTGTACTATAATTTGTATGCTTACTTTGGTGAATGCTCCTTTTCAGACCACTCTTTAATCCTTATCCAAAATCCTCAAATAATCAAGATGACAAAAATACGTTTTCGATTTTTCAATGGGCTAATCGAATAAGAGGGATTCATGCAACTTTTGGAAGCTTACTAGAAATAGCCTGTAATTGGATACAAATACTTTTATCTAATGTAAAAGCTAAGAAAGGTAAAAACAAGCTATTAAATGTTTTACTAACTATCATACCAAGCAGGTAAAGAAAACCCAATAGAAGATAAGGGAAGCTTAAGATGATTGCTAAAAATTTCCTTATAATAATCACCTAAGAAAGATTGAAGCTTGAGAGACTTAGGGACCATCAAGAAGCCCTCAACACTATCAAGAAGCCCTCAACCTGCACATCTCCATATTGAAACAAAAAGCTCGAATGACTTAGTTTAAAGATGGGGACTCAAATACTAATTCTTCCATGCTTCCCTATCAGCAAAGAGAAATAAAAAAAAAATTGTCGAGCTTAAAGATAGTTTAGGTATTTCTTTCACTGACCAATCCTTTTTATTACAGCTCATCAGGGATTTCTTTATGTAGTTGATGAGAAAAGCTGAGAATTTCAACTTTGCTTACAACATCAACTTTTTTTTTGAAAATCCTTAAAATCAAGATATTAGTTAGCTTTTTATAGCTCCATTTACTAGTCTTGAAATTAAACAAGTGTATTTGTCATACACCCATCAAAAACACCAGCTTCGAATGGATTCACTGCCTATTTTTTCAACAAACATGGGGGTATAGGAGTGTGTCTGTTATTGCAAACTTTTTGAGGAGATTAATCAAACTTATATTTGCCTAGTTCATAAGAAAGTTAATCTTGTTTCCTTGGGGGACTACAGGCTAATCTAAAGTTGCAATACGATTCATAAGTTGATTGCTAAACTCTTTGCTAATAAGCTAAAAATAGCCTTAAAGAATACGATTATTCAAAATAAGGTGCATTCATTAAGGGGAGGTCCATAGGAGACAATATTGTCCTAATGCAAGAGGTATTGAAGGAATGTAATTCAGGAAAGAAGATAAAAAACTGCTGCTAGAAAATTGATTTTTACAAGGCATTTGAAATAGTAAGCTGGAAATTCATACAATCTTGCTTGGAAGCTCTTCTGTTCCCTACTATTATCATAGAATGGATCATGATATGCATAAAATATGCTTCGAAAAACATTGTTGTCAATGGATTCCCCACTCATTTAACAAATTCTTGTCAATGAACATATTACAAACTCTTTCATTTAATGTTTGCAAATGAATCGATCTTACAATTAGGTGATGAAGCTCACTTAGTGAGGATGCTAAAGGAACTAATCCCATTATATTCATGCTGGTTAGGGCAGTTAATTTGGACAAGAGTAGTTTGTATTGTTCCACAAATGTGAGGAATCTTGATGAGTTATCCAGGACCTCAGAGTTGCAGTTACAAGCTTTGCCACTAAATTATTTTGAAGTCCCCATCTCGTATTCCAAACCCAATTATGTAGACTGTATCATATTAATTAAAAGATTGAAATTCAGAATAAATGCTTGGTATAGCATATTACTATCCCTAGCTGCAAGGTTAATGAAGGAGATTGATGATATCCCATATCATTCTTTCTAGGGAATTAATGAAGGAGATTGATGATATCATGAAAGCTTTTCTATGGTATGGAAATTCAAAAAACTATAAGAAAGCTAAAGTTAAATGGAATGAAGTGACTATTCCTAAGAAGCAAAGAGGGTTGGGATAACTTCTATTCCTTTAACACAGAAAGTACTTGTGTAAAAGAATCTGGATGCTCTATGAAGACAAAAATGCCATTTGGATAAAATGCATGTATGAAACCTGTCTCAGAAATGAAAATTTCTGGCAAATGCTAGTCAATAGGAACATTCATAGACCTTTACCCAAATACTGAAGCTAAGAAATGTAGTATGCTTGGATCAAACACAAGTTGGGAAATGGAGAAGATATATAGGTGTGCTATGATAATTGGTCTGAATATACCCTCTCTTCTTAAGGATTGAAATCTACCTTCTAATTAAGAAAGTTGCTCTTAATGCTAAAGTATCCTTACTAATGCTTGATGGGCAATGGAGTGGTACTTTATAGGATTTAACTTACTGATGATTTACCTCCCTTGGATCACTTAAGAGCTAATGAAGGACAATGTAATTTGGAAGCTAGATCCTATTAGAGTATTCACTAACAAGTCATAATATAAAGCACTACAGGATGAAAGAGAAATTGTAGCCTAGTTCAACCTCGTATGGAAGAACTCCTTGAACTTGAAAGCATTAATATTCACCTGGCTAGTTATCAAGAATAGAATCGAAACTAAAAATAGATGGTTAGGCTCTTTTGACGCTATATGTGTGTTATGCAATTAAGTTAAAGAAGAAAAATAACACATATTCTTCCAATGCAGGTACTCTAAGGTTGTCTGGAGCAGAATCTTACATTTGCCAACAATTTTTTTTTTATGATTGGCTTATAACTCTAAATTGGATTATATGTAATGCCATGCAACAGATGCATGATGGAGTAATTTATAAAATAACTTTTACAATAACAATTTATGCTTTATGGAAAGACAGAAATAGGAGGATCTACAGGGGTGAAGAAGTAAGAAAATATTAGTTTTTTGAGGAAATTATCAACTAGATTCAAGCCATAATAGTTGTAAAATATGCTTAGTTGACCCTTTCTGCTGGAATTAGAAATCGATGGAACTTGTAACTTTGGAATTAGAAATAGCTACAAAATTTGTGTTTTTTAATTATCTGTTCCTATTATTTTAGTCCCTTGTACTATTTTTGGTGAACTCATTGTGATGCTGGGGTAGCTTGGCTATAGTTAATAGAAATTTTATTTAATTTCTAAAAAAAGGAAAGAGCTAATCTCACTCGAATAGCAAATTCCTACTCTACTTGATGACCTAGCACTTCACTCTGAGGAGAAATCTACTCTTAAAAACTATGCTTTTTCCTTAAACAACAATACTTTATTACTTAAATACGGATCTAGAACTTTATAATTCAAAGATAAAAATTGAAACACAAAATTCTCCTATAGTTCCATCTTAACTAGAACAAATAACAATGCTATCTCCTCTTACCTATATACTGCATATAATATCCCCTTAATAACTAAGATGATACCAAGCTCCACATTTTTTAATACTTCAAAGGCTCCTTTGGAAACTCCACTAACATCTTCTCACCTTAACTAAGCTCCTGTATCCTTAAGGTAATCATTGCAAAATAAGTCAAAACTCTACTAAACCCTTTCTAAGCTGAGGAAGTCAAGCTAGTAGTCTTTAGTATGAACCCTTAAAAGGACCCTGGTTTAGATGGGCTTAATGTCTTCTTTTTTCTACATGTTAAGAATAAAAAGGTGATTTGGTTACTAAAGTAGCTATAGAATTTTTTGAATATGAGTTGTTAAGGAGATCAATAAAAACTTCATGTGATTATTTTGTAAGACTTCGAATCCATTCAAGATTTAAAACTTTAAGCTAATATCTTGCTACAATTCTTTTTATAAAGTGATCTCCAAAATATTAGTATATAAGCTTTAAATTAGTCCTCCATGCTTTTATGGATCCTAGTTAAGGAGATTTTGTTCAAGGTAAGAATATTGGTGATAATATCTTCCTTATATTAAAACTATTCAAAAACTATCATAGAGATAGTAATATGAAGAATTGTGCTTTAAAAATTGGCTTCCTAAAGGAGTAATGTTCTTCTTAACTCTCTAAAAATTTTGCTCTGACCTATCTCTATTTGATTTCATTAAACTACCCTCTCTTCTTTCCATTTTTGGAATAAACTCTTCCTGTGTCTAGTTTGCTTCTTCTACCCTAACTTCTGCTTCAAGGTGACTGAGGCTTCGGCCTTGATGGAAGGCCTTCCTTAGGCCTTGCATGTGGTTATGGAGAGGGTAGAACCTTCACTCTCTAAAGATGAATTCCTATTTCTTTTGAGGGAGTCTCTTGTAAAATTTGGAGGTAAAGACAGTAAGAAGAATGATGGAAAAAATGCAAATGTTGACAAAGATTCAAAGGAATCTCATCTAGTAGGAGCATGGAGGAACAAATTTCAGAGTCAATATAATAAAGGATTTCTCAAGCATTACTAGAATGTTATCAAAGATGGAGTTATTTCAGCTCTTGTTGAGTTGCTCAAGGTTGGTGCTAAGGGTTAGTCTACAACTTTAATTGGTTTTTTCTGGATTAAACAATGTGCTTTCCCTGTAGTGAATGCTTGGACAAAAGCTTGATAGGATGGTCATGCATCATAATGCTACCAAAATAACTAGACTAAAACTATAGTAGAGGTGAGTCTAGGTCAATCCCATAGAGATTAAATCTGATTATTTTCCTAAATTATACCTATATGTAAAGTAGGGGGTGTTTGGTAAGATACTAATTAGAAAGCAACTTAAAATTGAATATGTAAAAGTAACTCAAATTAAACAGCCACAAAGTGATAAAATTGATGAATGAATTGAAATCCGATTCTTTGGTTTAATATCAACCTAAGCACAATTTCACAGATGTCATTGAATTATCGTCTTTACACCTTTCTTAAGACTATTGATCGTGAATTAACAATAAGCTCTGTTAATTCCAGTTTTTCCTTAGGTTGTAGTTAATTAAGGAGAGCTTGCTAATTAACCCTAACTATCAAGAAACCTAAAACATGTTCTTTAAGTTTATTCAGATAGTCGCATTACAAGTGAGAAAAACGGACTAATCTAAGCAGTATTCACGCTAGCTCGAACCATTTAACTTATGCTATGATATCCCTAACAATTAATACCATTAGTTGCCATATACAACCTTTAACATGACTATTACGTATCGTATTCAAGTTCTAGCTATATGTTTTCATGAAAAATTATTCAATATAGAATTAAAATCATTCTCATACAATCCCATTCAATCTATATAAGATAACGTAAACAATCTGAAAAGAGGGAAAGAAAATGATACATAACAATAGCTTAATGTGTACCTCGACCTCGACTGCACCTCCAAATTGGTGTCGGAAAGTTAGCCTTTCATCTCCATCTTCAAGCTCTCACCATCATTCATCCTCTCCATTGCCACTATTGGCGTTGAAGGATGACGAAAAAATTAAGAGAAATGAGAGAAAAATGTTTCTAGCTGGGTTTGTCCTGAATAATCTATTTCTACCGTCATACCTTCCTTAACTAGTAAAAATTTAGGTTTTAATCGAGGGAAATGCTCGTGAGAATTAACTCACGGGCATTAGAAGGCCAAGCCATATGTCCCTCGGTTAAAACCTCACACCTGTGAGAATTAACTCACGGGCCTCTCACGGTCATGCATGGCCATGTACAGTTATGTATGGCCCTCTCACGACTGTGAGAGAAGTCTCACGACTAAATATTGGATTGCATGGGTATGAGAAATCTCTCATTCCTATGCAACAACTTGCATGAGCATGAGAAATCTCTCATTCCTATGCAATGGACGTGAGAAATCTCTCATTCTCTCATAGTCGTGAGAGGTGTTACATAGGAATGATATCTCCCATTCTCTCACAGTCGTGAGAGGTGTTACATAGGAATGAGAGATTTCTCATGCCCATTGCATAGGAATCTCACAATCGTGAGAGGTGTTGCATAGGAATGAGAGATTTCTCACACCCATGAAATCCATTATTTGGCCGTGAGACTTCTTCTTTCTTTGTTCTTCACTTGACATTTTATCTTGCCTCTTCTTCTTTCAATCCTCTTCTTCTTCATGCTCCATTAATCAATAGAATATAGAAATTGAGAAGATAGCTTCAATGAACATGCTTTCGAGTCACTTTAGGTCTTTTACTTATAAAATGTATCTAAAATCAATTATGGGCTAAAGTAAGTATCCTAATCATTTCTAAGGCATTAATCACTAAGTGTCGTATATCAAATGAATCAACATTTAAACACATATCAAGTTTCCCCACACTTAGCTTTTGATCATCCTCGAGCAAATTGTCAAAATCAAAATCACGAACCAAAACTTTTACTTATTTTCCATATTTCATAAGAATAAACAACCATAAGTAAAGATGAACGACTTTCAAAACCTATAGCAATAACTCAACATTCAAAGCTTCTACTCATGATCAATTAACATTCATCACCCTTAGAAACTGAGTAATCTAGAGGTAAACATAGATAAAAGGTGTTTAAACAAGATATTTCCATGGGTACACTCAAACACCATTTATAATCACAACAATCCAAAACTTTGCACATTAAAAGTCACATACATACTCATGAATCAAAGGACTTTTCTAGGGTTGTAATGTGCGTAAGGTGAGATTTATTTTGGGTGATGTAGTGTAAAAGCTATCAAGCTAGTGAAACAAAAGTAACACTCAAACTCACATTTTTTTCTTTTCTTTTTTTTCACAAATATAAAATTGATAGAAGCTACATCAACATAGGATTCATAACATGGAATTTTAACAAATATAACTAATCCACATGCATGGATACCCCCACACTTAGGCTTTTGTACAATCACATTCCATCAAGAATTAAAAAATGCTCCACTAGTTTTAAGGCTTGGGTAGGGAATTTGGTTAGGTGCATGTAATGTAGTTTATACAAAAGAAAAGGTTAATAAAGCTCAAAAGAGGTTAGCAAAGGAAAATTCATATAATTGGGTAGGCTATTTGGCTAATGTAGCTCGTAATCAACAAAGAATGCCTAATCATTTTTAGAAAAATGCATACGATAAAAATATGGTCTCGAGTAGAAAATCAAAGCAAAGTAAGGATGTATATGTCATGAAGGTTACACATAACAAAAGACAGTGAGACTAATATGAATGTGTCAATCCAATATGCCTTAAACCTCACTGATTTTTGTCTACCACTAGTCACTGCTCTTCTAAGAATAATGCACATTAACCAATCACAAGAGTAAAAGTACATGCAAAGGTTGCCATAGATTTTTCTAGTCAATTCACACTCTAATTATGACTAAATAATATTAAAAGCAATAGAGAAAAGAAAATTTTTTATTTTGTTTGTTTGTTTTTGAAAACCACTTAAGAATCACATAAGCTACAATTAAGCTAAAAACATGCATAAGAACTAATATACCCTACCCCCACACTTAAAACTTAGATTGTACTCAATGTAAAATCAAATGCAAGAAATGGAGTAGTTTACGAAAATAGTAAATGCAAAAATATAGATAACAGAAGTTAACGTCCCTTAGGTTGTCTCCTAAGTAGCACCTTTGTTTACTGTCATTGACTTGAATCCACATTGCTCATTCTTTATAACGAGAGATTTCTAACCCTATCACTTCCACATCCTCCACTTGGAATCCTTCATAGAAGGGTTTCAATCGATGACTGTTGACTTTGAATTTCTTGTTTGTCTGTAAGCTTTCAATTTCAACTGCACCGTGTGAAAATACATTAGAAACAACAAAAGGTCCAATCCAACGGGAACGTAATTTACCTAGGAAAAGTTTAAGTCATGAATGGTAGAGAAGAACTTTCTATCCAACCATAAAATTCTTCCTAACAATCATCTTATCATGAAATTGTTTCGTCTTTTCCTTATAAATTTATGCATTCTCATAAGAGTCAAGCCTAAGTCTTCCAATTCTTGAAGTTGTAGTTTTCTCAATTTACCCACTGCAACCATCTTCATTTTGCATTGCTTAATGGCCCAAAAGGCTTTGTGCTTAATTTCCACTAGAAGATGACAAGACTTTTTGTAGATCAGTCAGTATGGAGATATGCCAATTGGTGTCTTGTATGCAGTCCTATATGTCCAAAGAGCATCATCAAGTCGCTAACTCCAATCTTTATGATTTGGGCTCACCATTTTCTTAAGGATGGACTTAATTTCTCTATTTGACACCTCTACTTGCCCGTTCGTCTCTAAATGATAGGTTGTAGACACCTTATGAGTGTAATGGTACTTCTTTAAAACATTTTTCAACAATTGGTTGCAAAAATGAATACCACTGTCACTAATCAATGCTCGCAGTGTTGCAAACCTAGCAAAAATGTTAGATTTGACAAGTTATGCAACAACCTTAGAATCGTCAGTCCTGGTGGCTTCATCTTCCACCATTTAGAAACATAACCCATAACCAACAAAATGTAAACAAAACCAAAAGAAGAAGGAAATGGTCCCATAAAATTGATGCCCTTTACATCAAAAATTTCACATGCAAGTATTGGAGATAAAGGCATTTGATCTCTATAGGATAAATTACCCTATTTCTGGCATTATTCAAATGCTTTACAGAACATATATGAGTCTCAAAAAATATTTGGCCAACAAAAACCATATTCAAGAATTTTCCTAGTAGTTCTGTTAGGCCCAAAATGACCACCACAAACAAATAGCAAAATTTTAAAATTAATTCATATTTATATTCAATCACACATCTTATAATCACTTAGTTATAACAACACTTACCCAATTGAGGATCATCCCAAATATAATATTTCAACTCACTCTTTATCCTGTTCTTTTTAGCCTTACTCAAATCATTACGTATCTCATGGTTCACTAGATAGTTCACAATATTAGTATTGGAGTTATGTAAATATAATGCCCCGGAAAGCAAGTGTATTTGCATATAACTTAATCTTTTTCTAGATACTTTTGTAATGAAAATATTTATTATTAATAAAACAAAAGAATTTGGTTTTATTTGTATGAGCATTAAATATCCAGTCATAAAGTCCCAAGATTATTTTGTAAGTAATATACATATACTGTAAACGATCTAAAAGGGGGGTTAAATAGATCTTTATAGCTTTTCGTAAAGTTCTGCAAAAATCATAAGTTAATTCACACAAAAACAAGTTAAATAGATATAAGCGCAAAGAATAGAGAAGAAGAGCAAACACTGTTTTTATAGAGGTTTGGTGCTAAGACCTACGTCCTCTACCTAAGCTCCCACTTAGGATT
>JANITX010000212.1:52944307-52961755 GCA_027564395.1 Erythroxylum ulei | reverse complement strand
TTCCAATTTTATGGTTTTTTAAGACATACAAATCAAAATCTTGACTTATTATTATTAAAGTAATTTTGATTTAGAGCGTTCTCATAAATCTGCTCTTTATATTTTATATTTAGAAGTTATATTTTTATGTGATATATAACCCAATGGATATCCAAAAACCTGAACAATCCAGTGGATTTGGATATAGGTAGTAAATCGTAAAAATCGATGAATATAGATATGAATATGGGTTGAGTCAAAAAAATGGACATGGATATGGGTAGAGTAATACCCGAACCGAACCTTACCCATTGCCATCCTTACTCTCTCTTTAATGGGCGGAGTGGTCCTTACACCTAGAGGGATACTAAAATCATCAACAAAGAAATGGAAAGTTACTCTAGTTGCGTATTTGCTTTTGAAACACCAATCATTCTCTCAGGTCCACCATTAGGCTAACATTAACTGGAAAAGTTTTGGACTACAAAGTGTCATAATTAGTAAAGGAGTTAGTTGTCTTCAAATTTGTCTTTAAGGAAAAAGCTAACAAATTTCTAGAGATCTTACCTTAGCATGTTCAAGGGAGACTCATGTTGTTACAAAAATGGAGACCTAGTCTCACTTTAGAGAATGCAAGCTTATGAACAATCTCCATCTTGGTGAACTTTCACAAGGTCCGACTAGAGTATTTGTCTTCGTTAAGATTAAGCTATATTGCAAGTGAGATAGACCAGCCTTTAAGTCTTAATAAGTACATTATTAATCTCAAAAGAATTCAATTTTCTTATGTTTGTATTAAAGTGGAACTTGGAAAACTGTCTTTGATTCGAAAGGTAACCTATTAGAAGCCACAATACCAGTAATGTATACAAAGAAGCCATTATCTAAGATTCTAAATAAAGTGAGGATACTAAAGTCCAAAACAAATGTGATGGAAGGTAGTGTAGATATTATTAGGAATCAACAAGAGGCAAAGTAAGATGGTACTACCTCCATTATCAACTCAGTTGAAGAAATGGTTCGTTTAAAGAGCATTATTCAAGATATGGCTCTAATCACAAATATCCCTATGATAAAAGAGGCTATAGTTGAACTTGGTGATAAGAATGTAAAGAAAAACATACCCCTGGCCCATCAGACTTAACCTAGATTGGAATTAAATATCCCCCTATTGAGATCAATCTTATAAAAGAAGAATAAGAGTCATCAAAAGAGTCCATTTAGGAGTGTAGAAGAGAATTTCTCAGAAACAGTCCTCTCACCATCCCATTAATACACCAAACATTAGTAAAGCTAAAACTACTAGGAAAGTCAGAAAGCCCAATCCTTGTGTACCCTGGTATAAATTAGTCTGGCATAAAAGAACTAGAGCAAGGTATTCATTCATCCTATGGCTAGCTTTCCTTAATAAGTTGCAAAAGAGGGACAAACTTCTCTTCTCAGATGTCCCAAATCACTGCTCCTTGTGTTTCTTGGATAATGAGTCTATTGACCATCTATTCTTTGGGTATTCTTACTCAAAAATAGTATGGACACATTGTCTTGAACATTTTCAGATCCACGTGTCAAATCTGACAAATCTTCAAACCCTTTTAAGCTAGTTTAACCTCCTCAAACCACACAAATATTGACCTCAACCTTCTTCTCATTATCCTCTCTATGACTGTTTATAACCTCTGGTCTAAAAGAAACCACCAAACATTCAAAGAAAAAATCCGTGGAAGTTGGGACTTAAACACTAGAGTGGTCTTCCAAGTTATGGAACTTCTCAGCTCAAACACCGAGGGAAGGTAACTATTGGTAAGAATTCTTTTCTCTAATGTTTTGTTTTGCAGATTATTCCAGTTCTTGACAGTAGGAGACTTATCCCCACTCCTATGTTGGTGTCTTAAAGGTCAGAAGCATTTATACAGTTTTAACCAAGGAAGGATGGGTGAGAATTATGCGAGCATACGATGAGATATCATACTTGGGACCAAGATGTTAGGGACAACATGGATGTAAGAAGCAGGGGATAGGGCCTATACCTTATCATCCTTGGTATTTCACCAAAGAAGATCCCACCTTTTTCAGCAAAATTAGAAGAACACAATTAAGAAGCTTCAACTCATGAAATGTTGACTTGAATCTATAGTTATGTAGTAGAAACGATTGACTTTGTTAATTTATTACTTTACTATATTAATCTGTAAATGTTTGTGTTGTTGGTTAAAATGTACCTTCCTACAAGGTCATCTTGGTTGTTAGATATGTATAGGCTGGGTGTTGTGGTATGTTTAGGTTCATAAGGAACAATTTTTGTAGATTTCCTCATGTTCTTAGGTAAGGCTATTCTTTTCGGTATTGGTAAGAGATTTGCCCCCTAGGCAATCTTGTGACTTGTACATAACTCTTTTTGATTTATTCAAATTACTGATTTACCAAAAAAAGAGCTGGTAACTCTTCTCTTTAATGAATTTTGTCATATGGAATGCTAAAGGCTTAAATAGTATAGGTCCTTAAGGACTTCCTTATCCTTAAGAGACCTTATTTTATTGGTTTACTTGAAACCAAAATAAAGGAAGGTCATAAACAAGAAAACCTTTAGTTTTTCAAAAAATATATTGGCCCATTCTAAGTAATTATAGAGAGCATCACAATGGTTGGATTTGATATATTTGGATCCCTCTATTTTTCAACTTCAAATTTGGCTTTAATTAGGTTGTTTTATTCATTATGAGCTTAGAATTACCTAAACTTAGTCTCCTCTTCACATCATTATTATGTATGTGGAAAACCTTGAATTTCAAAAGTAGAAGCTTTAGTTTGACTTGAATGAATTCATTGGATTTCAAAAGAGTCAAGTATACAATTGAAATCTCCACTAATTTGGTGGAGATTTCAATTGTATACTTGACTCTTTTGAAATTCAGGCCCTAATGTTAAGTTGAAACATATAAGTGATCATATTTTAAGGCTTACAAGAGATCTTAAATTATCTAACCTAAGTCAATTTGACATCATATTTACTTAAAATAATAAGTATTTAGGTGGATGGTTCATTCGAGAATATTTAGACCAATGTTTAGTTAAATCTGCATGGATTTCATTATATCCCTAAAGCTATACTAACTTCTATAATCATAGTAGCTTAGACCATACGGTAATTGTTATCTAAGATAAAGTATCTAATATCAGAAGAAGAAGCTGCTTTGGGTTTTTTAACTCATTTTTGTCTTAAAAATTTAATTAAGATATTTAAAATGGCTTTAAAGTGTATATGGTTTGATCCCAAGTCTTCATCCATACTCAAAAATTGAAGCCATCAATTCAGAACTCATTCAAATCTAAAAGGAAGCAAGCAATCAATTAGATTAAGAGAAGTTTGATGCCCTTGACTCTCTTATGAGGTGTTAAGATTTATCAGCTTAGCCTCTTAATGATCCTGGTATTAAAATTTAGGAGGCTTCTACTTTGAGAAAATATAATGATACTCTAAAGAACCTATGCTCCTAATTAAGACAAAAATAAAAAATCTTGTGGTTAGAAGATGGTGATAGAAATTCAAGATTCTTTTATAAGGATGTTCAATTAAGAAGGAACAAAAACAAGATAATTGCTATAAAAAAGGGTAAACTTATTAATTATCAAGATGGACTCAAAGAGTTAGCATATGAACACTTTAGGAAATTTTTGGGTACAGTTATACAAGTACTTCTTATCGCTGATGTGTTACAAAATCACTTATAAGTGTCTTTCCTAATGAATGTTTAGATGATATAATTAAAGAGGTGACCGTTATTGAAATCAATGATACATTATTTAGCTTCCACCTAGACAAAGCTTTTAGTCTAGATGGATTTAATCCAAAGCACATAGGGATACACAAGTGATATGATAATCATGTTGGTAAATAATTTCTTCTTTAGAGTTAATATCCTTAATGAAATAAACAAGACTTATATTTGCCTTATTCCCAAGATAAAACCCCTCCACCATAAATGACTACATATCAATAGTATGGTGTAATTTCTTTTCATAGATAATTTCCATGATTATGGCTAACATAACCTAGAGGATCTTCCCACTACTTATCAATCCTTCTCATAGAGCTTACGTATTAGGAAGAAGCATTAAGGATAACATTATGTTGGCATAACAACTGTTTAAAAGTTATCATACCAAGAAGTCAATCAAAAGATATGCATTGAATATCGGTTTCATAAAAGCCTTTGATTCACTTAATAGGAATTTTTTGCTTTCCTCTTTGCAGATTATTGGCTTCCTAGATAAGCACATCAATTAGATCAGCAGGTGTATTACTATCACTTTTTACGTTATTATGATAAATGATGAAGAGGAGTTAGGAAATGTCATCCATTATCCTTACCTATTTTCCATCAACATTGACATCCTAACCAAGCTTAACATCTTTAAAACTTTTAATTTCAAGTTCAACTATAGTAAGTTAGGTATCTTTAATCTCTTATTTGCTAAAAGTTACTACTATTCCATGGATTAAACCTTAAGTCCATTAACCTTATAATAAGTTCTTTGGATCTCTTTAAATCTATATTAAGTTTGTCCTTTAATCCTAGAAAGTGTATCTGTTATCTATCCGCTAGTTCCATCCCTACTTTTAAGCAATTGATCACCTTTAAGGTCTTTACAATCTAGGTTTCGCCTTTAAAATATCTAAGAGTAATAATTACCATAAAAAGAAATATATAGGTTGAATGTTATTCACTCATTAAATCAATCAACAAAACATTAAACAATTGGTGTAGCAGAACACTCTCACATAGGGGAAGGCTTAAACTTGTGATATTATTCTTAGCAATATGCATGTGTCCTAGATTTCTCATCTAGCTATCATAAATGAGATTGTGAATATAATAGAAACTTTGATCTAGAACTTTCTATAGAGTGGTTCTGAGGTAAAGGTAAAGTCTATTAAAGTTAAATGGTTTAAGGCTTGCATATTTAAAACAAACAAAGGACTAGGCATCCACTCTACCAAATTCATGACCATAACATTTCTTATAAAGATGTTATAGAAGCTATGTGTTGACAAAGAGAACCAATAAGTGAAATGGATACATCAGTATTACTTAAAAGGAACAAATATATGGTATGCCAAGTTGATTCCATCTTATCCTAAACTTTGTAGCAAATAGTACATACTAGTTCTAAGATGCAAGCTCGTATCAAGCACAAGATATGAAATGGTCAAGATACATCCTTCTGATTTGACAACTAACATGATAAGGGGCCACTCTACAAGGTGACAAAATTCCATACTAAAGCCATAATTATAGTTTATACCTAGGTAAAATCCCTTATCCATGATAATCAATAGAGCTAGCCTGCTTATTCTACCAGGTTCCAAAGAGCTTATAAATCAAATGCCAAACTACCTATCTGATTCCTTAATCCTTGATAAATTTTGCTAACTATATGATAATAAAGTGTGTTTCATAATTGCCACTTATAAGAAAATGCTTTTAAGATCTCTATCCAAACACTCCATTTAGTGCATTTATATTATGGCCCACCGTGAAGAGGAAACTAGGCACCATGGACTCATTAATGTTTTATATAGAAAACAAGAAATGTGAGCTTTACTAAAATGTTGATGAAAACTTCAATTATTTGCTTTTTACTTACAACTACTCTTCAACACTCTAGTATTTAATTTTAAACCTGATCAATACATAATATAGGTAGTTATAACTAAGACAACATCATCAATTGGGCCATAAATGTAAAATTCAACTACAAGGGCTAGAGCCTATTTATAGTTATGTTTAGTTTGCTGATATACCAAATATAGGGAGAAAGAAATAGAATATTATTTAGGGAAGAAGAAAATCATGTGGATAGTTCTATACTTAGCTTAATACATAAGATGTAGACAGTTACAGTTACCAACAACTTCACAGAGACTTTGAGTCTTGCATTGACCTTAAATTTAAGAATTGTATAAACTGTTTTCTCTATAAGCTTGGCAATAATATTCTTTTAAACTCTAAAAAGTTTAGTTAATTTTGAACTTCTCCTTTAATATAAATTTTTCTAAACAAAATTTTTTTGGTAGTGCTTATGAATTTTTATTATACAGAAAAAAATAAAAATAACTATATTTACATTAATAATAACCCCTTCCTTGGTCTAATTTTCACCCTTTTAACTATTTATAGTAACAGTAATATGTAAGAACTTTCTTTTTAAGAAAATGCCTGATCCCTTACCATTTTAAGGAAGTGAACCATGTATGAAACTTGGGAATTTATATGATCCCTATCCTTTCCTGACATTTTCAAAGTTTCTTTAGCTTTGTTATTACATTCCCCTTCAAACCATAGCCCTAGTCTTTTACCCTTAACAGTTTTATCTCCTGCTAACTAATCATTTTCTCCTTTTAAGCTTAACACCTCATCTTATCCTTCTGCTATTGTTAGCAGTGGGGGCCCTACCATTAGTGTTTCATCCTCAAAAACCATTGTTACTTCTACAAATCTAAAGTTAAGAAAAGGAACTTAAACTTTAAAACAAATTATATACAACCATATCCTGTATGAGAAGTTAAAGTTCATCCCTAATCCAATAGGAAGTGATTCCATATTCTCTCACCTCTAGTGGAGATCTTAAAGATAGGTGCATCTAGATGGAATATATCTTTAGTCAGTTTTTCATTAATAAAAGGTGCATCTAGTATGTTGATGTTGTTGAGCAAGTTCTATATATAATAAAACTATTAGTACTTGTAAGTATACAGATTGTATCTTGTAGTATAAAACGTCATCATTCCCACGAGGATTATGCAATAGCTAACAGTTTGAACCTAAATTTGTTTAAGATAACACAAAATTGATTTAATTAAATTTAAATAACAGAAATTGAAACAAATAAATAACAAAACAATTAATCAAATAACAAGTGAGTTGCAAATTAAAATTAGGGTTTGATCAAGATTAAATACTTAGGAACTATTATTTCCTTATTTTGATTACTTTAATCTTATTGATTCAATTTATTTGTTTGATCCTAGATTGCATAAGGTTTGATTACTCTCTCTCTATATCTAATCAATTAACCCTAACTGAATTTGAAGTTCATAGATTTTCTCTCGATTCATAAAACTATTCCTAACTTATTCAATCAGATCTGAAGCAATCTATTAGGTAATCAATTTCACAACCAAGATCTCTCTTCGATTGATCTTTAATTTGATAACTTTGGTTTATTAAATTGCCAAATCTTGTTGTACAAACTAACAATGATTATTTTGATTCAATCTCTCGATTTATTGTTAAGTTTATACACGAACAATTATTATAAACATCCAGAAATATATTGAAATCAACAATAACTAAAAGTCATAAAATAATTCTAGAATAATTCCTAATCTAAAATTTATAAATCTATAAACATGTTTTACATCAAAGAATTCCAATTATACATGAAGGATAATGAAAAAAATAAAGAAAAAGAATAAAAATTATGTTGAAGCCTTGATTTGGAATGTTAGAATTTCTTAAGTCTTATTGATCTCTCTAACTTTGATTCACTTTTGATTAATGGCTTTTACTTTTTTAATTATACTTCATGTTCTTATATAACACTTTATGGTTATGGGGTTGTGTCTAGGGTTTTAACACTTTGTAAGGTTCTAAAAAAGGCTCGAATCCTAAAATAATTTAAGAAACTTGTGCCTAGAAATCTCTTATCACTATCGCGACATTAGGGTCACGATCGTGCTCCTGCTATTTTCCTCTCTATCATGATTGTGCTTACATGCCTATTATGATCATGCTCCTCATACATGATCGTGACACCCTTTAAGCTTCCTCCATCTTCTTTGTTCTTCAATTTTCTTATTTGCAAAACTCACAAACACATCAAACACCTCATGAAACATATAATTAAAATTGAATTCATGCTCTAAACCACACAAAAACTTAAAATATAATCAAACACTTACAATAACACAATTCTAAGTCTATACATAAGATAATCATCTAATAAACACTTACAAACACACTAAAACACCTAGAAAAATATAGTATGATCTATACTTATCAACATCTCCACACTTAAACTTTTGCTTGTCGTCAAGCAAAAACACAACACAAATAAAACACTTAAACACATAATCACTCTTTCATGCAACATGCAATAATGATACAATGGCATTGAATCTTATTGAATCAATTTAACCACAAACATCAATCATTCAAATTATGCTAACATACTAACCTCTTCCTTCCGTGTTTCGGTGCTTTGAATTGAATATACATTTTAATCAAAATATTAACACCTTATTCATACACCTATGGCATTTGCAAACATACATTTATAATTAGTGATCAATCAAAAAGACAATTATCACTAAGTACCATTTCATGAAAAGTTTTGTTGTTTTCAATTATCAATAGATTTTATTTATTGAAACACCACTTTTTTAAAATTTCTTTAGCGTTGACCTTGTCTTTTCATGTTAAGGCAAATATTTTGTGATGAACGTCCCTCGGTTACTTAACTAGGTTATTTTTTATTATTTAGTTTGGTTGGAGTGTCATTCTAGTCTTTTTATATGAAGACAAACCTTTTATCATGAATGCCCCTAGTTATTTAACTAAATCACACTCTCAACTAGCTACCAGCTCTATTCTTAATCCAGTTTTTTCAAAAAGGCTAAGCAGAATAGGAATTTTATTTAGCACACATTTTTATCATAATTTCTTAACCTACCTCAAATTTTTAATCAATTATTCTCATGAAAGGTTACTAATAATGTTAACCAATTCAATTGACTTATAATTATAAATGTATACAACAGATTTCCTAATGTGAAGAATAGGTTTATATCTTAATTAACATGTATATTCTTCCATAGATGCTTAAAACATAAAAATCATAACTCAATATGCCTTTACAAATTAAATGACCAAGTTCAAAGCTAAACTAATTACATTAAATTCTTGCTATTGACATATTGACACAATTCACATATATGCAACAAAATATTCACACAATATCAACTTAGTAAAAAACTAACATAATATGATATGCAAAATTCACACACATATGACATGTCAATGTATAAACGCCCTTGCACTTAGATAACACATTGTCCTTAACGTGGGAAACCAAAAAAAACACATTAAAAATAAATAACAAATAATAAAAAGTTTAGAGCAAAATACCACTTGTGGAGATTAAGGTGGCGACGATATGGGTGAAGGAATCTAAACACCTTAAGTAGCAAAGTACTTCATAATCTTCTTTATATTGCATCACTATTTTAATTGTTCTCACGCCATCTCCTTCATTTAAATCCCCATAGTGTTCATGTGCTTCGCCATGAGCTTATTATTTTCTAAAACTAAATTGAAGACTTTCTCCAAGCCTTCCTCGTCATCCTCATCTGTTTCTTCACTTGTTGAGACCTTAGTTTGTTGTTGTGTTAGTGCAGAACTAGAGCTAGCTTATCTTGTCTTATATTCCACAAGAGTTTTGGAGCTAATATCTTGAAGTTACATATGATAGACCTTCAAGATCTTAGCTTGCCTTAAGTGAATGTGATTAAGAAACTCAGGAAAAGCAATAGCTAGTCCCTCAATAGATACACTATAATAAACAACAAGCGCGGTAACAAGATAACCCATGCCAAGATAACTACTTTTTTTAAAAGGGAAGTAGCCATAGTATATAAAATATGAGTTGAAGTATAAACTTTGACATTATTGTTTATGCACCATAGTATAAATAAGACTTTAATAGAACATTTGTTACTTTCATATTTGTCGAACATATTATGAAACATAAATTTATGTTGTAACAGATGCTTAGGACTAAGAAAGACATTATTATAGGCATTTTTAACAACAAAGTTATCCAACCCCATTAATTGTTTCCAATATTGCTTAGCATGAAAGTTATCATGTTTTTAGATTATATTTGATTTATGAAATCCACTGGTTTCTTCCGTGATATCATAATTCAAATTATATTGTAGGCCCTTAATCGAAACCAAAATTCATCTAAATTTCACAGCTCAAATTGTAGAGTAGTATAAAATTTAAGGGTTAATTGCTTATACACAACATAATCAAAATTAATAAATTTTCCCTTTCAATTTTCAGGCTCAAAGTTTCAAATTTATCTTTCAACCTAGATTTTCTAAGATTTCAAAATCAAAGTTTCTAATTGCACTAATAATTCTAGAGTGAAGAGTTTAGAATTGGATATCTTCTTCCGAATAAATCAGAAAAGCTGCTCCAAAATCCACAGCCCAATCACATGCATCCTTCCCCGACACTTTAGCTTTTTCCTCCAATTGTGAACTTTTCGTAACTTGTTTGATTCTTGGTGCCATAAATAAGTGTATACCTTCAAAATTAATCAAGAACACATAAAAAATACACAAAAATAGCCAAAAATTAGTGAAGAGAGATAGTTCAATGAAATCTTGTAACAACCACTTTAAAAATGTGATATTTGTGTGGAAATTACTACATTTATGTAATAGAGATGTTTATCTAGTGAAAGATGAAAGAAATAAGTGAGAACCCTAAGTAAGATGAAGAGAGATGTGAGAGAGTTTAAGAGTGGCTGCTAGGTTTTAAAGAGATTAAGTAGCTATAGAAGTACATAAAAGATGAATTTAAAGAGTTAGGGTTAAGAAAGGAGGGGCAAAATGGGTTTAAGTATGGTTTTTCACGAGAGTTTCTTGTCTGTCTAAGTCATGATCGTGACTCACCCCCTTTGTGATGATCGTGACAAGGTTGAACATACCATGCACGATCGTGATACCTTGAGGCATGATCATGACATGCTAAAAATGCCACATCTTTCCAGTTTCATTTGTTTTTCAACATGTAATACCAGAGCTTGATTCCTAACTTGTAATAACTTCAAAAACATGGAAATTAGCATTCCAAACCACTTCAAAATATGAAAATTAAAACCCTAAATACTAGAATTCAAGAAAAAAAAACCTAACTATATAAAATGCTAAGTTAAGGTCTTTAACTTGACTTTGCATCATTTAAAACTTCTTTAACGAGTTGAAGGAAAGAAATCACTATCATTTCTTATGAAAATACTCCTCCAAGATACAATTTGCCCCTTTTTTTTCACCATGAAGGTTTCCTTGTTTTGATTTTTCAATTCCATAGTTTCGTGTGCAAATATATGTGTCACATTGAAAGGCCACTCTATCTTGATTTGAGCTTTTCGAGAAACAACTTCAATATTAAATTATAAAGTTACATCGCTTACCCCACTTTGAACTCTTTTTTCTTAATATGAGAATAATGCAACTTCTTCTAGTAAATAGTAAAATGAATGGTCACCACCCTTTCTATCATTTGATCTATGAATGGAAGAGGAAAGTGATCCTTTCAACACTTTATTGAGTTTGCTACAGTCGATGCATACTCTCCATCCTATGAATGTTCACATGGAAATCATCTTCCTACTTTCACTCTTCATTATAGTCATTCCTTCTTTCTTTGGTATGTATTGTACCAAGCTGAGTCATTCACTATCTAATATTGGGTATATGATACCCATGTCTAATAGCTTGATTACTTTTTTTTTTAGGTTTTAACCTTCTTTGACATTCCCTCACCACTCTACTTCCTTCTTCGAGGTTGATCCTATACATAACTACATTCGGGCTTATATCTCATATATTGGATATGTGCCATCCTATGGCCTTCATAATTTTTCTAATAATCTTCACCACCTTACCCTCTTGTTCCCCATCTAGTTGATTGGAAATAATGATGGGTAGAGTTTGGCCCTTACCTAGAAAGGTATATCTAAGGTGTGTGGGTAAAGGCTTTAACTCCAGAGTTAGTGGCTCTTAATAGAGGGGTGTGGGTGCTTTGGATCTCACTAGTATGTCTTGATGGGCAGAACACCCGACTCCTCAATCTCTCCTTCTTTAGACTCAGCTTCCTTCTCCATCCCAGCTTCCTTAGATTTAACTTCTTCAAGGCATCTCTCCTCTTACTCTTATAGGAGAAGCAATATCTTGAGGGGATAATGCCTATGAATAGGAATAACCCATTTCCAACTTTTCTAGAATCTATGGAAGCTACCAACTAGAGAAATAAAAGTGAATTATAAATAAGAGCTATAAAGGAAATAGGCTTAAAAAAATGTAGTGGTTGTAGACACTCTAACTAAGAAATCAAACATTTCCACTTAACAGTGGTTAATGGGATAGTCAGCCCTACTGGAGTTGTTGAATACAAAATCCAAAAATTAGTCTAACAAATTGATAGGTTTTTTTTTTCTAAACAAAAGGCCTTCTTTCCCTTAGGTTCAAATCTAGGAACAAAGCAAATAGGGAAATAAGGGTCTAGAAAATTTTTTTTGCTAACTGAGGACAAATTTCTCTTCAAATTTATAGATGTGGACAACTTAAATATGCTATTGAATCTTGTCCTTGGAACATTAGAGGTCAACCAATGTTTTTCCATAAATGGACCCTTGGAATGGAGCTTGACAAAAATGGAATTAAAGTTATACCTTTGTGGATCAACTTTCATAACATTCCACTAGAGTGTCAAACTCAAGATGGTCTGAGTTTACTTACAAGTTCAGTGGGCAAACAACTAGTCTTTGACTCACCAATAGCTAGACATAAGCAAACATGCTTTGCCAAAATTTATTTGGAAGTTAAGTTAAATTCAAGGATGAACTCCCTGATGCACTTCCTATAATGAAACTGAATGAAGTTGGAGAATTGGTAAAAACATAAATCCAACTTATTTACAACTAGAGAACCCAGCTTAGTAGGAAAATTGTAAACCTATAGGCAAAATGTTCTCCATCAGTGATTATTATGAACTAATGGGAATCACAGAAAAAAAAAACTAATATCTCAACTAGTAGAAGATAGGATGGAGGTTCTAACAACTAATCAAAATTATCCTTAATAGATTCAATAGGAGGAATTGAGGTACTAGTAACCAAACATGTCAAGGAAGGAGATAATGGAGAAAAAACAAACACAAAAGGGGAATCATAGATGCTTAGAGAAAGATCCAAATAGCAATGAGCATGTTATGAAAGTCTAAGATCAAAAGATTCAAGAACTTAACTTGAATAAGGAGCTAATTGAGCAGTTGTCTCTAGCTTCCAATAGGAAAATACAGTGAAGGAAGGGAAAACCCAAAGGGGGTTGGTAGTCCCCAACTCTCTCAACATCATTATATTATTTTGGAACATAAGGGGTATGAATGAACCCTATAGAAGATGTGTTATTAGGGATTTAATTTTAGAGAAAATCTAATCATTTTGGGATTACTAGAGACTATAATCAAAGCCCTTAAGCATTAAGATTTCATGAAGTTTCTAAGCACCAACTGGCTTTTTGGATCTAATCATGAGTATCATTATAATGGCAGAATAATGTCTGCCTACAACTAAAAAAGTTCAGGTTTTAGTACTAAATAGCTCTGAGCAGTTTAACCATTTTTCTTGCAAGATGGAAGGCACAAATAATGCATTTGACATTTCCATCATTTATGCTTCCAACTTTAAATTCCAAATAGTTAAATTATGGGAGGATCTTTCCATCATACAAAGCTTAATGTCCAGACCTTGGTTATTAGCTGGTGACTTTAATCATGTTCATTATCCTTCTGAGGCTCAAGATGAAAGAGTTAGGTTCACAAATATAGGCAAGGAACTAGAGAATCTAGTAAGCAAGCTTAAGTTTTGATCGAGTGTTAGATGTGTGTAAGTTTTAATAAATACCCTTGATAATTTGCATGTGTACGGTTCGTTTGCATAGTACCTAAGGTGTCAATCCCACAAGGAGGGATAATCTAATACTAAAATCTAAGGCCAAAATAAATCTCAAAAATTTAAAATTTAATGAAACTAAAATGAGAATTCAATTTAATTCAATCAAATCAAATTAAGAATCAATCACGAAAATATTAATAATTCAGTAATTGCAACACACACCCAAGAATCAACCTAAGGCAATTATCAATTGAGACAAAGGGGATTTTACCTATCCTTAACGCTAATCTAATTGATTATCAATTATCCAGATTGTTGGTTCTAGACGATCCTAGGATTGATTACTCTCTCTCGAGTTATAACCATTAACCCTAAATTATAAACCCTAATCAGATTATGGAAGTTCCAATCTCTCGATTAACAATCTATCCAAAATTGTAATTAGTTCTGAAGTTGTCTATTAAGCTATTGGAAACTTATGCAAGATCTCTCTTCATACAATTTACCAATTTGATTTAATTCTTGTTCTATTAAATCACCTAACTCTTGTAAGCCTAATTTAATTATTTTTCATTTGATTCACCCTCTCAGTTTATTATCGAATTATGCACATATAGAACTAAACCACAACAAATTCAATAACATATAAACAATCAAATTTCATTAATTTGAAGATAAAACTCTGAAGGTAAGTTTAAAACATCCCAACATTCAAAATCATATCGTCAAATTGTTATTCCCAATTCTATACAATAATAAAAATAGAAAATATGATTTGAACGGATGGTGGAAGGTAGCAACGTCGAGAAACCCCTTATCCGGGAAGTATGTCGAGTCAGCTTCTTCTCCACTTCTCTTTTCCTTCTTCTCTTTCTCAATCTCTCGATGAATTCCCTCTGTGGTTTCTTCAATGTGGAAATGTCAAAAGCTTCCTTCTGCCTCTCTATCTTGTTCTTTAAATATCCTTTGTGTTCTGAGCAGCCCTAGGGCTTTTCTAAGGCCTGAAAGATCCAAAAAAATCCCTCAAAACTTGAATTTTTGATTGTCTGCGCGTTTACCCGGTGTAGGTCACGATTGTGGCCCTGCAGACCATGATCATGGGCCACATCTGAGCCTTATGTCATAATCGTGGCATACAGGCCATGATCATGGGCCATGTCCTGGGCTTCTGTCACGATCGTGGCATATAGGCCATGATCGTAGGCCGACTCTGATGCTTCTGTCACTATCGTGGCTTGTTGTGCCATGATTGTGGGCCGTTGTTTCAACCCGAATGTCTCTGAAACTTCTCTGTTCTTTGATGTTGACCCTAAAGCACTAACAAACATATCAAGGCACCTTAAAAATATAATATTTAAGCCCAAAGACTTGTACTAACCCATAAAAACACTTAAACACAAATAATTAACAAACTAACATAATTCTAACCTAAACACATACTAAACAATTGAATTAACAATTAAATACATATTAAACTAAAACCTAAAACATGATGCAATTTACACTTATCAAAATCTCCACACTTAAATATTTGCTTGTCCTCAAGCAAACAAAACAACAAACACACAAAAATCACAAAGCACACAATACAATAATGAGATAATGGTTTCAACTTCATGAAATAAATTTAACTATAAACACAATCATTCAAATTATTTCAAATCATTAACATGCAAAATCCGTATGTAAACGCTCTGGACTAAACATATATAGTAATCAAAACCCAAATGTCAAGTTACTCACCCTTTTTAATTGTACACACACATTAATAATTCTTTGGTCATTCAAACTTTGTAACTACTCCTAAGTACATTTTCATAAAAAGTCAAGCTATTTACAAGTTCGGTAGGTTTTATTAGGAAAAACATTTTTAAAAAAAATATTTTTTAGACATGGACCTAGTCTTTTACTCGGAGGCAAACATTGGTGATGAATGTCGATCCGGTTACTCGACTAAATCATGTTTTTATTAAGCTGCTTGGTTGAAACGTCATTATATACTTTTGAGAGGAGATAAACATTTGTGATGAGTGTCGATCAGGTTACTTATCTACATCACGTTCTCAACTGGTTACTAGCTCTATTCATAACTCGAAGGCCAGCGGAATAGTTATTTATATAAACTTAACCAATGCATTTTTTTTATTGCCTACCTTGTTGCTTAAGCTACTCGTTTTCATAAATAAATACTAGCAGAGCTACTTAAGTGGAAAGACCTAAAATTATGAATGAGTATGAAAATTTAGAGGGTGACAAACTCACACTAAATCCTAATTAACTTGCATATTTAGCCAAAGAACCCAATTCACTAATTTTGCAAGCTAATGACTCTTCACAACCTAATAGACTATGTTCAAAATTAAATCAGTGCCAATCCATCTAATCCATTGACATATTCACACAATTCACAAAATGCAACATAAACAAACTATCATACAATATGCAAAATTCACACTTAAGGTAAAAACACACAACCCTCCCTACACTTGAACAACACATTTTTCTCAATGTTAAAAGGGTACACAAACACACAAGGGGGAAACTAAAACACAATATATGCAAAACATAAGAAAAATAATACTAATAAAAATGAAAAGAAAAGGGTTAGAACACGAAACCATTTATGGTGATAGAGGTGTTGATGGTGATAGTGTTGAGAACAAGTCCGCTTGACATCGCGAGTGTTTCCCTCTCTTATAAGTGATTCAAGATAGTAAAAGAATTAGAAATTTAAACCAATCCAAATCATTCAAAACTTATTTTAGAATTTAAAACAAACCTAACTACACAAAAATTTAAATCTAACTACTAAATGTGCTAATTTAGGGCTATTAGCTTGACCTTGCATCCTTTGAAGCTCAGCCTGGATCAATTATGAGTGGCTTGCTTCCACTCTTCTCGTTCAACATCAATTTTGTAGCCTGTGAGTAAGCTAAAATTTGGAAAATGATTAGAAGGACAATATTGATAAAGTTGAGAAAACCAATTAATTTCAGTAATGTCGTTTTACTAACAAACTGTCAATAAAATAAGGAATAATGAAACTCCCTGAATCTTCTATTAGGTCTAGCAGTTTGTTTGGTAAAATGGTGAGCTGCTCTTGTTCTTCCTTAGTCACTCCCTTTTCTTCTTCTTCTTTTGTTTCATAAACAGAGATTTTCATGGCTTCTTCAAACTCGACGTTCGTTGTCATTTGTTTTTCATCCTCATGTTCCTTTAAAAATTCGACATCATCAACTCTTATGAATGATATTCTTGGTAGGTACGGTGGAGGAGGAACATAGGGAGGGTCCTCATGTTTTTCTTCATCCTTTTTCTGCTTCTCTTGGTCTTCTATAGAGTGAGTTTCAAATGGTCTATCTGTTAGTTACTTTTTCCCACTCCTAAGTGTGATAGCCTTAACTTGCTCTCTTGGATATACTTCCCTGTTGCTTAAAAGACTTCCCACATTTTTTGTAGATAACACATTGGCAAGTTGTTCCACTTGAACCTCTAGGATTAGAATAGAAGAGGCATGAGTCCTTATTACTTGGTCAATTTGCTCTTCTAACCTCTTATGGGCCTCATCCATACTTATGAGCTTGTTCATGATCTTGTCCAGTTTGGAATCATAGTCATTGTATTTATCCTATCGATATCCATGTTGTTAAGTCAAAATGACTTTACGTCTTATAAGTTTTGATGAAAAACAAAAAGCAGACGAATGAAAAAGCAGACGGA
>JANITX010000212.1:52834550-52849519 GCA_027564395.1 Erythroxylum ulei | reverse complement strand
TATTTAATTAATTATATTGTTTTGCTCAAAAAGTAAAAAATAAAATTAGTTAAATTTTTATATCAAATTTTAATATATTCTAATTAATTATATTTAATTTTAGTATATTCTAATTACTTATATTTAATTAATTATTGTTTTGCTAAAAAAATTAATTAAAATTATATTTTACATCAAATTTAATATATTCTAATTGATTATATTTTATTTTAACATATTCTAATTAATGATATATGATTAATTATATTGTTTTGCTAAAAAAGAGAAAAATAAAAATTTGTTAATTTTTTAATCGAAATTTAATATATTCTAATTAATTATATTTATTTTTAATGTAATCTAATTAATTATATTAATATATTCTAATTAGTTATATTTAAAATATATTTAATTTTAATTAATATATTCTAATTAATTATATTATTTTACTAAAAAAAGCAAGGAATGACTTTCGTTCCTTACATATTTGGGAGGTATGGAGCAATCTCCAAAACTTAGATATCAAAATACTGTTCATGCAAAGATAATATATAACCTATTGATGTTTTTCATTTACATACCCATTGATGTCTTCCAAACTTATGAACTAAGCACCCCCTAAATTCTTTATCTAAACCTAACTATCGAATAACCAAGAACAAACTCTCTAGATTTAGTCAGACAACTACATTACAAATAAGGAAAACAGATCAATCTATGCAACAACCACAGAAGCTCGGGTCATTTAACCTATATTACGTTATCTATAATGATTCAATATTATTAGTTGTCACAAATGAATCCAAAACACAATTATTACGTATTGTATTTGAGATTCTAGCAATGAATTTATATAAAAACAGTCTAATAGAAGCATTCAGATTATCTTTACACACATACCCAAATCAATAATTAAGAATAGCATAAACAATCTATAGAGAGAGAAAAATTCAACAATACAGATGATATGCTCAAACGTGATTCTCAACGTCGATATTACCTTCAAATTTAAAGAAGATTAGCCTTCCATAGATTCCAAGGAAGTAAGGTTTCTGCCTCTTCTCATGTTCCAAAAATGATTCCTCTCCCTTTGACCACTTGAAATGTCAATTTATAGTAAAAACTAAGTTTCTGGGCTTGCACCCAATCGTGCATCATCAATAAATGCTCTTTTCAAAAAGATGCATGGCCTTGCAAGCATATACACAGTCGCGCAAACCAAGAATTCTGCAATATCGAAGATACATAATCGTGCAAGTATCGCGACAGTGCATCTTACACCACACGGTGAATTCTACATTTCTTGCATTTTCTAGTCTCATCTTTATTATAATCCGTCTCCTTATTTCATAAAGACAAACGAGTTTGAAATCAAGAGAATGACTCAAAAGAATGTACTTTTAATTCATTTTAGCTCTTAAACTTTCAATTTATACCTAAAACCAAAATGGAACTAAAATAAATTTCTTAAATATTTTATATCAATCACTAAGTATTAAAAAGCAAATGAATAATCAATTAAGTACATATCAATAATATTATTTTTCCTAATAGCAGTGAAAGTGATGGGCAAACCGAGCACAAACAAATGAAAGTCTAGAAATAATGGCAGTTTGCAGTTTTCTTTTCTCAATATCACTTATACCATACCCAATCGGGTTAGAGCATCCTGCTCCTATTAGGGTGTTCTAATCCTGTTTCAGTTAATCTGATCCATACATTTGTATATATCTCATATAAATGTGTGAATAA
Organism: Erythroxylum ulei; assembly: GCA_027564395.1. NCBI lineage: Eukaryota > Viridiplantae > Streptophyta > Magnoliopsida > Malpighiales > Erythroxylaceae > Erythroxylum > Erythroxylum ulei. The sequence goes on along the minus strand of JANITX010000212.1, from coordinate 52,847,788 downwards.
AATTTAATATAACATAATAGGAACTGATTAATTGAAATAGAAATGTGATCCAATTCCAATCTCCTCGAATTGGAATGTCTTAAAATTGGTTTTCCACTTACCATCATTAAACAATTGTCGTTGCTTTTTTTTTTTTTTGGAAGTTATTGTCGTTGCTTTTGGTACCTAGTATTGTAAGCATAGCCCTTTACAGAAAGACTATCATCATTAAGTCGGCGCAATTAGATTCAATTAATCTAACTTAAGATCATTTATATAAAATGGACTCATAAATGAAAAAAAAGAAATTATATTAAAGGAGTAAGAGGTTCCACAAACGTATAATTAGTCCAATGGTATAAGCTACTATACAAGAACGTAGCATATCAAATCAACTGCTAACAAACAATTCCCCCCTTAAAATATCGAATTCCTAGCGGCTGCCTCTCTCCTTCCCCGATCCCAGAGCAAGCCTCCCCTGACCATACACTCGTTATTTCATACGTTAGGGTTTTCCCTTCTCTCTATCCATTTTATATGATGCTTATAATTAGCGTTTGTAATTGTTCCTAAATGTTGAGCTCTTGTCGCTCTCCCTCTGTATCCCAACACCCAATTCTTGTCCCCTCCTTATCCACGTTTAGGGTTTTTAACCGACCCGCGCGTTCGAGTCCATTTCTTGCTACACGAAACGGTCGGACCTTCGACTCCAATCTCAAGTTACCCAAATATGTAATATGTGCAAAGTTTTTAGTTTTTCTCATTTACGGATTTATGACCTGCCTTTTATATACCTTAATTCAAAAAATGAAGTATTGGATTAGAGTAAGGGATCGTTTGGTTGCTGGGAAACTGAGTAGGAAGAGTACGTAGAAATTGACACCTGATTGGCTTCTTTTAGCACCTGAAATAGTTGAAAGCTTTTAGAATTCTGTTGCTGAAAAAGATTTTGTCCTGCTTTGAAGTTTGTTTTACTTTCTTTGATACCAGATAATAGGCTTTTGATTATAATGATGCGTAACTTTTTAATGCACGTGTTGTGTGTGATTTGTTCTGTAGAAATGGAAAGTTTCATGTTTTAGACAAGAGGACTTCTCGCCGGTAACATCAAAGCCTGAGAGCGTTGAACATCTTTTACCGGAGGAATCATCAAAGCCTGAAGTTGATAATTCAACCTATACTAAAAGAGATTGGAAATCAATCCTTCAAGAGGTATTTTCCTCTTTGTTCTTATCTTTTAGTGGAGCTGTTCTTACTTTGTTAGAAGAAGACCACTTGTTATAGTGATCTGAATGTTTTTCAGTCTTTTTTGAAGTTTCTTAGGTGTAAAAGAACTGAACTTTGAGCTGTTGATCAAGTGAAAGGTTGTAAGTTTTTGGTTTTGTTGTAGATTGTGTGATTGGTATGACTGAATGAGGAAGGAGGGTGATTTATTTATGTCATTTGAGGATGATATCACCAAAAATTGCCCTTAGATTTATGCGGAGCTGTTGTGCTTCTCTAGCCTGAGATATTTCATTCTGCCTAGTTGACTCTGTTAAGAAAGATCAGTCAAGAGGCATCGGAGGTGGTCTTTGGCATGATCACTCTAATGCATAGTTAGTATCAAAGCTTATATGAAAAATTGAGAGTAATAACTAGAGATGTCAAGTAAGGAACTTGAGTTCAACCTACACTTTAGGTTGATGCACTCTTTTGATAGTGCTTCAAAGGAGATACTTGCTGTTTCTGGTTTGGAAGTTAGTAATGATGAAGACATTTTGAATCATTGTGGTGTGAAGTGATGATGGCCTAGACAGAATGTTGACATTTGTGGTTTTTGACAGACTTGTTTTCCCAATATATGTGCATATTTTCTATTGACCCCTAGTGCTTTATATTGGTTTGACCTATGAGGTCATGTTTTGATTTCGAGATTGCACATGTTAGACTCTACAAATAGGACACGCACAATACGCTTGTGATGTTCAAAGAATGACCACATGGTTGGGCCCACACGATGTGAGCTTTATGGACTTGTTATGTGTATGTATCAAGGGGTTATTTGAAATATTTTGTCCTCTCTTTTGATGTTGTTGGCTCGTTGATACTTCTGGTTAATGCCTTGTCAAGCCCTTAAGATGAAGTTGTTGTGAGCTGGGCAAAGTTCTATAGTTGATTGATTTCATAATTGGTTAAAGCTTCCCATAAGCTTTAACTTCAATATGTTGCGTACTTTTTTAATGTTGCTTGCGCCTGTTTTTAACATATTTTTCTTGTGCCACTATGTTAAACCTCCAATCAAATATGTTTATAGTAGAACAAAAAAGAATATCTCCAAGATAATAGAGGCTCGATCAAAATGATGAATTGAGCCTGGACTGATTTCAACAATTATTTATATTTTGTTGTGTTGTTCTTTTGTGTGTGTTAAGTGGAATATGTTGTTAGTTTATATAAAGCTAACATGGCAAGGTTGTTATAACGAATAGTACATAATATATATAGACTCTAAGGTGATGGTGCAAGATAATGAAAAATTTGGTGGAATTTCCCCATTTAGGTGGTTGTGGGAGAGTGTTAGCCCCTCAAATGCTATCAGTGTTATTGTAATCGGCATTTTATTTTGTTAACAATATCATTCACCATCTTCGGTATTATGATATTCGCCGAGTTTTATATCAAATTTGGTATTAGAGCATTGATCTTATAGTAGGTAATGCCCTAAACCAGAATGGAAACTAGACTACAGCAAGTAGAGAATGAGTTAAAGCAACTACCTTCATTGAAAAAGGATGTTGCAGATCTAGCTAGTACGATAGCCTCCTTGACTCAAAGAATGCAAGAGACCTTTCTCATATTCATGAATAACCAATTCTTGGGGACCAACCACCAAGTTGAATCCAATTATGCCATTTTTGGAGAAATTCCATCGTCGAACTTAGACATCAAAACCCCTCTAGCTGGAGAAAAAGTCAATGAGAGAGACAAACATCCTCATATAAAGAGCCCAAATGCGTGAATTTTTGAAGTTGAAGCCCAAGCATAGTTGAGGTTTTAAGAAAGAGAAACCATTATCCTCTTGGTAGGAGTTAAAACCCAAATGCTTAATCAATTTGCCAGGATACAAGAAGGGACATTGCTTCATCAATTCTTTGCCATCCGGCAAGTGGGAACAGTAGCTGAATATTGAGCTCTTAGCTGCTTTAGTGGGGAAGATGGAGACTTTGATAGTTGTCTTTGTTAATGGGGTGACTGAAAAAAAAATCAAAGTTGAACTCTATCGGGCTTGAAGGACACAATAGAAGTAGTGGATCGAATAGGGAAGAAGAATCAGATAGTCAATGACAATTGAACCATGCTATCGACTGCACCAAAGACCTTCAATCCACCTATACACAATATCACATTTCAATCCCAAAAATTTCCCAAATCCAGCTTACACACTCAAAACACAAAACCCATACACAAATTGACTTACAAACTTGGTACCTAACCCAAAACCTAATCCTGAAGTTGCTGGTTCTACATGATTCAAATGTCTCTCAGTTGTGGAAGCTAGCTCAATCTGGGCGAGAGAAAGGGTTGTGCTATAGATGCGATGAGAAATGACATGTGAGCCATCATTGTAAAAACGAAGAGCTCCATTTGTTGTTGGTGAGTGAATGAGTTGGACATGAGAGTGTCGAAATTTTTGAAGGGGTAATAGAGGATGAGGGGGAATTGAGGGAGTGATCACTTAATTTGGTGGTAGACTTGTTGGAACCCCAAACCATGAAGCTTCATGGCACAATAGAAAACACCAAAGTGGTGGTATTAATTGATTGTTGAGCCACCCACAACTTTATCTCATTGGATTTGATCCAGAAGTTGCAGGTTCCAGTATTTATGGCATTGAACTATGGCGTTTGTTGGCTCTGGAAATGCCTGAAAAGGATGGGCTTTTGTAAAGGAGTGGTATTAAAAGTGTAGGCACTTACCATTATTGAAGAGTTCCTTTGCAATTGAGTAGTTCTTATTTAATTCTCAAAATTAGGTGGCTGTTCACTTTTGAAGTCATTCAAGATGATTGAAAAATTTAAATATGACAGTTTATGTGGAGGGAAATTGGTGATATTGCAAGGGCACTTGAGTTTGAGCAAGGTTTGGTATCATTAAAAACCGTAGGAAAAACCATCCAACAAGAGGGGATTTTGGTGGAGTGTAACCCTTGGAGGGAAAAGCAACGATAGGAAGGTTTGCTACTTGATATTAGAATTTGAAGATGTGTTCAAGAGCCCTATTGAGTTGCCACAAAGTCAAAGCTATGATCATGCGGTAGTTCTAAAAGAGGGGACATGACTAGTCAACATGAGGCCTTATAGATACCCTCACAATAAAAAAAAGTGAGATTGAAAAGATGGTAGCTAAGATGCTCCCAGTTGGGATCATTAGACCAAGTAGTAGTCCCCCTTCTCTAGTCCAATGTTGCTTGTAAGGAAAAAAGATAGAATTTGGCGGTTGTGTGGAAGGGTTGGATCGATTCCCCATTCCGAATATTGATGAACTTTTCGATGAGCTACATGGAGCTAGAATTTTCACCAAGCTAAGTCTCAAGTTAGGTTATCATCAAACAAGGATTCAATGACAAGATATGTATAAGATAACATTTAGAACTCATAAGGGCCACTATGAGTTCCTTGGCATAATGTTTGGGCTCATCAATGCCCCCAAGCTACTTAAGAGTTTTGTTTTCTAGGGCTTGATGAAGAGGTATGTGTTGATATTTCTTGATGATATTCTTAGTTATAGTACCTCTCTCAAGACACTTATTGCACGTTTGTGAGGTACTAATAATTCTTTGTGACCATAAGTTGTTTGTGAATATTAAGAAGCGTTGCTTGTGTCAGATTGAGTTGGAGTATTTGTGGCACATCATATTTCAGTAGTAGTAGTAGCTAATCTTGAGAAAGTAAGGGCAATGGATGAGTGGCCAACACCAAAAGATCAGAAAGAGTTACATGGATTCTTGGGGACTATTATCAATTTGTTCGTGACTATGGGAAACTAGTTGCTCCATTGACACAACTGTTAAAAAAGGAAGGATTTGTTTGGAGTGAAGAAGCTAGCAAGGTAGTCCTACAAAAAAGAATCCATGAAAGTTGCGCCCATTTTAGCTTTACCCAATTTGAGGAAAATTTTTGGTGGAAATAGATGCTTAGGGTGTAGTATTGGGGTTGTGTTGCCTCAAAAAGGGTGACCAATTGCGTTTTTTAGTCAAGTTCTTAATGGGAGAGCAAGATTCAAATCAGTCCATGAGAAGGAATTGGTGGCTATCCAAAATTGGAGACATTTTTTGCTGGGAAGACACTTGGTGTTGAAGACAGATCAAAGGAGCTTACAATTATATGCTGGAACAATGAATGATCACACTGGAATATCAGAGATGGCTAACCAAACTGATAGTTTGATTTCTAAATATGGTATGGACCGGGTACCGGGCTGTAGATGCCCTTTCTAGGGTGCAAACTTGGGCATAATTTCATGCTATCTTGATCCCTCTTGTTATTTATTAGGAACAATCAAGGAAGAGGTGAGTCATTAGCTGCAATTGAAGCAAATCATGCAGATATTGAAGGAAATGTCATAGCCAAACCTGCTTGGTCTTTTGATCATGGGAATCTATGTTATAAAGGAAGGATCTTTCTTTCGAAGACTTCTCCCTTGGTTCACAAATTGTTGGAAGAATTTCATTGCTCTCCAGTGGAGGCCATGATGAGTTTCTTCAGACCTATAAAAGGGTTCTTGTGAAAATTGTCTGGGGGAGTGATGAAGAACGTCAAGCGGTTTGTCGGGAAATGCCCTGTATGTCAACAAAATAAGTGAGATACACTGACTCCAATATGATTTTTACAACCAATTCTAGTTCCACAAGCAATTTGGGAGGACCTTACTAGGGATTTTGTGGAATGGTTGCCCATTTCCCACGGGTACGACTCCATTATTGTGGTGCTGGATAGGCTAAGCAAAGTATTGTCTTTTTATTCTACGCAGGCATCCCTATGCCATTAAGAAAGTGGCTGAGAATTTCTGCTTCATGTTGTGAAGCTCCATGGGTTTATTCATTGCATCATCTTAGATTGAGACAACTTATTTGTGAGTAATTTTTGGTTTGAACTCTTTATATTACTGCAGAAGGCCTACGAAGAAGTATTGCCTTTCACCCTTAAACCGATGGGTAAAATGAGCTTGTTAGATGGTGCCTGGAATCATATCTGCGGTGCTTTGCAAGTAACAAACCAAGGGATTGGTATGTTTGGCTTTGGCACAGTGACAACTAATTTCCCATTGGAGGAGATGATTCATAAAAGGGATTATGTTCTTGTTGAACTTAAAGTGCAGCTCACATTAGTTCATGATAGTATGAAGAGGCTGGTTGACCAACACAGGAGGTTGATTTCAAAATGGTGGAGTAGGTCTATCTTAAACTTCGACCATATTGGCAAAAGACCTTTGCTAAAAATGTGAATAAGAAACTGTCTCCAAGATACTTTGATCCGTACGTGGTTGTTCAGGAAATTGAAAAGGTGGCCTATAAACCAAAACTTTTAGAGGACCTTACTATGGATTTTGTGGAAGGGTTGCCCAAGTCCCACGAGTACGACTCCATTATTGTGGGGTAGGATAGGCTAAGCAAGTACTGTCATTTTATTCTACTGGCATCCCTATGCTGCTAAGGAAGTGGCTGAGGAATTTCTGTTTCATGTTGTGAAGCTCCATGGGTTTACTTGTTCCATCATCTTAGATTGAGATTAGGTATTTGTGAGTAATTTTTGGTCTGAACTCTTTATATTACAGTAGAAGGCCTTAAGGAGAAGTATTGCTTATCACCCTCAAACCAATGGGTAAATTGAATTTGTTAAACGGTGCTTGGAATCATACCTGCAGTGCTTTGCAAATAACAAACCAAGTGATTTGTACTTTTGGCTTCGGCATAGTGACAATTAACTTCACATTGGAGGAGATGGTTCATAAAAGGGATGACGTTCTTGTTGATCTTAAAGTGCAGCTAACATTAGTTCATAATAGTATGAAGAGGCCAGCTGACCAACACAGTAGAGAGGTTGGTGGAGTAGGTCTATCTTAAACTTTGACCATATTGGCAGAAGACCTTCGCCATAATGGTGAATGAGAAATTGACTCCGAGATACTTTGATCGCTACCTGGTCGTTCAGAAAAATGAAAAGGTGTCTATTAACCAAAATTTTCAGATTCTGCCTCTATTCATCCAATTTTCATGTGTCACAACTTAAAAGGGCCATTGGGATTCAATTCCTATTCAGCCTCTACCATCAGTTTTGAATGCAGACATGAAGATCGAAGCAGAATTGGAATCAGTACTTGACAGCCGAAACATCAATGAGGGAATTGTGTTGCTCATTAAATGGAAAAATCTGCTGGACTTTGAAGTTACCCGGTAATTGATGGAATTAGTTGAAGAGCAATTTCCAGGTTTCCACCTTGAGGACAAGGTGAAACTTAAAGGGAGTGGTAATGTTAAGCCTTCAATTAAATATGTTTACATCAGGATGAAGAAGAAGGGCTCCAAGATAACAGAGGCTTGATCAGAATGATGAATTGAGCCTGGACTGATTTCAGTAATTATTTGTATTTTGTTGTGGTGTTGTTTTGTGTGCTCGAAAAGGGGAATATGCTGTCAGTTTCTAGAAAGCTGACATGGCAAGGTTTGTGTGTGAGAGAGAGGGGGATGGTATGAGGTGATGAATTATCACACTATTGTTTGTCATTCATTAATAAAATAGAGAAAACTGATCTCTTATTGGTTTCATTAATTCTTAGACAATGGTTTCATTTTCATTTTCATCCTGAAAGTCAAAGCATGGTAGTACTGATATAGAGACATTTACATGTGCTTGCTTGAAATAACTCTCTGTCTACTTTGTTAAATTTCAGGCTGCAGATGTGGTAATTAGGGCAATTGGAAGCAGGTGGACTGTACCATGGACAGCGGAGACCATAGTGCAGGTAATGCTTTTATTCACTTATTGAATGGAGATAAACAAAAAATTAATGAGTTAACTACTGGATAGTAAGTCTTGTTAAACTTCAAGCTACAACAATCATTTCTGACAAGTTGGTTGCTTCTTTTATTCCTATGAGCTGTTGAACAGTTAATATTTGGCAGATTGCTTCCTTGAAGCATTTTGAAGTTCTTTAGTGCCCTGTATTCTGCTATTTCTTTGAATAAATCAAAGTGGTATGAACGATAATCATCTGTTATGGAGCTAAATTGTCATATTTGAGATTTGATAACAATGAGCACCATCAAAGCTTCATTGTCATTGCAGGTGATGCTTCTCTGGGTTGTTTCATTCTGGTTTATAGGATCCTGGGTTATTCCTTTTACAGCCCACTTTGCAGGCTTCAACAAAGAATCTCTAACATTTAGAGGGCAAGCCTTATTCAGCCTTGTAACTGATGTAACTGAAGGTCTAGCTGGAATTGCCATCCTTCACCGTTGCCTGTCCCGATTCCGTCCTCTTCCATCTGATTGGTTTAGGTTGAGCCTGAGAGGGAGTTGGCTGTTAGATGTTACTCTTGGATGCCTGATGTTTCCCCTGGTGAATCGGCTGTCACAGTTCAATCTTAGCCTATTGCCCATCCTGCCATCCACACCAGTTAGTCTCTCAAGCGTTGAGCAATCAATTGCAGCTCGAGATCCGGTAGCGATGTCACTGTATGCAATAGTTGTGTCTGTGTGTGCTCCTATATGGGAGGAGATAGTATTTCGGGGTTTCCTTCTGCCTTCATTAACCAGGTACATGCCTGTATGGTGTGCAATACTCGTGAGTTCAGTCGCCTTTGCATTAGCACATTTCAATGTACAAAGACTGCTACCACTTATCTTTCTCGGGGTAGTGATGGGTGTTATTTTTGCACGATCTAGGAGCTTAATTCCACCTATGCTCTTGCATAGTCTCTGGAATGGTTTTGTCTTCTTGGATCTAATGAAATAATTCCCTAGTTGTGCACTTAACTTGTTGAGAATCAATCTGTTTTATCATATGTGAGTTGCACCCCTTGCAAAACATCGATGTCACGGAGTAGAGCGCTCTTACCTGCTTTGGAAATGTATCTTGAACAATGTTTGGGGATTACCCCATAGGGACGCAAATAGAACTCCAAGTAGAACAACTGACAGATGATAGGCCGTCTGTTACTAGTTAATTTTAACGTTGATCAGCCCATTTGTAATTATAGTAGGCACAATAAAGCAAGAAGATATCTTTTTTATTAGCATTGTAAAATATTCTTTGTTCAGTGGAGGACAATTTCATTTTCAATGTATTTCAATGCGCTGTTGCATATTTGGGTTAATTATCGTCTATCGAGGAGAGAAGAAGCGCTTGCTTTGCTTAAACTGTATGTTCATTAAAGCTTGCTTGAACTAAAGCCTAATTTTACTATTTATATAAAGGCTCGTTAGAAAGAACGAGTGTGGGTTTGCATTGTGGACTTCTGTTTCTGAAACTTCTGCAAAGATTCACTGACTGTGATACAAAGTTGCTGCAAATGTCACATGTGGTCTCAACTATACCAAAGCTCTTTTCTTTTGTTTTGAAGGATATGATGTAACAGATTAGTGGGGAGTGTTTTAATGGAGGCATTGGTTCAGACTTGAGTGCACTCTTAACTTGGCAATCGAATAAAATAAAAACTATAGGCTTTCCTAAGCTACTGTCAATGAGTAAGAGTTGCCCCTTGGGATACTGTAATTCCTCTGCATACAGGCCAGCGTGGGCTCTTAGGATTTTGAAGTTCTAAAACGAAAATGTATGCCTTGGAAAAGACCATCCTGAGGATAATTATACTTACATGAAAGGAGACCTGCCCAAAACATTATGGTTTAGGAAAGGATCATCGGACTACCAGCAATCCACCCTGCTTCCTTCCTAGATTAGAGGGATTAAATAATTTTAGATTATCTTTTAAATCAAGAATATATGGTTGAATTTCACCCGATTCGCCAAAAACCGCAATTTTGATCGAATTCTTCTATAAGTTTGAAAGATCCAAAAATTAAGCTAGAAATATATGACAAGATAAGTTTAGAATGATTGCGTAAGTCGAAGATTGTGAGGTGTTTTAGAGTGTGTTTCACATAAGGGAGAATGAAAAGATGGAGAGAAAACATCAGTTCATAAATGTGCATATAAGAGAAAAGTTATGAAATGAAAATGTAATTTCCTCAAACATAAGATTTTTACTTGTAACACTGAAATGAATAAAATTGGAAATAAAAATAATAAAACTAATTTTTAATAGCCCCTTTTTTCCCAAAAAAAAAAAGGGAATCCTACTACTAATGTAAGTATGTTGCATGGTTTAAAGAAATTCGCCCATAATTTATTGAAATTATACTTGATAAAAGAAAGTAAAAGAGGTAATCTTTACTTTCTAATTCAAATTGAAGCCCAAATGAGTTTTTCCTATGCATGCATTCTAAAAAAAGTGATTTAAAAATAAATAAATAAATGAAATAATTATAAGTATAGAACATTTAAGCTTATAAATATTTGGGGTTTGAGCCGAAAAGTTGATTTCTTCTTGGTTTATTAGCCCTTGGATATTTAATTGGGCCTAAACCAAAATAGGCTCACTAATTATGTTATTTGCCGTTCCCAAACTGTTTTATGGATTTTAATAGTCATTCTGTTTATTTGTTATATATTAATACTCATTCTAGTTACATTACTTTGCTCATGAAAGGAAGGAATGCATTAAAATTTAACCAGAATTACAATGATAATATAACCTTGCATTCAACTGCAGATTTCTATGTTCAACTTTATCTTATTTCTCTCTCATTTTATCCACAACTGTGTATCTTATCTGGATCGAGCGTAATGCTCGAATCTTCAAGAATGAAGCCATGGACAGAGAGCGGGTATATCTTGGAGTACTCTCCCACATTAGAGTGCATATTAGCCTATTCCCTGAGGTAAGGTAACTTTTATTGTATTATTGGTTTTCACTAACTTGCAGGTAGGGTCCCTATCTTATCCGCGGATGCATCAAGAGTCAACACAGCCTCTTCCACACAGTTTCAGCAATCGATTCTCCTCAGCTCCACAAATCCCATCTGAGTTCGACCTTCCGACGGCTTTTTCCTTCCTAGGGAGGTCATTGGGTATTGAATATTAACTAGTTTGCCCTTATTATTTCCTCTTTGGTTTGAGTTGGTTTGTAGCCTTTTTGAATAGTCAATGTCAGGAATAGTCATTGGTTAGGAGTGTGGCTACCTGCTTTGTTCCTATTTTTGTGCTTCTTGACTCCTAGGTTAGACCTTATTTTGTACATTTTTTGATTTATTAATAAATTTTTTACTGATTTACCGAAAAAAAAAGATTAAGGGAACATTGAATAGCTACAGCATATATTTAAATAAGGAAGAAACTATTTCTACATATCCATTTCTTCTAAGCAATGAATTAGTGGGAAGAATAAAATTAAAGACGTTTGTTTTTATATATTGGTTTAGGTGGTGATTTTTGTTTTCTCCTTACTAAGAAGAATACATAACTTATTAATTTTTTCAATAAATTTTTCCACGTTAAAAAGTTTTAATAAAATTAAATCCCATCCTTTCCGTGATATGGATTTCGCATATACGTGCAACGCAAGCTTTTAGTAAGACCCATGTGATGCCCAAAGTTATCGTAAATTATTTAAAACGTGTTTGTATAACAAGTTCATTCTGCACAACTCTTATCGTATGAGTACTAATATATAACACATAAATAGAACGAGTATTAATATCCGCGTAACAGGTCCGAGAGAATTCTATAACTCTTTCGTTGAGAGTTAAGTATGAAATGTTAACTATATTAAAGCTCAAGTATATTTATAATAAGTTTTGGACATTTTAGTAATTTAATTGAAATTAAATTTTAATTTCAATTAACTTTAATTTAAATTTTAAGTAATTCTAATTAAATGCTAATTATGCTTAAATAAGATCTAATATCTCATATTTAATCATAAAGTTTCTCAAACTTTATAATTAAGTCCAACTTGATTAAAATATTTTTGCTTTTTTCAACCCGTTCTTTATGTAAGATCCATTAGGTTCCCAAATAAGTTGACAATAATTATAAATTATAATTATAATTTATAATTAAAATTAGATAAATTAAAGCTTCTTTTAATTTATTTTTAATATTCTAATTAAACAATTTGTAATCATAGATTAAGATTAACGTCAAGTAATGCATCATAATTGCCCAAAATGTTTAAGAATGTCAAAGTAATTTTGATTAACCTTTCTGTGCATGATTTTTTTTCATATAATTCATTGCTTTCCTCATATAATGTTCTTATTAAACATAGAGCATATAATTAATATCTATTCCATTTTGAGTCTAATCATATTAGTTCTCTATTATTAGTTATTGATTCAATTAATGACATTTATAAACTATTTGCAAAATGTTATTCCACCTTGGTTAAAGACTTCTCGAATCAGTACTAATCGAGAACAACAGAACATTCTCCTTAATTATTTTAGGGTGATGAATCATATCTTGATCATTTAACTACCTCCGTATAGTTCATGTTACATCAAATAACTATCGACTGAACTACCCATAATTAGAATAGGTCATAAGTAGTATCAAAATATAACAATTTCTATACAAGATAACCTTGGAGACCTTAAGTCAAAAGATCACTTATACAATCACTACAATAAGAATTTCTATATACATACAAATAATGTTTTAAATAGATTTCTCAGATTAGGTCAGTTCAGTGAATTTATTCTCTAATAAATACTCACATATTTCTTTAAGCATCTCCATAATTTAGCTTATGAGATCGGCTACTTTCTTCGTAAGGAAAAATATAACGTGTGTTAATCCTTGTATATTTTATTAATGTCTAATATTAATAAAATAATGACTATGAACAATTTATGAATAATACATAAATGTAATATGAATCTCATAATTATAATCTCATTATAATTTCATTTGCAATGTATAGTTATTTCATAGACTTTATCGTATATTTCTAAATATGTAGAAGATAAAGAATGTTTATAAATTATTTTGTAACTAAACCAAAACTAATCAATTAGCTATAGGGCATTAATTTAACAGATTCAACATCAAAGTAAAATTTTCAAGAATGAAATATCATATTTACAATAACATTAGCAACACATTATGGTAAACACGTTTGTTTAAGTTCAAAGGAAGCACTGACGGAGTTGCCCCCAA
>JANITX010000212.1:52817048-52829780 GCA_027564395.1 Erythroxylum ulei | reverse complement strand
TTTATTTAATAATTAAAATATATTTCAAATAATTATCAATTTATAAATAAATTATTTATTTATAAATTGATTATTTTATTAAAATGACATAATTTTATTAATAATTTGTTAATAAATATTATATAAGACATTAAAAAATTTATTTAATTAAAAATACTTTATATTTAATTTGTATCTACAATGTAATTATTATCAGTAATAAAAATACAGCTACATTAACTTTAACAACAGTTTTTGTTTTTATTTGAAAGAAAAACAAAAATAAAAAACTGAAAACGGAAACTGAAAAACTACAACAGAAAAACAGAAGTAGAACCAAACGGCCCCTTAGTTATCGTGATCTACGTATTATTGGAAATTTTTTAGATTTATTTTTCAATATAATTTTATTTATTTATTTTAAAAAACTTTATTCATCATTAGGATAAATCTTCTTGCAACATTTTATCAGCATAAAATTTTATTATGTTTATGATAATATATTTCTGAACTTCAAAGTTTAAGAATGATGGTGAGAGAATAATAAGATTTAGATAGACAATTATAATTTAAAATTTTAAACGATGCTATGATCTATGTTATTGTCAACTTAGGCTTTATTTCATTTAATTTAAACATGTTTAAATATTGTATTTTTTATGTTAATTTAACTAAGTTAACAATATTTTATCTAAAATAAAATAAAATAAAATATATTGATTTTAATGCAATATTAAAAATATTTTAAATAAATCACATAAAGTTATTATTTAAAAGCAGTACAAAGAAACGGGCACAATTGTAGTTTCATCAAAATTCGATTACCAAAATTTTGTAATTTTTTTTGAAAGACTAAATGAGAGTCCACTGTCCATTCCAATTTGACATAACTTGTTCATAATTGAATGCCAGAGATAAAGAGGAAATAAATATATTTACACATTGAATAAGAAGTTATAGTAGTAGTGGTCGTAACACATTGAATAAGACCTTACACTTACAGGAGAGATAGAGTAAGAGTGTTTCTAGGCCCTTCAAAATGTCATATTGCAATGATTTGCGGAGGGATAAATCATAAATATATTATATTGTCTAATTTTATTTTAGTATATGTGATGGTGAATAATCGTCCAAAGAAAAATTATATTGAATTGTCCAATTAAAAGATAATGTTAGAAGAGATAAAATTGATAAGTCTCGATATATTTGTTATTCAAAGATAGGACCAACTAAAAATTAGATAATGCGGAGGGATATTCTCATATCGGTTGTTTTGATTTTCATCCATTCAATTGCTATATAAGTAATTGGTTGTGTCTTGGCAGCGGCAGCATAACTTTGTTAGTAGGTATGATTAACAATATTCATGTTACCTTAGAGCATATGCTCATTAGAAATTGTTGCTGTTCTTACTCAGTAACAACATTCTTTTTTTTTCTTGTGTTATGAGCAGGGAATTCAAAAGTCAAAATGAAAAGAAAAGGAAGTCTGGCAATTTTCTTGCTGTCGCTGTTTTGGTGCGTAGTTGCTTGTGGTTGTTTGCCTCTTGAAACAAAGAATAGATGGATCTTGGATAAGAAGTCAGGACAGAGAGTGAAGCTACACTGCGCGAATTGGCCTTCTCACATGGAAGCCATGTTGGCCGAGGGCCTCCACAAGCAACCCTTGGAATATATCGTCACTCATCTGGTCGCTAATGAGCAGTTCAATTGCGTTCGTTTCACATTCTCCACCTACATGTGGACTAAAGCCAACTACAGAAAACGTACAGTTGCAGAATCATTCGATTTGCTGAACCTGACGGAAGCGAAAGCAGGAATTGCTAAAAACAATCCTCAGCTTTTGAACATGACTTCTGTCCAAGCCTATGAAGCTGTGATCGACGAGTTGGGGAGGCATGATCTAATGGTGGTGATTGATAACCATGTTAGTAAACCAGAGTGGTGTTGCAGTGAAAATGACGGGAATGGCTTCCCTGGTGATAAATATGTTCATCCTCAGGAGTGGCTTCGAGGTCTATTAATGGCTGCTTCCCACTTCAGGGGCAAACATCAGGTACAGTTGCAATTTTGTTGTTTTTTTCACCTCTCTTATATACATTGACGTTCAGTCCAGTTCGGCTCCATAAAGGTAAAATACATCACCATTGTTATAAGAGATCCAGTACTCAAGCGTTACCAAAATCTTATTTTCTATTAAAGATTGAAATATATCTTATCCGTTAACAAAAATTCTTCAAACTGAAAAATATATCTTTTTTGTTAAAAAGATTGTTCCAAGTCACTTGATAATAATAACTCACTTGAAATTATCTTTTTATGTTCACTAAAATTTCATTATTTACTTGTCCCCTAAGTTAACGGTGAAGTTTTTAACTATTCTTGGATTGAATTGAACTGAAATTACAGGTGGTAGGAATAGGCATGCGAAATGAACCACGTGGTCCGTTGTCAAATCCGGACGACTGGTTTCGATACTTCACTGAAGGTGCTAAACAGGTTCACCGGGCAAACCCTGATATACTAGTGATTATCGCAGGATTGTCGTATGCGCAAGACTTCACTTTCTTGAAGAAAAAGCCCCTGAAACTTGACATAGATAACAAGTTAGTGTTGGAGTCACATTGGTATCCATGGAGCTGGGGACACAATAAGTATTGGAGGCAGCAAGACATGAATAAGATTTGCCCCCAGTTAACCCAATTCTACATTGATCAATGTGCTTTTGTGAATACTGGAGACAACGCGGTTCCTCTATTTATAGGTGAATTTGGTCTTCAACAAAGTAAAGAAGTTCCCTCGGACCATGATCATTGGTTTAGCTGCATCTTGGCCTTTGCTACTGATATAGACGTCGACTGGGGCTTCTGGGCTTTGCAAGGAGGATACTATCTCAGACAAGGCAAAGTAGACATGGACGAGACGTTCGGGGTCGCGGACCATGAGTGGCGGTCTTTGAGAAATCCAAAGGTAGAAAAGAGGTTACAACTCTTGAAGAGAAAGAACATAGGTATGTAATGTAATTCACTTTTAGTTTAGAATTCAACTCGTCAACCTGACATGACTACTATCTATGAATGTCGCAGACCCAGCCTCAATCAATCCCATGTCCTATATAATGTTCCACCCACAAAGTGGCAGCTGTGTCCAACACCACAACGATAGCACAGTTTACGCAGACAACTGCCACACCTTCTCTCGCTGGAATTATGATGCCGAAAGCGGCCAGATCAAGTTGGACTCGACCGATTTATGCCTCAACGTCGTTGGAGATGGACTGCCACCAGTCCTTTCGCACTGCACATGCGAGCATAGCCGATGGAAACCACTTTCAGACTCTAAGCTTATGTTAGGCTCCAAAGACAAGAATGGAGATCATTTGTGCTTGCATATGGACGATCGTGACTGCCCCACGATTTTAACTAGGAAGTGTATCGGCATTGATCATTGCTCAGGAAGTCAGGCGGATGAAAACAAAGACCCAACAGCTCAATGGTTCAAACTTGTTAAGACCAACACTTGAGTAGTTATGTGTTCTCACAATTTCCAGGCTAGAGTTATCATTGTACTTAACCGGACTCTCGAGATTTGATTGTCGTGAATTTTCTTTCACTTTAGAATAACAGTAGTTTATCTTCACTATACTTCAATTTTCTGGCTCTTTTCTTTTTCCCCTTCAATTTAATTAAACTTAATATATATTATTTAATTATTTTATAATAATTTAATATAATATAATGTTTATAATTAATTTAAATTTAAAAAATAAAATAATTTTAATTTAATCAATACTTAATAAATATAATTTAAATGAAAATATCTTTAATATATATAAATTTCAAATAAAATTTATTTTATCAATTAAAAATTTATTAGTTTATAAACAAAAATTAATTTCTAAAATTATATATTTGATAAAATATTATAATATAAGAGATTAAAATAAATAAATAAATTTAATTAATAATAAAAATTAATTTATCTTTTAGTTTTATCTAATATGTAATTATCATTCGGTAACAAAAATATAACAAAAATATAACTACATGAAACACCTAAATTTGTAATAAGGGTCTTTTATAACTTCATTAACAACCTATAGTTGTAATAAGTGTGAACTGAGTATTTATAAAATTTTAACTAAAAAGTTACTAATTTAATATGATAATGATCACAATTTATAAAGGATAAAAGTATGTAGTAAAATAATAAAATTTACCAATATTATTAAGTAATAAAGTAAAAGAGTAAGGGAAGAAAAGTCCAAACTGATTTATAGTGATTCCACAAGTAACCTTGCCCATATCTATTCCTAAAACTTTTCATGGATTTCCAATTTTTCTGTCAAAGTGAAAATTAACTTTGTACAATCTTTAATTCAATGTTTTAAAAACTAGACAGGACATCGAATCAGTCAAATGAAAGATTTAAAGTTTAAAAGTTCAATCAGTGTTAAACTACTATAAAACCAGTATATAATAAATAAGAATTAAAAATTATAACAGTAACTAAAAATAAAATATTTTATTGAAATAAAAAGTACACCAATATCTATATAATTTGTAATCTTAAAAATAGATTTGAATTAAAAAGCTTTAATTTAATTTTTAAATATAATTTAATATATTAATTTAATTAATTTAGTCCAATTTTATGATTAATCAAGATTTTTAAAAATTAAGTTGGAACCAACAAACTAACTTAATTTGTTGACTTTATGGCTTTTGTTTAATTTCCACCTCCAAAACAAAACCCTAATGCCAAAAACTTCAACACTCTACCCTCCAAAAAATCCCATAAAGGAGGCAACATAAAAAGGAAAAGAGAGACTCATTTTCAAGAACTCAATCAAAATGGTATAGAGATCATACGTCAAGATCTTTATGGGCAAAAGCAAATTTGTCCTATCTTGCATTTTCATTCTTGTGGGGAACCACCCTTAATATTATTTTCTCTTGTTCTTGTTACCTTTTCTACATGTATGAAGCTAGGCATTGCCTTATCAATGTCTAAGGCTAGCACTTCTCATCCTGAAACAGATATTGCCACTGCTGCTGCAATCTCTGAATCAATTCCTGCATTTAGTTTTCCACCAAGAACTGCATCAATACTTCAATCCTAAAATACAACTCTAGAAATAAACAAAAGAAGCCTCTTGACATATTACAAAAATAGACCTTTCATTGTGCCTAATATAAGCTATATTGATCTAGAGAGAGAAGATGTTGATCGATATTGATGATCATGTACTTTCCAGATGAAATAGTCAATGAAAGAGCAAGGAGTAAGTGCTCTAGTTCTCCAATTCAATGCGTTCAACACCAGAAGTTCCATTCTTTGAATGGTTATACTTCAAAAAGAAACTTGGGTTCTCCTACCTAACCACAAAAACCACGTCAATAGAAAAAAAAAAGGGAAAGAAGCAAGAAAAGCATGACCAACTTCTGAATACATCAATTTGTCACTCAAGTTAACTTAGTGTGATCATTATCTGTAAGTCTACAAATAGAGGAACTTTATTTTCCTCCATTTTGGTTGCTAGTGATAAACAAGCAAAAGTTAACAATTATAGAGCCCAAGCCTTATCCTTCCATTACGGCAAAAGTGGGAAAAAAAAACAAAGGTGAAGATGATCAATGCCTAAAGAACAAAATGCAAGATGAAGAACATAATTTCTGAACTTACAGGAAACTCATAAGTTGATAGGAAACAATCCAGGAAGTTGACAGAAAAGGAAAAACTTAGTGATCCAAAATTGTGATGAGCTTGAGCCTGATGATCACAATGCAAGAAACTCGATCAGGAAACAGTCAGCGAAGACTTCATCTTCCATTGGTCATTTTAAACCAAAATCAATGCAAAAGGATATCACCGATCTGACGTGAAAGTGGAAAATGATTGGACAATAAAAAATAACATATTGATAAGTGTTGAATTGAATTGTCTTGTGCAGCCTGAAATATTGAAGATGGTGGAGGAATTAGCTATGTCAGTGAAGATCAGGAAGAAAAGAAGGCTGAAAGGAAAGCTAAAGGACTTTAGGAGCAAATAGAAGTTGGAAATGATGATACTAAGCATAATCCAAAGTTGCATGGATCGAAGTAATGAAGTTCAAGGTCAAATGAATGAAGCACAAGGCAAAGAAGAGAATGGAAAAGTGAAAGAAACAGATGTCAAGTCCTTAAGTGTTTAGAATTTGAGAATTTGAATCAGATGCTTGGAGAGCAGGAAGCAAAGGGAAAGCAGAAGAAACAGAACAGATGAATGCATTGAAGTACAAGATTTTTGATTAGTAAAGCTAAACAAAGATCAAGTTAAATGAATATCATTAGAGTCAATTAATGAAGAAATGGCCAGATCATCACAACATCTTTATCATTTTTTGTTATCATCAAAAAATGTCCCCTGCAGTCTATAAGTTTTAGAGTTATTACAAGCAAATGTCAGTTTCAGTTATGCTAGAGACAAATTGTTTACTTTTGTGTTTTGCCAAATGAGGAAATGCTTTTACTAGTCTAGTTTTACTCATCAGGTTATGTGTTTAGCTTTCAGTTTTTTAAATAGTTTTATCAGAATGTTTGAGCTAATATAAAGCTCATCTTCTTCTATATTTTTCGTATCTGTAAGAGAAAAAGTAGAAAAACCATCAATACAAATTCCAGTTCAATTTCTAGTTTTTCATGTTATCTTTTTTTTTTAATTTTCCAGAAGCTAATCTTTAGAAGTTAAATAGCAGTATTAGTCGAAGTGTTGTTTTTAAAAAAAACCTGAAGCTGGTTTCGGATTTCAAATGAGAGTGATAATCAATTTCTTTAATACAACAAATCTACAGCCATACACTCATAAATTTGTGAGAAGCTATTATTACAACCTTAGAGAATCATTTAGAATACAAATTGAAGATCATAAGTTGCAAAATTTCCCATCTTATTGGAGCCTACGTGAACAGTACAGGAGGTGCTTGAAGAAAATCTTCAACCAGGACTTTTGTTCATCAGGTGAGAAGTGAAGGTGCATTCTTCATTCTTATGAGGGCAACCTTCAAGAATAAGGTACAAACAACCCATATTTGCATAATGGAGAGAAAATTCACATTGTTTAGGAAAAGAGATGATAGCCCAGAAAAAAAGTTTCCAGAGAAAAATCAATCAAAAGAAGTAGAACACCAATCCCATTTCAAAGAATGGAAAGAAAAAAATAGAACAACCTTTAACATCAAATTAACAGCCTCTCTTCTAAATTCAAGTCCAAATTCCCACTCCTCAGATGTTTTAGATAATCACCTCTTGGCAAATGCTCACTCACTTTCTCTATCAATCATTTCCTTTACTCTCTCATCACTCAGCATAGTGAACCCCTTCAAGGATTTGGATCTAAAACTAAAAAAGAAAGGGTTTATGGTGAGATTATGATTGCCTTGGTGATGCCCAAAAAGAAAACCGTCAAACCAAATAATTTGAGAATTTGTAAAATTAGAGACCAATAATAAGATTAGACATACAAATAACTATCAAGGTAATAATTAGCTCCCCCGTAGTTCATGTGTAAGACATAGTTCAATATCAAGAAAAAAGAGATCTTTAATGTCAAGTGATATTCAATAAAAAGTAAGAGAAATATCCATATATAAAAGAGATTTAAAAAAATCATCACATGTACAATATTCACACTCCCCTTAATCTAATATTATAAAATTAATCTCCCACTTTTTGGAAACATAAAAAGTAATTAGTTTGAGGGGAAATTGAAACTTAATCAAACAATATAGACCATTAAACTGATGTATAGTAAGTTAATATTTAATGGTTGTCAGAGGGGCATTAGGTATAGACCTATAGCATGGTCATGAGGCATTAGCCTTATCATACACAGAGCTCTTATCAGTGTGACGTAGGAAGATGATCATTAGAACTAATGTCATATAAGGGAGACTTATGTATAAGTGAAGGTTGTTAAGATTGGAGCTGCTACCATCTTATGGTCGAGTCAATTAAGCATCAATCAATTAGTAAAACATATAAGTAAGAGAAGAAAAAAAAAAGAAATCAAATTCAATCTCATTACTAATGGGAGGAATGTGAAAATGCTAGAAGATGACGCTAAGTATTAGTTCATAAGGAATGTTTTGTTCCTTTTTCTTAGTTTAATGAAAATTAACCATATTATGCAAAATGAATAGATCAAAATGAATACGCTTTTTCTAACCTAAGGGTGGAGGAACAAGAGGTCTTTTTTGGCCTAGGAAAGTGAAGTGACTACTGGTAAAAACAAAATTATATTTAATAAACAAATGATGAAATCTAGGAATATCATTGAAGCCACGAATATATTTGGGTTTTCTAGTGACCTCTGCCTAGTTACCTAACTTAAAAATGATTTGAAATCTTTGTCCTAGAATAAGGTAAGATATTGTACTGGATATGATTAGATGGAGGTACATGTGGAGTATTTGGAAAAGATTGCCAGGGATTTTGAACATAAGCAAAACAATGACTTCTTGGAATGAGAAAATTGTGTGGCTTGGGAATATGAGAATGGAAAACAAAGCAGACTATAAGGAAATGAAGATCAGTTGGGCTTCTATGGTGTATGACATCTAGCAAGAAATGAATTACAGAACCTTCAAAAAGGAGGCTAGAAGCAAGGAGGCTTTATATTGGAAAAAATTTCTCCTATGTACACTTTCCTTGTTAGCAAGAATAGTTGCTAGTAATCTATCTACCAGTACGAAGAAAAGATGGCTTTTGGATTAAATGTTTTCTTTCTAAATTTTTTTAGGAATCTAAGCTTGTAATTTAGATCTTTTGTAGCTACAAGGTTGTATATATTCTTCTATTAATGAATTAATTAATTTTGAAAAAAATTAATAGGCAGGAATTTCAGTAATAAGGATGCTTAAGATCTCAATGATAAGGTTATAAGATAGAAGAATATTGATACCACAATTTTTTAGAAAAGTATGGGCATAAACTTGAATCATTTAGTTTGAGGATTAATATAAAATAGCCTAATGTTTGTTGGGCTTATGCGTTAGGTTTTTGTAAGAAAGGATTCCTACCCTTAATGAATGGAAAATAGATAAGACTGTATGCTTTGAATTGTTATAGACTAGTGGGAGAGATAACACAAATTTCACGTAATTATTGTGAGGCATAGTCATTAAACTGAGGAGAGCTAAAATCAAAATAATCATCAACATTAATAGGAGGGGTATATGAGGTTGGGGAGTTAGGGATCTCTTTTATGTCCTATGAGCCTAGGAGGAGCACAGTATGCTCTACCTCGAGTGAGTATCCTAGGCAAATGATTATTATTCCCTGTAGTTCTTGCTATAAAAAGATAAGAGGAAAGGCATAAGATAATGGGTTAGGAAGGTATCTAAGAAAGGTTTTTAAAGAGTAAAGGTACAAAGGTGTATGGTCACCTGTAAGAGAAAAACACATCCGTAAATTCAATCCCATTAAGTTTAATTTTTTACCATCACAATAGAAAGTGAGCAATTTTAAAGTATAATGCAAGATACACCATATTATAAGTATAATTGGTTAGAAATGAAAGTAAAAAACATGAAAAAATGAAAAAATGTTAAATTTATTTACAAAAAGGTGTAAGTACATTATGAAATCAAAAGTAAGAATTTTAATTGGAAAATTGATGTTGATAACTAAGAATTCTAACTCAATATCTCCATTTGCATATGATTTCTAATAGAATGGTATTTAATTTCTATGTGCTTGGTTCTGAAGTGTTGAATGGGACTTTTTGCAAGGAAAATGACACTAGTATTATGAAACCTAATTGTTATCTTCATAAGGTCCATTATATAGTTTGTAAGTTATTATCTAAGCCATAAAATTTACGCATAAAAACTATCGACCACCACTTATTCAACTTTCGTGGTTGATAAGACAATTAAATGTAGTTTTTTACTAAACCATATGACTAAAGCACATCCTAGGAATTTTCAAGTAATGGATATATTCTTTGTATCTCAAAGATCACTAATATAATCTACATTCGAGTAACCAACTATGTAAAAAAAAAAGGTGTTCTTAGGATACCAAAGTCCTTGCAAAATGATGCCATATAAATATCTAAAAATGCATATAGCTAAAAAGTGGCATTCCCTAGAAATTAATTGAAATCTAACACACAAGCATGCACTAAACATGATATTAGGTCTACTTGTAGTAAGATAAAGCCAACTACCAATCATAACTTGATAGTGCTTACATTAATTGGCTTGCCTCTTCATCCTTGTTCAACTATTTTGTGATGCCCTTAGGTGTCCATAATGATTTAGCTTGATCTATTACGAAGAATTTGAGTAGTTTTTTGCTATACTTTGCTCGACTAAAAATATGCCTTCCTTAATTTGCTTGATTTGATGTCCAAAAAAGAATTTAAGCTCTCCTATCATGTTCATCTCAAATTTCCTACTTACGATTTAGAAAATTCTTTACACGTAGTCTCATTAGTGGCACTAAAGATAATACCATTGACATAAATTTGAACAATTAAAATATTATGCTTATGCATTTTAATAAGAAGTGTAGTGTCAGCCTTATCTTTAAAGAAACCATTTCTTAAAATAATGCACTTAATGTCACGAACTAGGAGCTTCTTTTATACCATTCAAAACTTTAAAAAGCCTGTTAACATGGTTAGGTGCATCATAATCTTTAAAATTGGGAGGTTTGACCAACATAAACTTCTCAAATAAATCTATTTAAAAAAGTCACTTTTAACATCTTTAATAGCTTAGTATCTTCAAATTTAGCTACCGGTATAAAAGTTTTCTTAAAGTCTATGCCTTCCTTTTAATTATACCCTTTTACCACCAATCTAGCTTTATTTCTCATAATGGTACCTTATTCATCTAATTTGTTTTCAGAAACCCACTTGGTATCTATAATTTGGTGATATCGAGGCCCAAGTACTAAATTCCACACCTTACTCCTCCCAAATTGGTTCAAGTCCTTATTCATAGTAAGAATCTAACTTGAATTACTAAGAGCTTCTTTTATAGTCTTATGTTTAATTTGAGAAATGAAAGAAAGATGAGATAAGTCTTTAAGATGAGATATAATGATTACCACTTGTTGAACATCACTTAAAATTTGATCTAAAGGATGACTCATTTTGAATTTCCATTCTCTTAGAATCCTTTTATCTTTCTTGTCCCCCTTGTTTGTTTTAACAATGTGTTCATTTGAGATGTGTCGGTGTTTATTCTTATTTTCTTTGAGGATTAATTTCTCTAGTTATTTAGATATACCTACATCATCATCTTAAAGATCTTTCTGGGATTAAAAAAGGTTAGATTCATGAAAGATAACATTCATAAATTTTTTAATAATAAGACTCTTCTTATTAAACACTTCATTCATCCACTTTGAAGTCAAACTTCCCTAAATCATCTTTAGAATTCAAAATTTAACACTTACACCTAAAAAATTTGAAGTAACTAATTTTTAGGTCTTTCTAATGCCATATCTTATAAGGAGTTTTCTCTAAGGTTGATCATGTATATATTCTATTTAAAATGTGATACGTGATAGCCATGCCATGATCTCTGCCTAAAAATATTTAAGGAGATTATAATCATTTATTATGGTCTTAGACGTTTCTTAAAATTTCATAATTTCATTTCAAAAGCTCCATTTTGTTGAGGGGTCTTCAAAGTAAAGCAGTGAAAGATATCGTTATCTTCACCAAAGGTTTCAAACCTTTCATTCTTAATCTCCTTACTATGGTCACTCCTAATGGATGCAATAGAGTGCTCCATTTCATTTTAAACCTTCTTTACAAATTTGAAAATTACCCTAAAACTATTGAAAAATCATAAAATTTACCACCCAGACTAGCAACTTTAATTGGTCCAAACAAATCTATGTGAAGTAATTGCAAAATTCTAGTGGAGGTTACCAACTTTTTTCTTTTGAATAAACTCTTTATTTGTTTTCCAATGTGGAAAGTTTTATAAATCTTGTCTTATTAAATTTGATCGTTAGACATTTATTGATAAGTTACTTAGAGTTAAGGTTAGAGATGAGGTCCATGTTTACATCTTTAAACCTCCTTCCAAATCCACACATATTCATTAATATACACTTGACACTTTATATTTTGGTAAGAGAAATCATTAAGATAAACTATATCTATATTTATATATATAATCTTCCCTTTTCCCTAAAAATACAACGTTATTGTTAACTATTCTAGATATAATGCATGATCTCCCATCAAAACATACTTTGTAGCCTTTGTCATATAGTTGGCTTACAATTAATAAGGTACACTTAAGATCTATTAACTAAAATTACATTATCAATAATAGTATGATCTTAACTTTTCCAATGCTAATTATCTTATCCTTAGCATTTTTTCCAAATATGACGAATCCTCCGTCTTTCTCTATAAGATTTGAAAAATGAGATGTATTAATAATCATATGCCTTAAGCATCCATTATGCATATACCATTTATTCCTCTTTTTCTTATAGGCCTAATAAATAAATAAATTAATGATTTTTAGGAACCTAAATGAGATTGGGTCTATGATTGTTAGTTTCCTTCTTCTATTCAGCCACTTTCATCTAGGTTTAGTCATTAACCTTTATTTTTTGAAAAAATTATTAATGTGTCTATATTTACCACAAAAATAACTGTTGGATCCCGTTACCGGAGCCCAACATCGGACTCGGAAACCCGAAACGAAAGTGGGGAGGAAAGACTTGAAAGTTGAAACTTT
>JANITX010000212.1:52717006-52728596 GCA_027564395.1 Erythroxylum ulei | reverse complement strand
ATGTTGGATCCGCTTGTTTTCAATTCGCTTTTGTTTCCGTTTGCCTTTCATTTGTTTCCGCGCGCGTTTGCTACCTCTGTTTTTTATTGCATCCGTTCTTTCGATGTCATTCTTTGTGCTTCCGTTTTTTGTTTCCGAAAGTTTCCGTTCGTTTTCGCTTTTGATTCCGCTTTTCCGGTTGGGATTCAATTTCGAGATCGGGTACCAACAACAGTAATAAGAGGGGTAAGCACTTAGATATTAGTCTTTGTATAACTTGTTCTATTTACTCCATTTAGAGGGAAATAAATAGTAGGTGATTCAAGAACTTGAAAAGGGAAAGCTAATTATGATCTTGCTTATAGGGTTTGTTATTAGATTAGAGAAATACTGCAAGTTTATATTACAGAAAAGATGACTGCTTCTTTTAGAAGAAGATGGAGTTTGGAATGAGTTTGTAATTGGTTATTTCTTCTACTGATGTTCTAGGGTAGCATGAGTTTTATATTCCTTTCCTTATAATTACACAATTTTCCTTGTACTTTGTTCCTTTGATGCTCATTCTTAAGCTTTGATGAATTTTTTCAGTTTTCAAAAAATTTTAAGGAAAAAGTTCCTAAAGAGTGTGAAAGGAAAAGAGGTTTATATTATAATTTTAGATAATAACTTTTGGGATGTTTACTTGATTATATGGCTTTACTTATAAAGTTGTTGAGGGTTTTTTATTCAAATAAGAAGATATTTCTGGATTATATATATGATGGTGTACATAGAGTTCGCAAGACAATTATGAATGTTTTTAAAAGAAAGGACAAATTGCACAAATCTTATGTAGCTTTTCTTGATTGTAATAAAAAAAAAGCATCTTACTCAAAGGATCTACTTAGTAGCTAACTTTCTCAATTATTACTACTTATACAATAAAGGCGCATGTAAAAAATATAGATATAAAGGGCAATCCTTTTATTGGGATTGAATGCAAAGGTATTCTCTCTATCAAAGAGCAATTAAAGTTAACAAATGAAATTAAATTGTATTAAGATTTAGACAGTTTTGCTATACTCAAAGAGGGAACTCATCATGAAAATAATATAGCATGGTAAATTTTCATAGTTTTAGTTTCATTCTTACTTATCAATATTATATTTTTATACTTTGTTGTAACCTTTTATTTAAAATACATATTAGTAGTGTAGATTAGTTAATGAAAATGTTATAACCTTAAGAAAATTTGTTATTATACTGCTCAGTCAAACTACTTCATCATCATATTGTCAACAAAATTAGAGTGTTTTTAAACATATTCGTATAAAGAAATAAAATTATGTAGAACATGAAAAATTCGTTGACCTTGTTCATATTACTTCTAATATGAGAATGAAAAAATATATTTTATTTGTTAAATTCTATTTTCAATAATTATATTTTCATTATTTATTTTATAATTTCTTATTATGTATTCATAAGGATAGTAACCCGGCCAAGGTTGATCGAGTTGAGGCTAAAACAACATAATTTTTTTTAAACTTAACAAAATAACATTGTTTTGATCAAATGGTTCTTAAGTTATTTAACTAAAATAACATCATTTTATCAAGTTTAAACAAAATTATATTGTTATATTCAAACTCATTTTTTCCAAGTTAAGTTGGACTATTCCCCTCAAGGTCAAGCCCGACTTAGAACTCAGTCAACTCGGATCTGACTTGTTGATTTTAGGTCAAGTCAATTTTAACCAAAATTGTCAACTTTATGTATTCAAAGTGCTTAGTAAAAGAAAAACATATAATCCATTTAATACTGATTGCATTAACCATATTGATTTTTCAATCTAAGAAGAATCATTGCTTAATCCTGATTATAGTGAGTTCAAAGAAAATACAATTCGAATGAGTTACAAATTAAGAATATATATTGATGGTCAATTGATATCTTATTTTAAAAGTTTAAAAATAAAAGTTAATATATTACAATAAAAATTTAATATATTTATAGTTTATTTAAATAAAGTAGAAGAATTTTATGTAGAAACTTTAAATAAAAGCATGTCTTATGACTCTTTAAATAGCGTTTAGGAATTTGAAACTTTTGATGATGGAACGATGTAACTTCCTTCAAAAATATAATTTTAATTATTGTTTTCTTTTTCAATTTTTATATTGAATTTGAATTTAATTAAATTTGTTAGACTAATTATTAGTTTATTATATAATAAAAAAATTATTTCAACAAAATATTTTGTTTTAAATTATATTTTTACTTATCTTTTGAAGCATATTAAAAATTATAGTCTTATATTCGTTAAACTTTTTAATTTAAAATCTTTTCATTTATATTTGATATTCAATATAATGTTTAAAATATAGATAAAAGTAGATAATATTATAAATATTTAAGCCATTCATCCCTAATGTTTACTAGAATACAAGTTAAACTTGTCATTTTGATGCATTCAAACTGAGCCGCAACGCTTACAAAACATCCAATCAGACCCTAAGTTGATAGAAAATCTTATGGGGTTAATTCTCTGTCAGTTAAATACTACGTCATATTTTTTTGTCTACTTATTGTCTATTTTAGATATTTTGTAAATTTTAGAATTCAATTTAAACACGGTAAAATGTTAAAATTCCCTGGTGTAAAAGAATTTAAAAGTGGACCTCATATTTTATGTCAACTTATGGTCTGTTTTAGATATTTTGTTAATGTTATAATTTAGTTTAAACACGTTGAATTGTTAAAATTCAACTTATACTCTAGTGTAAAAGTTGGAATTAAAAATACACTTTTGACCTAAATATTTATGATTCATTTCTTATAAAACATAAAACAAAAATATATTTATATAGACAAAGTGTGATGAAGAAAACATTCTTATTGGCGTCTCTGCGTCAAACACTTGACCTCCAATAATTTCTTTATCGGAGATGCTCTTTATTTTCCTTCTCTGCTTTTGAGCCACATTTTAATGTCAGATGCTTAATGGGTTTAAATCGGCCAACCCAAGTGTGCTGCCCTTGCCCGGTTCAGCATTTGGTGTTTCAAGCTTACAGCCTATTAGGCTCATTTTTAAGTGTAAACACAAGACAACATGCACAAGCTTCCTAACCCCTACGTACACATGTTACCAAGAGCTACATGTACACAGTATTGTAGGCAGTAGCTTTACTCTTTCTCAACTCACGCCGTTTTCATATTTAGCTTTTTGGGAGTACAGACAAACATGCACGCATCCGTAGCATAGATGCAGAGCATCGTGTAACGTGAAGGGCTTTTCGGCGTCTAAGGGTCATTGGATGGCTAGCTCAGAGGTGCGCGCTTTTTATGGTAGCCTACCATACTTTTATGGCCTTTTGACTTGCTTTCCACAAGGTAGGCGTCTTTAAGGCTCTCAAATCCAAACTATTTATTTATATATATCTCGTATAAATGTATGATTTGGGTAAGTTGGGACAGAGTTAAGATAAGGTACACGGTACAGAGGATCACGTCCCGTCTTTTAAGGAGTTCGGAAATAAGACAACGATACCATCTCACTTTATGTTTTTTTGTTTATCATTTAAAACCCTATTTTTCATCTTTTATTTGGACTAATCTTATAAATATTGCAAGCTTTACCTATACTTTTTGTACCAATCGATGCGATAAATTTTTATGAGCTCTTCACGTTCAGTTGATCTTTTAGGTTTTTGTACAACTTGGTTACAAAAATGGTCAAGAATCAAAATTTTGTTAGTTTATATAATACCTTAAAAATTAAGACGAGATAGAAAAATTATAAGTTACATATGTCGACGTATACGTAATTCTAAATTTGATAGGGGTCCAAATTAAAGAGTCTCAAGTGTTAGAAAAAGTTTAGGAAGGCCTTCCAACCTTCTAAATTTTTTTAAATTGTTGATATGAGTAATAGAAATGTTTAAGTTTATGAATATAAGTTAAAAGTAAAAATAATAATAATAAAGATTCACAAGTTGAATGTCACGGTTATTGAATGTAGGACATAACAAATTGTGCCCTACACGCTCCTTCTCATAATGATTTATCTAGAATAAAATTTAAAATTATTTGAATGGCCACGATTATTTCTACTTGATAGACCTTTATGTTGCCTTATATCGTCATATCTAATTCAAGATATCAATTTTCAATTAATAATATGTTTATATTATGTAAATTTTCAAGAAAAAAAATGGACAAATAATTAATATTATGTAAATTCTTGCCGTTTATTATTTTATTATATAAAATTTCTAAGCCTTATCAAGTAACAACAAGATTAACATGAAGCCTTATTATTTAATGAAATGTTGCCTAAATTAAGATATTAATGAATATTAGCATCCTTTCATACAATTTTAATTAAGATAAATTTTAAATTATTTAAATGGTCACAACTATTATCTAGGTAAAAAGATTAAATTGGGCATAATATCTTCGCCCAAATTTAATTTAAAATTAAACTTTTTAAGATGACAAAAAAATTATAATGTTTCACAAACATTCATTTTGAACTCCAGCTTACATTTTTTTTGTCAGTCCTCTATTATGAAAAATACATTTGACATTTTTTTTTTTGTAGCCCCTTGTCAAATATGTATCCTACATGAAAAGTGGGACCAAATAAAATAATAATAAAATTTCTTCTCTCTCTCTCCCTCTCTCCTCTATCCTCACACTCTAGACTAGCTGAAGATAAACAATTAAACTAAACACTATAACCATCTATTGAAGTATATTATATGCCAATTGAAGTTAGAGATGAGGACCGATGTGTTTAGTGGAAGAAAAGAAGAGAGGGGAAAGTTTATAAAGCACTTTTAGGTATTTCCTTAAGATTCAGGCAATATATTAAGTGTACCTCATTTCCAAAACTCTAAATATCTAATAAAAGCTTAAAAAAACTCCACGAATAGGCTAGTACTCCACTAAGACTTGATCCATTAGGCAAAAGAAGTTTAGGAAAAATACAAATTAATTTAAAATCACTCAAAATCGCAGCCCCAAAATAACAAGCTTTGTCTGTAAAAACCACCAAATGAAAATAAGTTTAAAACTTGAAGTCAAACATGTTATCAAATAATAAGATCATAAGGTCAGTTATTCCAAATGTCATAAATGTGAACTCCATTGTTGTAAACCAAAGCTAAAATAAGTTCTAATAAGTCATTAAAAAAAGGCCCAGACTACGCATAAAAAGAAATAAACTTCTACAATTATCTTCACCTTTTTGCCAAAGAGAGAAGAGACGATAACTAGAAAAGTTGAAGAGAAAGAAAGGGAAAGTGAACAACAACTACTACAATAATAACATCCAATGAGATTCTCACCAAAATGTGAGATATGGAGAGGTCTAATAGTACGTAACCTTACCTTTATATTATAGAGAGGTTGTTTTCGATAGACTCACATACAGTGCAAAATAATAAAAAAAATATCAACAAATTCGTATAACTAAACATATAAAAAATGTAATAAAGTATCTATAGAATATGGTAAAGATTAACAATACGAGATTAAAAAACATAAACAAATACACAAACTAGGATAAAAAGAAATAAGTACAAGAATAAATCACATCATCCATTACAATAAAGTAAATAGACTAAGTAAGAAACTACTTAGGCTAAATAATTAGGACAAAAGTATTACTTAATCAAATTATTAAGGTTATCTATAAAATGAATGACTGAAAAGAAAAAGTTTAGAGGACTTAAGAGAATGATAAAGACATCTCTAAATTTGATCCTTTATCTATATCCTAGTATGATAAAGTTTTTTATTGCGAGCTATGTCTTCGATAAGTTCCAACAAGTTATATCATTCTTGATCACTTCACCTTAGTTCTTCTTAGGCCTTCCTTTTTTCCTCTTACAATCTCTAAGTACTTTTTTCTCTCCTCTTCTCACTAGAGTGTCAGAATGTCTCTTTTTAAAATGTCTAAACCGCCTAAATCTTGTCCCTGTTAATCTATCATTAATACTGGTCACCTTTAATTTGTCTCTTATTAATACATTCTTGACCTTATCTCTTCTAGTAAGGTTACACATCTAATAGAGCATCCTCATATTTACCACCATTAACTTACAACTATGCACTTGTTTGGTAGGTCAATACTTCGCCAAATATATCATAGTTGACCTAATTGCTAAACAATCTAATTTACCTTTGATCTTAATTGATATCTTCTTGTCACACAAAAATCCTGATGCACTTCTTCATTTAAACCATCCTAATCTGATATGGTTGACTATATCTTCATCAATCTCTTAATTTCTTTAAATGATAGATCCTAGGTACTTAAAATACTCTTTTTGTGGTATAATTTCTGAACTTATCTTTACCCCCACCTCGGGATCTAACCTATAGCCCGAAAAGATACACTCTAAGTACCAAGTCCTATTTTTGCTCAATTTAAAACCCCTTAACTCTAACTTATCCCTCCAACGTTTTAGCTTGACATTGACACATCGGGATCCACCACTAGTTTTAATCTTTTTTATTTTTTTTCTTCACTTACCATGTAAGATACATATATGAAAAGAGGCCTATAAAAAGGAAAGACAAATATGCTCTTCGTAATAGAGGACTAGCGAAGATTTCTAAGCCTCCTTAGTTTTTAGGATAGCATAAGCTAGACCATTTGATTTTAACAGTAGTTAAGTTGAGGTCCTTACCTATCTATATAAAATTACTCATAAATCTTTCCAGTGTTTTGATAATGCCAAAAGGAGAGGCAAATAGGATATTTACTTAAACTTACATTTGATTAAAGATCATATTAATGAGTTCCAATCTCCTAGAAAAAGATAAAACTTAATTCCCTACTTCTTTTATATAGCTTCTACTAGAAGTGTATAATTCATATATGATAGTTTTCTTGTAGTAATAAGAATACCTAAGTATTAAAAGGGAGTTCTCCTTGAGTGAAGCCAAAATTGGAGATGATATTCTTGGCTAAACTCTTATAACCTTTAAAATTGAAGAAGTTTCTTTTGTTTAAATTAATGATAAGACCATATAGCTACTTGAAATCTTGTAAAGCTACCTATATCCCCTTAATATATTCAAAATTTGCACCATAAAAGAGGAGGAGGTCATTTGTAAAGGATAGACTAGTGGTATGAATTTTCTCACATCTGTGTTGAAACTTAAAGTTGGTTTCAAAAATCCTTCTAGCTTTAGCTATCTTAGATAAAACTTCTACACACATTTATAATGGATGCCCTTGCCTTATAAATTTAGCTCCTTGAAACCTAGAACTAGGTTTACAATTAACCAATATTGAATGAGAAACAAGTGAGTAAAATTTGAAAATCCATCTTACAAATCTATTAAGTAAACGTTAGGCCTCAAAATAGAGTTAAGAAAGTTCTAGCTTACTGAATTAAAAGTCTTATTGAAATCTATCTTAAAAGCAAAATTTTTAATAACCTTATCAATATGCTAGTTCTTAAAGAGCTCTTCGACTAAAAAGATGTTGTCACCAATGGAACTCCCTCTAAAGAAATCACCTTAAAAAGGTTTATAATTGAGCTCAAGATAGGCTTAAGTCTTATAACAAGGAGTTTAGAAATAATCTTAACATTATAATAGAATATTTATCCATAATATGCCAAAGAGAAGGGGTTGGGGTTTTAGGGACTTAGCAAATGTGCACATTCTTAAGCTTATTAAGATGCTTTCCATTATTAAAGAATTCTTAAATAGTAGAGATGATTGTTTTACCTATAAGGGACCTTTTTTTTTAAAGAAGATGGCATTAAATCCATTTGGTTTTGAAGCCTTCTCTAGTCCTAGGTTAAAGAGAGATTGTTTTAAGTTTAAGCTAGAGAATAGTTTTCGTGAGAAGTTAGAGACATCCTAACTAGTACCAATAGGAATGAAGGTCTTGATATCCAAAAAGCAGAGGGAGGTTGGAGGTTACATTCTAAGAGTTTTTCAAAATATTCAAAGCCACATGCTTGAGATCTTTTTGATTAGTAACTAGGAACCTGTTAGGGGATATAATGGAAGCGATGGTATTTCTATTCTTTCTTTCTTAAACAATATTGTGAAAAAATTTGGTATTCTTGTCCCCCTCCTTCAACTAAGAAACTCTAGCTTTTTGCTTAATTAGTGAGCTTCCAAAGCCTCTAGATATTTTACTAAATCAAGTATTTCGTCTTGTTTTAATCCTTCTTCACTTAAGGAATTGTTTAACAAGCTTTGAGCTTTATTAAGATCTATTAGGGCTTGATTCTTAGCTAGTTTAATGTTACCAAAGCTGATTTTGTTTAGCATTTTTAGTTCTCCCTTAATAGCCTTTAGTTTTGCCATACATTTAAAAGATTTATATCCTTCAATCTGCAAGCTTAATCCCCTTTTCACAATCTAAGGGGGAGTTCATGTGGATGTGTATAAGATTGAGAAATACCCCAATAGGGCAGTGGTTTGAGCAAAGTTTATTGCTAAAGTATGTATAACTATTAGGAAAATTTTCAATCCAATATAATTTTACCATGGCTCTATTAAGTTTCTTGTTGAGAATCCACTTACCATTTTGGTTGTTGCTCTAAGTTAGCAAATTCCCTTTAAATATGGGATTCGTAGCTAATATTGCCAATACAATTTAGAAGATCCTCATTACGATGCTTGTGTTAAGCCAATTGTCCTTCCACTTTTTGAAACAAAATACTACACTTAAAGTCCCCAATCATAATCCAGAGTGTTATGCTTCCCATTTGCAATCCCATCTGGGATTCGCATTTATGCCCAAGCCCAACCAAACCAATTTGAAGTCAATGAGCTCGACCCAATTTGACTATGTTTTATATTGGGTTCATCTTTTGTCTTTTAGCCTTCAGGATTAGGCTATAAGGCCCATCACAACCTAAAGCTTAAACATCTCACTCGGTATGTTGAAATGATTTCATTTACTAATAAGCAAAATAACATCACTTACTGACACACCAAGTTTTTGAATTAGCATGTTCAAGTTAAAATGATGTCCATATGGACAAAGCCCTCGCCTCCTTTTCTCTTCATTCACTCATGCTATGACATAATTAAAAAATAATATACTTTGCCTCCTCCTATCTTCTCATCATTGCATACTTGCTTCTTTCCTCCTATAATACTCCTCTAGTCTGCCTCTCCAAGGTATTTCAGAAGGACCAACACATACTAGTGCTATGGTGTCCTCGTTATTATGCAACTTGGAAATGGAAAGAAGAATACTTGATTCCTCTTAGCATCACGACTTCTCTAAAGAAAACTTTAAGAATTCAAGCGTTTGAATATGAAAATACAAACATATTGGCATATTTCTCTATTACATTTTCTGTTAGCTACCTATTTGGGCCAGTTTTCTGGCATTTATGTTTATAGAATTACCTGAAGTTGTTTGTATTAGCTTCTCCAAAGATGTCATTTTATTTGAAGTCATTTATACCTTAATAGTTTTAATAAGCATTCGTTGTTATTTTATCTATTTGTAAATGAGTCTTAATGATATTATTGCATTTACAGAGAGAGAACCTATATTATTATTTATAAATTTGACATATTTTCATTATTATTATCATATCTATATATAAGAAACATCTGGAAATTTTGTAAGGTACTTATTAACTTTAGATTTGAAGTATTGTAAGAGTTTACTCTTTACCTATTAAAAAACATATATTAATTAATTGACATTATTAATAAGTGTTTCTTTTCTTATTTCCTAACGATATATTGTTGATTAATGATTGTATCCTTCTTTTCTTATCTCCTTATATTATATTATTGATCTCATGATTATGTATCTCTTCTTTTATCTCATAAAATTATAATATCAATTGTGAGTTTGTTTCAGTTAATCTTTTATATTATGATTAATATTCTTTATGCTATTGTTTTAGATGGATGAGCATAATCCTTTAGTGGAGAGTTCTAATTTGGTACTTATTAGTATAACAGTAGAGAGTTTTAACATGGTACATGATAACAATATACCAAGTGAAGAAATGTTCTAGGATGAAGGAACCAACTCATTGAGAAATGATGTCTGGGATCACTTCATCAAGAATAGATTAAATGTTATAGTTAGAAAGGTTGAATGTAAATATTGTCAGAACATAATAGTTAGAGGTTTTAAAGGTGGAACCTCTCATTTTAAGAGACATATGGTGTCGTGCCCTAAAAAGAATATTATATTAGGAGTTTAAACATTTTTTTATCTCCAACCTAATGAGAGGCAAGAATGAAATGAATACCATAAGTTTTGACATCAACAAATCAATGTTTTTACTAGCTAAGATGATCATTGGTGATGAACAACCACTCTTCATTTTCGATAACAAAAACTTCAAAATGTTGCTCACCTCATTCCAATTGACTTACAATCAAAAGAAGGGTTATATAACAGTGACGACATACTACATTGATAATGACCAGACTTTATACAATCATTTGCTAAGGTATATAATCTTGAATCTTATATTATTTATTATGTCATAATTGATATTTGTTCAATTTTTTAAATGGTAGGTTTATTTATGTATTGATGTCATATACAAGTGAAAGCTTGACAACTATAATGGTTGAGTGCTTAATGGATCATAATATCAACACCAAGTTCTCAACCATAACTCCTGATAACTCTAGCACAAATGATGTTAGGATCAAAAAATTGAAGAACAAGTTGCAAGTTGGGAGCTTACTGATTAGTGGAAGGTTATCCAATACGTTGTATTGTGCAGATCATGAATTTGATTATAAAGGACATGATGGAGGTAATTAAGGAAGCGATAGAGGCAATTTGGAGTAAGCAGTGTATTAGAGCATAATGCCTAAAAGAGTAGAAATTTTTTAAGAAACTATATATTAACTATTCATTTCATGCATAAAAGAAGTTATTTTTAGATTATTTGACTAAATGAAATTCAACATTCAAGATGTTGAAGTTAGTAATTAAGTAAATTGTGGTATTCAATAGGATGAGACAAAGATATTCTTAATGTACTTGCCTGTTGATAAAAGAGCAATGGGAATTAACGAAAGCACTTTTTATGAAGTTAGAGATATTTTATAATGCTACTAAGTTATTATCAAGAACAAAATATCCAACTTCGTACATTTGCTTTAATAGTATATATGAGATTAGCGATAGAGGTAATCTAAAGTAGGTAGTGTATTAGAGCATAATATCTAAAAGAGTAGAAATTTTTGAAGAAACTATATATTAACTATGCATTTCATGCATAAAGAAGTTATTTTTGGATTATTTGACTAAATGGAAATCAACATTCAAGATGTTGAAGTCAGTAATTAAGTAAATTGTGGTATTAAGTAGGTTGAGACAAAGATATTCTTAATGTACTTGCCCGTTGATAAAAGAGCGATGGGAATTAACTAAAGAACTTTTTGTGAAGTTAGAGACATTTTATAATGCTACTAAGTTATTATCAAGAACAAAATATCCAACTTCACACATTTGCTTTAATAGTATATGTGAGATTAAGCGATAGGGGCTATCTGGAGTAGGTAGTGTATTAGAGCATAATACATAAAAGAGTAGAAATTTTTGAAGAAACTATATATTAACTATGCATTTCATGCATAAAGAAGTTATTTTTGGATTATT
>JANITX010000212.1:52465031-52476191 GCA_027564395.1 Erythroxylum ulei | reverse complement strand
CAAATATACAAATTAAGTTAATATGCACAGGTAAGTGAACTATTGAAAATATGCATTTATCAAAACATACATATCACTGACGGTTAACTCAACACCGTCGGTAAATGATTGGTTTTACCGACGGCAATTATCATTCCGTTGGTAACAAAAATTGATTTTCATTTCCCGACGTCGTCATTACCGTCGGTAATAAAATCCAGTTCCCGACGGACTATATTTTCGTCGGTACCTTTGACCATTTACTTTAATCATCGATTTAGACATACCGACGGTTGGTCTCTTAGTATTCCGACGGTCAATATCCGTCGTCAATATTTCCTGTCCAACGACGAAAACTTTAATAACTTTCCGTCGGTAAACAATAACAACGGACTATATTCCGTCGGTGTACCGTTGATAATATTGCGACGAAAATGTTTCCGTCGGGAAGTAATAGCAACAGCCTTGTTAACGACGGATATTTTTCTCGTCGCATTTCGTCGGTATTAATAAGTTCTGACGGAAATCCCATTTTTACCGACGGTATATTCCGTCGGAAAATGTGATTTTTCTTGTAGTGTGATTTAATAGCCATAACATTAAACTTTAATTTAAACAATTACAGTGACATTTTCAATATTTAACATCTCCGAACAAAAAAATTGAAATCTCTTCATTCGGTTCACACTATCAACAGAATATGAGTGATATATTGACTCCCCTTCAAAAAGAGGAGTTCAGTGCAAGCCTCCTTTTCCAAATTCTGTAAGTTAGTACATCCAATCTCTGATGAATAATATGTCGTTGTTGGTTAAGGGTATTTAAGGCCCTTCACTCATTAAGATAAAACCTAAGAATGACCTACTCACTTCAAAACACAAAGAGGATTGTAGAACAAAGACCTGTTATGCTTGAAATCATATATCGTTCTGCGAAGAGGATTGTAAAACAAAGACCTGTTAGGCTTCAAATCATGTATCGTTCTGCGTGTCCTTTTAATGAACATAGTTACATCTCAAGTAACCGAAAATTTGTCTCAGTCCCTCACTCGTAATCCTGATGGACAGTTCTTGTTGTTGATGGGTGCCTATGCCTACCAACCAAAATCTCTATCCACACATCGACACAAAAATATGCACATGGTCAGACAGCTGCTAGCCAACAAAGCATTTGTCAGGGAATAATATCTTCAAAGTCTCACTACTCCAAGATTTAATATGGTTCCAGAGAAGAACCACACCGCCATATGTGCGCTGTTCATTACATGTTTAAGTATTAACAGAGTTTTAGAGCATTACGTAGATTTAATATCATTTTTTTATTTCGTCTCGATTGACTAATATGGAAAATCTCCAGAGAATCATACCTATGGTTGTCGCTACAATGCTTGCATAAACAATGACGCCAGGTTTCCCTCATGGGGGAAGTTCACAAACTCCAGCTTGATTGGATGTGCATCTTCACCGAGTGTGTCCAATTTGGTCATGATTTGTGAAATGAAAGTAACCCGGTACCAGAATGGTCCAAAAAGAACACTGATAGAAATAAATTAAAGGAAAGGTAGTTAAAAGTCTGTCTTGGTGGGCTGCTCGTATTTGCGAGAACATCAGTAGATTATGTAGTAGCCAAGACTTATAAGACAAACGCTTATTTATTATGTAAAGAATGAATTAACTGCCAAAATAGGAAGTAACATAAAAAAGGTGTCCTGTTAGTTGTAAGTATTGAGAAATATTCAGTTCGCTCGATTTGAACAAGCATGGTAACCTTACTGTACATTTGTGTGCACGCGCGGGACCTGAAACCACAAACTCTATATTGTTTCAAAAACGATCGGCTAAAACCAATTTATGCTTATGATACCAATTATAGTTAGTCGAATGATTAAATTTGAGAATTTCCGTACATAATATTTAGTTTTTCAATTAAAATACACTGTGCAAATGAAACGGTGACATTATGACTTCTCCTAACATTATTCGTCATTTTAACAAGTACAAATTGATCGAGTGATTTAACTTAATACCTTTTAAGCACACATGTCAATAGGGGGGGTAACTTTCTACAGATAAGATAACATGGCTATAGTAGCTACCGTTGATGCTATATCGTCCTAAACTTACTAATTAAACTAGGTTGATTTTATACGCTGCTGCAGACTGCAGTAGGCGGAAAAGGTTGGGCGGCCGGCGTCATGTTCATTTAGAGACCACAAGTCTTGCTTGGACAATAATATTTTTCTTCATCCTGTTATATTACACTGCCACATCGATGCTTACTACTAATGAAGGCACAGTTTTTTTCTTCTTTTCTTTTAAGCATTAAAAACTTGATATCTACTTTTAGAATTTTCATACGGACAACGCATGTAACGCGAATATAATATTTAAAAGAGACCTTTTAGATGTGCATGAGTATATATGACTGAATATAAAATTACTTATTAATTCGCCTGAATTTAAGTTTAGTTAATCAAAGAATGTATACTCCTTAAACACACATATCAAAAGAGGCGTCCAATACCAAAGTACTTTCTCAGAGTCTTGAAATCCACGAACAGATTTACTCCTTTTCTTCAAAACAACAAAACATGTTTTGTTGATCAGTAACATCGAAACAGAATTCAGATTCTCTGTCCAATATTATTCTGTCTTATTTAGTTTTATAGAATCTTAGTCATTTACTTTGCGGAATCCACGCAGATCTCACGCGAACCCCACATAAATAAATAGCTGAGATTTATTGGACACAATAAAACACTATAATATTAATCAGAAGATCTGGACTCACCAAAATAATATTGTTTTAGAATAATTCAAGTCTACCCTGATTTCGAATCTCCTTGGACCGCTTGTTGGAGGGTTGAGTAGAGCTAAGCAACGGGTTAAGTTAGCGTTGAACATGCTTAATCTGACATTAGTGATAAATTGTCAATAAAAATTATTTAATAAACAAATATTAACATTAAGAATGAAGCTATAAATACTAAAATTTTATGAGTAGGTTCGTACCTTGAGTGAAAACAGTTGAAATGTTCTTAGGGGATAGCCTTAAGCAGTAATAAGGATGTCCAATGACAGACGACGTAGGTTTCAATAATTGGTAATTCCAACATCTGACTAGCAATCACAATTCACAATGAGTGGGGCAATCAAAGTATGTGAGTCTTCTCCACCCCAATTCGAAGCATACATGTTCCTTTATTGTAATATAATCTTTTTAGGTCTTCGTTAGTTAAACAATAAGAGTCGTTATTAATGCTACTAACACATTAATCATGGGTGACTATGAACGAATTGTTCTAATGTTTGCACTCTTTGCTACATAATATCTTTTGTTAAAGCCGTACGTTGCTATTAATATTCACATTAAACATTTGTGTCATGTATAATATATATACTCCCTCTATTTGGTCATGTTTCAGATGCCAAATTATTGATTTGTGCAAAACATATGTGCATATTTTGTACTAAAATCATCTTCGTATGACCTATTTTGAGTCTAATAAATATAATTTTTCTTCTTCAGTACATTACATAAATTTTATCACTACTTTGTTGAGTTCTACTTCAATTTGGTTGTTCTTTTCCCTTATAACACAAGTTTTGAGTTATATATATATATTAACGTTTTAAATTAGACATCAATAAATTTACTATGAAGTCATCTCGTCGTATCTTGGTCTTGGAGCACCAGAAAAAGCTGTACACCGGAGGAGAAAATTTTGACGGAAAATCCAAGAGAAACAACGTAACTATATAATTCTTCCTTCAATGCGATGGGAAACACACAAACCTAACTCAACCACGTGCGAGAAGTGAAGAGCTGGAATATTTATTCTTTAGGGACCATGTAAACAAACACACGTGTCACATTTTCAACACTGAACTCCCTGTAAACAACCCCTCTCTTAATCCCATCGTATGTATACGTATATCAGTCAAGAACACTGAGTCCTAGGTAGGCAAAATTTTGCCTCTTTTAGAACCCAAACAAAACAGCTTATCCTGAGGTTATAAATATCAACTCTCGAGGTCCAGAAAGAGGAAACTTGGTAAAGGGCGTACATGAAGATGATATTTTCCTCCTTCAAATCTTTGTCAAGATCTGTCCATCAAGAGCATGAAGAAGCTGAGACAAAAACAGATGGCACCATCTCTTCATTGAC
Source organism: Erythroxylum ulei (assembly GCA_027564395.1). Lineage (NCBI taxonomy): Eukaryota > Viridiplantae > Streptophyta > Magnoliopsida > Malpighiales > Erythroxylaceae > Erythroxylum > Erythroxylum ulei. The sequence continues at coordinate 52,472,044 of JANITX010000212.1, read as the reverse complement.
TGTGTGGAGAAAATCACTTGTACTGAGTTGCAAAGGGTTTACAGTCATCAATTCCAACGGAGAATTAATTTACAGGGTGGACAGTTACGCTGGTCGACCTGAGGAACTCCTTCTCATGAATGGATTAGGGAAGTCTGTCCTCACTGTGCGTCGACGAAAGGTAATATTATATAAGTAACTGCAAGTTTCTTCCATAAATCTTTATGTTTGTTAAAGCCAACCCAGATTCTCATTCTTGCTTGTTTCTCACCCATGTACCACCGTAGCATTACCGATCATGATGAATTTAAATATTACCATGAACCTAAGATGCATATCGTTTACAGGACAAAAAGGTTGGATCTTTCAATGGTTGAAATAATGTATTGATTAGATATCGATATTAACGAGAATAATACAGATCAGATCATTTTTTTCTTGTTAATTATATGTAATTTAATTTGGCAGAAGCTTGGAGTATTACTGGACAGCTGGTTTGTGTATGAAGGAGGAGATACTTGTGCAACAAACCAAGTATCAAGCAACCCTACTTGGCATGTAATAAAACACATTAACTTACTAAAGCCCAACCAGAAAGCACTAGCACATGTTTTCCGAGGGAGATCAGAGAGAGGGCATTGTTATGTGATAGAAGGCTCTTACACGCATAGATCCTGTAAAATATTAGATGGGTCGAGAAAGGAAGTGGCTGAGGTCAAGCGCAAAGAAGCCAGCATCAATGGTGTTTCTTTCGGGTTAGAGGTTTTCCTTCTGGTGGTAGAGCCATGTTTTGATCCTGGATTTGCTATGGCTCTAGTATTGATATTGGATCAAATGTTTTCATAGGTTTAGTTTCTAAAATATTGTTTTGCTTCTTGTGCTATAAGCCTATAACTTAATTGTTGAATGAGGATGTACTTACGTGTATGGCAAATTTTTTTAGCAACAGTAGAAATGATCAAATATAATATTATTTAAATTTCAATCTTTATTTGCGAGGGAGGAGAGGTTACTTGAAAGGAAGGTGTCTATTTTATCCTATTCTATAAATCTATTTATATAAATTTTATACGAATCTTATATAAATATTTATATGATAAAATAAGAAAGACAAATAATCGTATTCCTTAAAAGGTGCAATGAAAATTAGAGGAGAGGATCTTTTTCCTTGCAAAGATTTTAGATTTTCAGTCAACAAAGAAAAAGAGGGAAAGCAAAAGAAACAGTGCAACTTTTGACCGCTCTTTAATCTTTGGGACAAGAAAACCCTACGATTTTTTACGTCTGACGAAAGTAACAAAACATGGAGATGCGGGGTATCGATCCCCGTACCTCTCGCATGCTAAGCGAGCGCTCTACCATCTGAGCTACATCCCCCTGCTTATTCGACCGCTCAGCTTGTTTACTATCATAGGTAAACAAGTTATTACTTTTTGCCCACCGACCAATCGTTGCTGTAATCCACTTCAGCCGTTTTTGGCAGAAAAAGAAATTGAAATGCCAACGTTTCTATTCTATTGCCTCATCAAAATGCTTTACACAAGGCAAAGAATTTCCTCCTGTAAACTACAACTGTCCCTTTAATGTTACAACATTGATAACGTTGTCCATCATCACCCTGCCGTACAGATGAACACTTGCAACAAATCCGTACCCACGTGTAATTTAAATACCGATATATACATATCCAACCCAGTTTGCCTACTAAGACAAAGACAAACAGTATTGGTTATTGATAAAAATGGCCATCATCATCAGCCCTGCTCGTTACATTCCCTGTACCACTCCACTTTCATCAGTTTACGGAATTTAGGTTGCCCATTGCAGGTTCTATTCAAAGATTTTGCAGGTGGTGGTTTCATACACGATTGCTTTATTGTGTATGCTGTGTGCCTCCTAGTTTCTGCCACTGGCCTACTTGATTTCATGGGTGAAGACCTACTTGATCTTGGGGCAGACCAATCAATTACCCCTTTCCTTACACTATTGATCTGAATCAAATCCTCTCTGTCCTCAGATGCTAAGAGTTTAGACCTCCGAATCAAACCGCGACTTCTCACCACCTGGTCAGACTTGGTTAAGGAAGTTGTCGCCGACAATATATCTTCACATTTTTTATTAGACTTCAATTTACAAGCCTTCATCACCTTTTGCGAAGGCTTCTTGGCCCACTCGATCATTCTATCCTGATTTAGCCTTGAGATATGAGTAGAAAAATCATACAAAGTTTGAGCAGCTGCCATCAACTTTGGACAATGTTCAGCTGTTTCAGAGAAAAAGCATTGCGTAAGTACAACGAATATGTGCAAGTGACAATTCAGGCAAATATAGTGTGTTGTGAAGTATTGAGTTGCCAAGTATTTCAAATTTAGCACAAGGAAGATTGCTGGTAGCCACAAATCATACCTTTCCCTTGATCCTTCAGATCACCGCTAGGTTCTGCATTTATGGGAAAAATGAGAAAAGAAAAACTTGTTACTTCTTTTAACTTAAATTAAAATCCCTATGAGAACAAAGGCCAACAATTAGTTCTCACCAAGTGAAGGAGCATAGGTTGTCCCAAGACCTGCATCTAAAAATGGACACAATTTCACTGAACGCACTGATCGAGATGAGGCTACACAACTTTCCAACATATTAGGCTTGGTTCCAAAAGAAGGAACTAAAGATTCACAGAAAGTAAGCGATTCCAACTTCGTAAGACTTTCAGAAACATTTCCAACAGAACTAACAATGTTCCCTATTTTTACCCATCTACCATGGCATGTGATCCTACTTGATAATAGTTTAGCTGCATCAGAATTGGTTTTACACTGTCCATTAAGTATGTGTGACCAAGCAAAAGGAGGCAAGAAAGTGCGGCGAGGTATCTGCTTTCCCTGACGTTGGTCAGTAGTGCTCCTTGACAATAGAACAGGTTTGGCTGCATCCAGAAGCAAGGACTCCAAATCCTTGGGTGGAGGAAGTCCCAGTTTCTCCAAAGTATCTTTTGGTTGACTAAAGGGAAAATCAAGCAAATTAATAGAAGTCCCAGGCTTGTAGCAAGAATCCTGAATGTTGAAAAGGAAAGAAAAAAAGCATTGACATCAACATCATTGTATTGAATATAATTGTCCAATAAAACTAACCCTAACATTATGACCAGAAAAAACCTAAACAACCTTTTAAGTGAAGCCTAAAGAAAGTTAATTCCCTGTCATATATCCTAACAAATATAAGTAAGCTCTGTAAAACTACTCTTGCACAAAAGTAGAAGAAATGTCCAGAAATTATTTAAGAATCTTCCAAGGAAAAAGTTGAGTGAAGAGAAGAGAGAGAGAGATGGGGTGATAGGATTGGAAGTTCAATTGATGTGCAAAGGGAAAAATCAAACTTTCTCAATCAAATGAATCACATGTAACTGGGAGGAGAAAAACAGAGGGCCACTGGGAGGAGGAATTTCAGTTGATTTGGAGTGCTAATCAATGTGATGGTTCGGATCAACTGCATCACATGTATTGCTAACAATCTTTATACACTCTCCTGCTACTGGACCATTCTCTCCAGGCAGTAATATTTAAGATTCACTAACCTTTTTAGAAGGTGACAGGTCTGTCTGTAATGAACTCCCATTATCTCCATTTGCCATAATAGAGATAGATGAGCATGTATGTGCTTTGTCATTACAATTGCTATCTATCTCCATAAGAGTTTGGGACCGGGCAGGCCTAAGGACCTGAAGGGCAGAACAAGCACTTCTAACAGATTGCAGAATACTGTCAGTCATATTTGCTGCCTTCTTACCCTTATCTTTGCCCAAGCTAGAACATTTGCAAGTTCCAACAAGGAGATCATCCAATGATAAGTCATCTACAAACTTTGTGATGTCATGAACATCTGTTTTTAAACCATACAAGCCTGGCACTCACAAACACACACACACATATGAGATTCACGTACGCCAGCCAAAAAAGAAACAATAATCAATAAAGAAGTGGAATAGTATGTCAAGTGTGAGAAGATGAAATTCATCATAATCGAGTTTTCACCAAGAACTTTCATAGAAAGTGCATATCATACACTAAGATGCAAGGGTTTACTAATCTTTTTGTAAGATATTGCCTTAGACCTAATAGGTTGTAGCACACTCTTTAGCTTACTTTCTATATTTACCAGGTCCACTGTAACCAGCAACAGCTGAAAGAGGAAATTGGATAGATATAATCAAAACTAAAAATAGAGAAAAATGGATGCCATATTGATGAAATGGCATTCCCTTTAGATTATATGAACTTCAATATTTCCAAAGAACAGGAAGCCAAGGCATTAGGTCATTAACAGTCTGGTGAGGTCATCTGTTAAAAAGGTTTGTGGCTCCGGAGATATCATAAACACCCTTTTTCTGGATAGATTAATTCATTGTTTCCACTAAGTATCCCCAACAATCCCCAGGGACACAAACAAATTCAAGATTGCTACAGACATACAAGCAATAAAAGGTAGTCAGAAATGCCAAGGAACAAGTTTATTATCACATCAACCGCATAGAATCATCACAAAGTACAAACTAGTTTTGCCAAGTTATGTGCAGCAACTTCTTTAAAATTGTATAATCAGAAAGTAGGCAACACAACAAAGAAAGCTCCTTGTACATAATGCAAATGGGAGATGATTGTCAAATTCTTGGCAAATGTTAGCATACCAAAAATGTTGCTCCCTCCACCAGATGCACTGAAGCTCCCCAGACCTGCCTTCACAGAGTAAAAATCATGTTTATTCTTCGTGGAAACTTTGGAATTTCTCCTGTCCACACGCTTGTTCCCAAAGTTATTCCTCTGTTTTGTCAATCGATTTTTCTCTAGATGGAATATACAGAAACGGGATTATTATTGCATAAAATGCCTAAAATCTAACTCTTAGATCATGTAATTAAAGCAATTGAATTTTTATCTACAGCTTTTAGAGTAATTTACAATGGTTTATATCATTACCTCAAATATGTTTCTGAATCAGGCTTCAAAATAGTAATAGTTTTAATAAACGCTATTAACTACCAATAGAATATCTTCAGTAGGAAACTTCGACAAAAATACTATGCAAAAGTGACCATCTTGGAAATTATACATGACAGAGAACTTCTTTCATGGTCTCCGAAACTACATCCAGGTATAAAACAGGTGCTTAGAAGAGTAATAACATATATGTAGAAATGCTATGATTCTGCAATAATAACACACATAAATGACATCAAGATTTTTGCACACTAGCGGAGTTCTCTTCTACAAACAAAACTTTGATTTTGTTACCACTAACTGGGGCATCTACAGAACAAGTACAGATTTCAGCAAATATATTACCTTGAAAGTCAGATTTTGTGTCAAATAATCCCAGCTTATCATTTACATCTTTCATATCATCAACCCCAGTTGGCATTATATCATCATCTGATTGTGTGATCCGCTGCCTCTTAGAGCACACACCATTACTTCTCAACAACTTTCCTGCCTTCCTTTGTACTTTCACATCCTCTGGCTTGGAAATCCACGGAAGAGTTGCACCACTGCAAGAGAGCTTATTAGACAACTCCTCACAAGGAGAACTTGGCAACTGTCTTGAGTATGGACAAAGTTCCGAGGGCAAAGTCTTGTCCCATGAAGTTGGCTCCAATGTGTTAATTGAGCTCTTTGAATCTGCCAATTCACCATATTGAGTTAGATGGGATGACAAAGTAAGTTCCAAATTGATTATTAAGTCATAAAACTCTTGGATACATTAAGAACAAGCATTTTTAGAGCCAAACCAACTCCAAAAAGCTCTACCAACAGATATTAAAGTGCTTATCCCTCTTGCATAATTAGCAAACCAGTTGATAACATCATACCACTATGTCAACAAGCCCTAACTAACTGCATAACTCGGTATTATTAAGAAATGAAAATACAGAAATCAGAACCAACGCGTTAGGTACAGCACTGCAAAGCGCCAAGCAACCATCTTTTACGGCTAAGACCCATAGGGTAAGAACAACAACGGAGAAAACAATCTACTGGGCAGACACTCGTCAAACTAATCCAATCATTCCCATTTCAGAATATAAATAAATAAATATATATATATATATGTAACAGGACGACAGCATAACATACATATGGGATCAAGACATCCACCAATCATTGAGCTAGAGTTTTAAGAAATTAAGACCAAAACAAGGCAAAAAGATGCAACCTTTCTCGCCAAACCCCTCCGATCCCTCAAGCTTGGGCGTCACATCCACCAGATAATTTAACTTCACCGCGTCCATTACCACTATTCCTCCTCACACGTACTCAAACAGCTACGCCGCATGATTCTTGTGGATTTGGAGCTTCAGCTGGTGGGTGAGGGAAAGTAGGGGAACTGTTTAGGTCGTGAAGGAGGCGCAAAACAGAGGAACTATGGGTTTTAGGGCACGAAAGACCGGCTATTTATAGTTTTCGGGATTTTGGACATAGCAACTCTCCGGTCTCCAATATTCCCTACCTCATCCATAAGGCCTGATTTTGTTCTGTACCTATTTTCGTCATTTTAGTTGGACATCTTCCAATTCTGGGATCGTTTCAGCGATCATTTTCCTCGACGTTTCAGGTCAAAGACATTTATGTTGATGTGATTTTACTGAAATATCCTCATGAGGTGAAAAAAAGGGTTCGTCAGTTTTCAAGTTTCATTCATAAAACCAAACAGCCTGCGTCATGTATTGGAAATAAATGTTAAATCAGAACAGTAAGACTAAGAGCCCAATTTTTTAACTTCAAGTTACAGTGCATTTAACGACATGAGTTACCGATTCCTGTTACGTACACGAAGGTAGAGATAGTACCATACGCTCGTAGTCCAGCCTAAAGTTTGTTATGTCAAGCAAACCTTTCAATCAGTTATAGCAAAAGGGTTAAATTAAATCGAAACATTTTTATCATAATTTAATTTAAAGTCAAAATTTGTTGACAAGTTCAAAAATAATTTTAATGTTTTAAAAAATTTTAATTTATACCTCTAAACTTAATTAGTTCTTTATT
>JANITX010000212.1:52429410-52446039 GCA_027564395.1 Erythroxylum ulei | reverse complement strand
GGGGGCAGAGTACGCATTCTTCATTTTGTAATGTTGAATCATTCTCTCTTTATGGATTGCTTATATTATCCTATGTTTATTGTTTTGAGTATTTGTATAAAGATGATCTGAATGTGTTTATTAAGTTGTTTTTATGAAAACTATTGCTAGAATCTTGAAAACAATACGTAATCATTGTGTTTTCAATTCATTTATAGCAACAAATGGTGTCGAACCATTAGAGATAACGTAACCTTGGTTAAATAACCCGAGCTTTTGTGATTGTTTCCTTGATTAATCTGTTTTCCTAACTTGTAATGCGACTGTCCTATTAAATTTAGAGAGCTTGCTTTGGGTTGTTCGATAGCTAGGTTTAGTTAAAGAACTTTTTTCAGTTAAACACAACCTAAGGGAAAACCGATATTAACAAAGCTTGTTTTTAACCTATGATTAATAGTTTCTAGGAGAGGTGTGAAAAAAATAATTCAATAACATTTAGTTACATATAGGCCAAGGATGAACCAATGACCAAATTCAAAACCCATTAATCACTTTTATCACTTTTTGTCTGTTTTCTTTAATTTGCTTTCTTTAGTTTAATTTCACTTATTTTGTTATTTGAATTAAACCAAAACTCCCATAACCTAAACACCAATTTCTTTCATTGCAAAAGCTATACAAACACTCCCTGTGGATACGATCCCTGTTTACCATTGCTATAAAATTAGTTGTGCAGAGTTAGGTATATTTTGTGATGCATTCGACATGCATCAATAGTTACTCAAATAGGCCACGTTTTATTTATTAGCTTGTTTAGAAGGTCATTCTAGCCTTTTGACGCGAAGACAATCTTTTTGTTGTGAATGTCCCGATTACTCAATTATATCACATTCTCAACTAGTAAAGGCAATACAACTGCATCATAAACTGCATCTTGCTCCAAATAACTCTAAAATACACTTATTGAAGAAATAGATGACTAATGGATTTAAAGCTAAGATTGAATAATATGCAAAGCTGATCATTAACACAATCAATCCCCAACAAACCAAGTGACAAAAGAAGCTTTAGATATCAAAGACCCTTTTCACATAATATTAAACCATTTAATTGTAGACTATTGTTGTCTAATAGCAGTAAGATAAGATTGATTAGTAAATTCCCTACCTCCATTTTTTAACTAAGGTAGGTAATTTGGATGAAAAATATAGAAAAATATTAAGAAAATATATAGACATTTCATGCACGTCAGTTATTCATATAAACTTCTTCTCCATTCATGTATGCCACTTAGATAAGTTGACAGCCTCGTTTTTGGAACATTAAAGGTGAAAAACCACTATGAAGTATTTAATAATTCTCTATGAGTGTGGATGTAATTGACTTCGGCATTTTATTGTGTTATAAACTACATTATGAAAAGACAATCATATATAATTTTTAAAGTTCTCAAAGTATACATCGATCTCTTTAATCCTAGAGAATTTTGCTCTCTCTATCTTGGAAGGCCAATGCACTTTAATATATGTCAAAAAGCATCTTTTCAAAGTCTATAGGCTTTAACCTTTTAGTATATTTATTGACATCATACCTATTAACATTCCTTATAATCAAATCTAAGGAAAGAGGCCATTCCTGTTCTTACGAACACCATCATCTAATTTAACACCCTAAAATGCAAGCAAGTGTCATTTATTACCCTTAACTACCTCATTATGATAGTCCTAAAAAGCCTTAAGGATGGAAACTCATGAAGATGGGCACTCGATACTACCAATAGACTCATTTGATACTCAATCTTAATTAAATTCATTAGAAATCCTCAATCTTGATAAACCTAAAATCTTATTATCACAACTATCATAACTCATTCTACTTTCACCTTTTCGTCTCTGGTAGCTCCACTAGCCCATCATCGTCTGCAGCACACAAAACACAAACTCCCTATTAAAAGGATGGATTATGTTTCAGGGTTAAATTGAATTTTAATTAATTAAAATTTTGTTTATATTTAAATAATTATAAATAAAAAGTATTTTAATTAAAATGTAAATTGAAAATTTACTTTAACATCTATATAGTTAATTTTTTTTAGTTGGTATGCCACATTAACTGTTTTGAGAGTCTAATAATGGACAACTAATAGAAACCTAAAAAAGTTAGAGTTTAAGGTACAAAATAGTACCATTTTATAAATTTTAAGGTGTAAAGTGGTACGAAAGATCACAATAAGGGATAACTAAGACCTTTTATAAAATGTTAGGAGGCAATTTACATATTTTGTGATTAACAAATAATGCATAAATTAGAAAGGACGTGTCAAACTATATATGAAGATGGGTAAATTATATCTAAAATCCTAAACTTTACCTGATTTTATAATCCTAGGTATAACTACCAAAAATAGCAATAAAATATTTAAACTTTTAACTTGTTGCAAAACTAGCTCGCCGTTAACTATGTAGTTAAAAGTGTTGACATGGCCTACTATGTAAGGAGAATTCTTTGATAAGTTAGCACTAGTGTGGCATATAATAATATACATTAACAATCAAGTTAGAAATAAATAAAACAAAAGAGGAACAGGGGAACACTAGTTTCCCCAGTTTAGTCCTCAAACTAATAAAGATGGAAATTGGTAGGGAACTTTATGTAGTTGTCTTCTATACTTCTTACATGCCTAAATATGATCATCCAATAGAATCTTAACAACAAATCTGTCCATTCTCAAGAGTGAGTTCAACTTCATATGTGCTTATCTCATGAATTTTCTCCCACTCTGATGGTTTTACTTTGGCATCTTAAAATTCAAGCTTTGAATCCATCCCTAAATCCATTCAACTCCATCTTGAAGACCACTCTATATAGCTTGAGTTAGTGAAGGAGGGGTTGCTTGTAGTGTAGGCACTTGAAAGCTCTCCAACCAACTAGAGTCAATAGTAGATGCACCAGATTCATCACGTTCTAGTATTACGGTTGGTGTGAGATACTGGCACCAAGTAATGCTTAAAGGAAAGCTTGCAAATACCTTGGTCAACCATGGTTTGGTTGACCATCTAAGGTGCAGCCTAAGCCTGATCTAAAGTCTCGTTAGGCTCGAGTCATATGGCCCAATATTAAGTATTAGTCGACTCAGATCTCCAAATGGTGTTATTTTTACTTTTCAAACTGACATTGTTTTGGATTTACTTCCCAAAATGAAATCATCTTGGGATTTTCTTTCTTAAACTTAAATTTCAAAATGATATCATTTTAAGAAGCTAAAATAAAATGGCATCCTTTTAATCTAGATATTTAGGCTTAACTTCAAATTGATCCCTAAGTTCAAGCTTGACTCCCAGCCTAGCCAACCTGAGTCTAGTTTAATGACTTTAGGTTAGACAAGATGGGTTAGACTAAATTTGTAAACTCTACTCAAAGGGGAAAAGACGACCAAAAAGGGAAGATGAAATAAATTTTAGGAGTCATTTGAGAGCTATTCTTAAAGAGGTTATGGCTATTGCTCTTCTCCTCCTCTCCCTTTTATTATTGTTCTCTCTCTTTATCTAAGTTGGTGTCATTGTTAAAAATGTATTGTCAGTCGTTTTAGCTAGTTAAAAAGCAAGTCCTTTAACTCTTTCCCTAACTTCTTTATATGTGTGAATGTGGGATTTGTCTGATAACAAGATTAGTAATCTCATTGTTAAAGTTGTACAAAAAAAATGTTGCTCTCTTAGATTCTCACGTCTATCTCTTTATATTTTTATTTCACTACACCTTAAATTGATTAAGAGCCAGTTTGGTTGAGCTTTTGGAAGGTCCAAAAGCACTTTTTTCTACAGCAAAAGCTATTTTAAAGAAAAAGTAAGTGTTTGGCTGTAAACTTCAAAAACACTTTTGAAGTAGAAATAGCTTTTTTAAAAGCTCAAATACAGCTTTTTCAAAAGCTAAAATTTGGAGCTTTAAAAAAAAGCCCACATTTCAGCTTTTTCGGGAAGCTGATTTTCCGTCAGTTACGCATATATCAAATTTTAAATCGTCTCTTCCGTTTCTTCAGTTCACTCACACACTCACGACTATCTTCTCTAATCACTCACAACTTATCTTCAGAAACCACTTGCTCATTCCGTTTGCCGTATGTGCAGAAACCACATGGGTTACTCGCTCGTTCGCCGATGAACTAACTGATTAGCTATGAAGTGCCGATCTGTGGCGTGTATATGGTCTGGTACTCCTCCGTCTCATAGAGTTACTGCTACCGCAGCACTAAACCACCCACCCACCCTCTACACTGGCGGATCCGATGGCTCCATTTTTTGGTGGAACCTCTCTTCTTTCGACTCTAACACGGTCAGTGGCTTAGTTTAGCGCTGCTTTTTGGCTCTTCAATTCCAATCTGTTAGCATTTATTAATTCTGTTCTCTGTTCTTTCTGAGTGTTTCCTTCATGTACTTGATTTTAGTTCATAACTTTGGTTTGATGATTTTTTAAATAATTTTAGTTGACGGTGTTCTTAATGAGATTGGGACAATTCCTCAGATAATTTGTACTGATTAATGAGCCTCTCGCTGTTGGTTGATATGAGTGATTTCTGTTTCTAGAATTACTCGATTTAAGTGCTTCAACGCAATTTTACTTGGTGATTAATGAAATGGTTAAAATTTAACAGGAAATAAAACCAGTTGCTATGTTGTGTGGTCATGCGGCGCCTATAGCAGACCTCAGTATCTGTTACCCTATAGGGAATTCAGGAGATGAGAAAATAGAGGATTTAAACAATTGTGCTACAAGCTCACGATCTGACACGTATGGTGCACTGATTAGTGCATGCATGGATGGAGTGCTGTGCATCTGGAGTAGAGGCAGTGGGCATTGCAGACGGAGGAGAAAGCTGCCTCCATGGGTTGGAAGTCCTTCCATCATTTGTACCTTGCCCATGAGTCCTCGATATGTTTGTATTGGATGTTGTTTTGTTGACCCTGTGCATCTGCATGATCATGATTCTATTGATTCTTCTTTGGATAAAGAAGCTCAGCACAGAAAGCCTCCAAGGTGCACTGTCGTAATTGTAGATACATATAGTCTTGCAATTGTACAAACTGTTTTTCATGGTAATTTATCAATTGGTCCTATGAAGTTTATGGATGTAGTATTGGTGGGTGAGGATGGCGAGAAGCATTCTGTTTTTATGGCTGATTCTTTTGGTAGAGTACAGTTGGTTCAGATTTTAAAGGAATCAAACCCAGATGGTGATGGTGGGAGTGGATTGCATAAGAATTCTCAGTTGGATGTGTCTTTGTGGGGAAATGGTTTGAATGAAGGAGGTCAGGTCATGTTTATAGCAACCCATGGAGACCTAATTGCTCTTGTGTTTAAGAATCGTTGTATCTTTAGGCTATTGACTAGCGATGCTACAATTGGGGAAATTTCCTTTTCCAAAAATTTTACTCAATCAAACCTATTGGGTGGGATCTTTCTGGAAAGTAGTGATGCTGTTCATATGCAAAATATCCCTGAAGGCTATGACAATGTTTGTGAGAGTTTCGTTGTTTGGAACAGTGTTGGCTCTGCAAAGTTGTATTTCATATCATTTATAAATGGTAAATTTAATTATGACAACCTCTGTGAAATTCCAGCTGTTTCATATTCTGTTGACATGAAAATCCCAGTCGCTTTCATTTAGTTGAAAGCTTATGTACTTAGAATTGAATCAGTTTGCTTTGGTGTTGAAGAGCCATTACGGTGGAAACCTGATGTATCAATCTGGTCGCTACATCAGAGAGATAATAACCAGGGACAGTTGTCCCTTGAATGCAAACTGGTTGGACGAAGTGATTCTTTTGTTGACTGGATCTCACACTCAAAGTTGCTTCCTGAATGTAATAATGAGAATGGCAAAATGATAACTCTTTGTGGAAGTTCTACTGCAAGTTCAGAAAAGGAGTGTAATAAGCACAGTGATTACCAAATTTACAGTTCTGTCCATCAAGGACAAACTGTATCTTCTTCCATGATCATCTCTGAAAGTCATTTTGTTCCTTATGCTGTTGTTTATGGATTTTTCAGCGGAGAAATAGAGGTTTTATATTTTGATGTGCTTCTGGGACCAAACTCCCAGGGTGGAGGTCCACGCAACAAGATAGATTCTCATGCATCAAGACAGCATCTTCGAGGGCACACTGGTCCTGTACTTTGTCTGGCAGCACATCGGATGTTAAGTGCTGATAAAGGATGGAGTTTTATTCATGTCTTAGTTTCTGGAAGCATGGACTGCACAATATGCATCTGGGATCTTGACACAGGAAATCTTATCAAAGTAATGCACCAACATGTTGCTCCAGTTTGTCAAATAATCTTTCCTCCAGCCTGGACCGAACATCCTTGGAACGATTGCTTTCTCTCTGTTGGGGAGGATTCATGTGTCACTCTTGCTTCACTTGAAACTTTACAAGTGGAAAGAATGTTTCCTGGACACCCGAGCTATCCTGAGAAAGTTGTTTGGGATGGAAGAAGAGGTTATATTGCATGCCTATGCAGAAACAATTCAGCAACCTCCGATGTTGTTGATGTTCTGTACATTTGGGATGTAAAGACAGGTGCTCGAGAGCGGGTCCTTCGTGGGACAGCTTCTCATTCTATGTTGGATCATTTTTGTAAAAGCATTGGTGCCAATTCTATATCTGGCTCTATATCAAATGCGAATACTTCAGTCTCCTCATTACGTCTTCCAATAATCGAAGATGGAATCTTTTCACATTTTCAGAAAGGAAATCTGGACAATAGGGTTATCTCCCCAAACATGACATCAAGTATGACTAAGATAATGCAGAGTGCCACTCCCCAATCACAAGTTAAGAAAGGAAGTTTTGCGAACCATTCTCATTCGAGATCATTCATCATGCAAACCAACAAGCATCCTATCAGATGCGCTACTCCATTCCCAGGGATTACTAGTATAAGTTTTGACCTTGCTTCATTGGTGTGTTCTTACAATGACATTGAATCTTTGACAAATGGCAATGACAAACAACAGTATACCAATATGAAGGAACAGGAGACCAGCACCTCAAGTCCCCACCATATGGCCAATGGTGATGGTCCTGATAAAAATGAAACTCCATCTGACCATTTAGAGGATAATGATTGGATTAAGGAATTAAAAGAATGTCTACTCCGGTTTAGCTTGTCATTTTTGCATTTTTGGAATATTGACAATGAACTTGATAAATTACTAATGGCAGACATAAAAGTTCAGAGGCCAGAAAATCTTATAGTCAGTTCTGGATTGGAAGGTGACAAAGGGTCTTTAACTTTGACATTTCCTTACTTGAGTGCCAACCTTGAGGTAATAATGGAAGCTCTGTTATTCTTTCTTTGGCATTTTTCTTTTCTTATTTGACTTGTTTCAACTTTCCTAAGTCACCAAAAGCTCATTTCAGTTGTGGAAATCATCATCAGAGTTTTCCGCTATGAGAAGTCTAACAATGGTGTCCATTGCTCAATGCTTGCTTAGCTTGGCCCATTCCACTTCAGTTGCTAGCAGGTATTATTCTGGCTACTAAAAGAATTGCTGCATGAAGTTATTGTAATTCTTTAACTAATCTCCAAAATTTCTTTCCAAAAACTTTAAAAATTTTTAGGTTGTTCAAGTCTCTCTTAGGTCAATCTAGTAGGTTTTATTGCAAACAAAAATTTCACTGGACTTTGTAATGGAATTTTGGTGTGTGAAAATTGGGATGCAGATTCTAGGTTGTACTTAATTCTTCTGACAAGCTTTACCTTTTTATTTATTATGGTACATGATTTTTTTGCTCCTTGCTGATTTGGAATGCAACTTGAGGCTTTATTTTAATATTTGGATTCCCTAACGGAGGACAAATATATTATGTCATGTTGCATTACAAATAAACAAATAGGGTCTATGATTATCTCTTTGTGGTTCGCAAACCAACTATTGTTTGTTGGTTTAACTTCACCATGGTCTGTAAGATTTGTCATTTTTGTTGCTTTTACACAACTTGCTGTTTGGCAGTGTCTAATATACTGTTGCCCTTGAATTGTTGCTGGGAAGCATATGTACATCCTTTTGTCTTACGTTTTTGAAAGTAATGTTCATTTTTGCTTAAATCCACTTAGTTCCATCTAATGGTTATACCTGCAGTGCTTTATCAGCATTCTATATTCGGTATTTGGCTGACAGAATTCCAGACATGAAGCCGCATTTGCTCCAGGTTACTTCTTATATTATTCATTTTGATGCGTTAACTAACTTCTGTTTTTATGTGAAATCAATTTTTGAGCAGAATGATCAGTGATTGTTTTCTGAATTCTTAGAACTTATACTACTGATCAACTGTTTTAAGTATTTTGTAAATATAATTTTAACCAGAGAATCATATTTTCTTTTTTTTTCGGTTAAACAGCTCTTGGTAAG
This sequence comes from Erythroxylum ulei, assembly GCA_027564395.1. Taxonomy (NCBI): domain Eukaryota; kingdom Viridiplantae; phylum Streptophyta; class Magnoliopsida; order Malpighiales; family Erythroxylaceae; genus Erythroxylum; species Erythroxylum ulei. The sequence continues at coordinate 52,437,647 of JANITX010000212.1, read as the reverse complement.
TTTTTGGCAAGATGAAAGTGAACATGTACGCATGGCTGCACGGACTCTTTTCCACTGCTCTGCTTCAAGAGCTATACCACTCCCTTTATGTGGTGAAAATGCAGAAGACCATGTAAATCTCATGAGATCTTTGAGTGGAATTGGAAGAGAGAGAGATGTATGCTCAAAAGAAGTAGGTTCAGCAAATCATGTGGCTTCTGATGTGTCATCTGAACCACATGAAATCTCTCATGTCAAAGTATCTTCTGATGACTTGTGTGAGACAAAAAAGGCCACTCAGCCAGAAGAATCTGAAATACTTGCATGGTTGGAATCATTTGAAGTGCAAGATTGGATTTCATGTGTAGGAGGGACGAGCCAAGATGCCATGACATCTCATATCATTGTTGCAGCAGCACTAGCTGTTTGGTATCCTAGCCTTGTGAAAAAAAGTCTTGCAGCTCTAGTAATACAGCCCTTGATTAAGTTGGTTATGGCCATGAATGAAAGATATAGTTCAACAGCAGCAGAGCTCCTTGCAGAAGGTATGGAAAGCACATGGATAGCATGCTGTAGTTCTGAAATACCTCGCCTGATTGGGGATATATTCTTCCAAATTGAAGTTGTAAGTGGTTCATCAGCAGGACACTCTCCAGCTAGACCACCTTCAATTCGGGAAACTTTGGTTGGAATTCTTCTTCCAAGTTTAGCAATGGCTGATATACTGGGGTTTTTAAATGTTATAGAGAGACAAATATGGTCTACAGCATCTGATTCTCCTGTTCATTTGACAGCCCTCACTACTCTCATCAGGGTTGTGCGCAGTTCTCCTAGATCCTTAGTTCAGTACCTTGATAAGGTTAGTATAACTAATTCCAGTTGCCTGAGACTTTCATGCAGATAACAAGACAAATCATTTCAATACTATAAATTTTCATATGACTTGTGGACAGACCTGCAGGTGGTTAACTTTATTCTACACACCATGGACCCTAGCAATATAGTCATGCGCAAAACTTGCCTTCAGAGTTCAATGATAGCTCTGAAGGAAGTTGTGCATGTATTTCCTATGGTAGCTCTAAGTAATTCATCTACCAAACTGGCGGTTGGGGATGCAGTTGGAGAGATTGATAATGCTAGCATTTCAGTGTATGACTTGCAAAGGTATTAATTAATACGATAGAGCTTTTTGGTTTAAAGCAATACTTTATAAGTTTGAAAAGATGCTATGGAGTCAACTAATAATGCCTCTTGAGAGTTCAATTTGTTAAATTTGCATTATTCTTGGATTTCATAACTCTCATAGCTGGAGAGATGAATTTGTGTTGTAGTTATTACTTTAGCCTTTTTAGTAACTGTCTCAGCTCAGTGAGCAGAAAGTTTCATAGTCCCTTTATTTACTTTTAAGGAAGGCTAATGAAAAGGGGTATTTTGAGATATATGTCTGAAGAATGATTTTCCAACTTTGCAAACTGATTTTGGATGGCTTATCTGAATCAGGCAATAATTGAAATCCATGCTCATATAATTTGATGTGAAGCAGAATGGTGTTTTCTCATTAGCTTTTGTGGGCTTGTAATAATAACAATTGTTTACTTTGTGTCTTCATGATTACCTCATTTCAAGTTTCTTCGAGTGTGGTAGATGGTAGCTGAAACTTGAAAACCATTATATTCTCTACTTGAATCATTTGTTAAGAGGCCCTTAATTTCCCTTTTGACCTGGAATGCCCACTGGGTCAAATCATACTATGATTCATTGCTCTTCCTAGTAGGCCCAACCTGAACTTCATTTCTAAACATTTAGTTGTTAAACTGAAGGATCCTCGCAATGGAATTAAGGTTTCTGTTGTTTAATGTATGACAGTGTATATCAATTTTTAGAGAATGTGGATGAGCGCACACTTTTCTTTTTTAATTTGAGAGGTATTTTGTGTGAATATTACTAGGAATTCAAGCTCTTATTTGTTGCTAATGGATTGAAGTCACTCTCAACTTTATGTTTAATTTCTGAAGACAAGGATGTGTATTTGGAGAAATCAGTCTCCACTCTCCTTCCAAATTCCTTTCCTCCTGAAGGAAAAACAAAGAAATAAATCCCAAACTCATAGTTTTTGTGAGTATATTTTCATCTTTACCTGGATGACTCTTGAAGAGAGACCCCATAGACTATGCGAAACAGGAACATATATGATATTTCTCTGAAATTTTCATTTGAACTCACCAATCTCCTAAACACACATATAACAAAAAAGTGATGCAGTCATGAGTGTCTGGAGAAGAACTTAATGAAATAAAATGGATGAGGGTGAAAAAGAATAGAAGATATAATGTAACGAGGTAAATTATGTAATAGGAAGTGGGTAGTTAAAACGCATGATTTCAAGCATGCTTAGTGGGGATTCCATTGCATCACAGCTTTTATACTCAACTAAACAAAGAATCAATGATGTAATGGAATAATGATTGTATCGCTATCTTATAACATTATACTATATACCCCACCTAAAAGTTATGTTTCTCTATAGTTGACAACTCTGCAGAAAGTAGAGTTTGTGAGATTTAATAATATTGGTAGTGAAGAAGGTTATAAGAGAAATTTGGTTTCTGGTTTCGGTTTATATGAACTTCCAATTCCAATTTGCTACTTATGTTTGTGATATGAGTATCTCACATCTTGCTTATGATTCATGTTATATGTGCTATGAGTGTAGATATGATGAGTTTCATCTTAATTTATGATTGTTTGCTCATATAGTGTGATGAAAGTTAAGATTTTAGATGCAAGTGCACCACCTGGACTTCCAAATTTGCTTCCAGGAGCTTCAGAAGCAACAATGGCAACAGTGATTTCTGCTCTGAGCTTTTCCCCAGATGGAGAGGTATCCATTCTTGTTCTCATGCCTCACAGGGATATAGCTTCATTCTTGTAAAATATTTTTAAACACTATCTCGTATGTTTATGCACATTTCACTTCATATTAGTAAAGAGATCAGAAAATGTTGAAGTATATTAAGAATGAGTTGTCCTGTATAGGATGATTATAAGTCGTAAGTAGTATCAGGAAACCTAATTTCCGTACATTATTTATTTCTCTTAAACGTTATAAATAGGATTTCCTTGTACATAGTTTAAAGATATGACAAACTGCAGTTGCTCACAAATGAAAACAATTGGTAAGTTTGAATTAAACCTTTAGTGTAGTAGTTCAAAATTTTTTTCCCCGATTTTATGCTAATGAGATATATTGTTTGCTAATGCATCATAAGTTGTTCTATCAGGATGGCATGCTGTTACGGTCTGATCTAATTGCAAGGTATGGGACTTGAATCCCATGTTGGTTAAATACAAAATTGATGTGAGATTTATAAGGACTTTGGGCTCTCTACCCTCATAAGCTAGCTTTTGGGGTGTGGCTCTCCTAAAGTCCTTATCAATTGGTATCAGAGCCGGTCTTGGAGTGGTGGCTTGGGAGTGCCAGCCGTGACCAACGTGGCCGTGACCAACAAGGATCTCATAGTGGTAACCCATAGAGTGGTGACCTGAAAGTGTCAGCCGTGACCAACATGTCCGTAACCAATGAGGACATTGGTCTTTATGGGGGGACGAATGTTACGGTTTGATCAAATTGCAAGGTATGGGACTTGAATCCCATATTGGTTAGATACAAAATTGATATAGAATTTATAAGGACTTTGGGCTCTCTACCCTCATAAGCTAGCTTTTGAGGTGTGGCTCTCCTAAAGTCCTTATCAGAACCACTCAAATTTCATAGCCAAAAAGAAGTATGAGTTCCCTTTCTACTCAACAATCATAAGCCTAGTAAAAATCAATGCATTAAATAGAAACATATAGTTGGAAACAAAAGAAACAAGTCCGAGCAGGAACACAAAAGCATGTGAGAGACTAAAATATACAAAGAACCATATGTAACTTTTGAAACTTCAAAGCTGCAAAGTTTAAGGAAACAATGTCCACCAACTTAAACAGATCATCCACAGTTCAGCCAAAAATAGATGAGTCCTCATACATAGCCAAACTATCACAAAATTGTGGTCATAGTAGTAGACAATTCAAGAACTTATATTCAAAGAAAAGTAATCATAAAATGGACACCATTAATCGTCACAAAAGCAGATCCAAATAAAGACTCACCTACGGACACTGGACTCTTCAGTCTCAAACAGCATTCTAAATCGCATGCCAACAGAAACCCGTGTATGATAAACTGCCTTAACATACTTTGCCAATGGGATGACAAATTCAGAAGGACTAGCCCTGCAGTACAAAGCATTAATGAACAACCATTATAGAATAACACCAATTTTAAGCAAAGAAGCATTGATTATTCTACCTTGGGTTATAAAATATTGTAAAACGGCTATTTGTTGCTGCTGCATGAGCCGCTGCAGCAAGAAGACCTATGTGCATGCTGTCACTTGATAGAACTGATGAAGGCATGATGGTCTGTGGTCGATTTGCTCGCCGAATTCCCAAGAGTAACTGGTTCTTTTCATTCCTGTGCAAAACTCCATTAATTTCGACCATGTCATACAACTTTCAGTTGCTATAAAATTGAGCAAAAAGATAAGGAGCATGCAAACAGTAACAGTAGTATTACAAGCAAATGCATGCAACACATGTATGTCCAATATTAACTCTCCAAATTTCTTTCAATGTTGCCAACCACCAGATATAGATCAGAGAACTAATAGAATCAATCAACTCTCACGTTCAAGTAGTTTATTATACAACAACATTAACATCCAGTATGAATTTCGCTAATACATGGAGTCTAGAGAGGTTCAGTAGTACAGAACCTTACCCCTAACTAGTAGAGAAGTTGTTTCCAAAAAGTAGTTTATTATACTTCAGTCAAATTATTTCCACCACTAAAAATTGATGGAAGGCCAGGTAAGATAAAGCAATATCAATGTGCTAGATAATGTAGAAGCTCACCAAATGAAAAGCACAGAATCACCAGCAACAAGTCTCTTTGCACTAACAAACACACTCCATCCTGTTGTAAGAAGATGTCTCTTAGGTTGGCCTGCAAATGTTAGTAGCAAAGATATTATTAGAAGTGAATATATGAGTCAGTTTAGAATTTGGCATCTTACTGTGTACAAATTAGTGTCATGCAATAGCAATTCTTTTATCAAATATTGCAGCAGCTTACAATGAACCAGGTACTTTACAGTATATGGAGTTGTCAATATGCCAAATCCATCAAAAGACTACAAATACAAAGGTTTCTTTTCTGTGACTTTCTTCCTCCCTTACCTAAGACAATTCCTGCTTTCATGTCTGTTACCTTAATTCTCATTACAGACATGTGCCTGTTTGAGATTGTCCATGGGTGTGTGTATTGGACTGCGCTTACAAATGCGTGGGGCTCAGAGAGAGACAGAGCAGAAGCAGCAGAAAAAGGTAAGTCGAAATCAGTGGAATTAGTGAGGTGACATGAAGCCCATCAGTCCTCACAGTAGTTTCCCATATCTCTACACAAGTCATTAAATATTCAACGAAGGAACTATCTATTTTTAAGTTTGTAAACGCTTAGCACATAACCTTGACCTCAACCAACCCAACTTACAGGTTATATCATAATATAGATTTGTATATAAAATAATGACAAAAGGAGATTTCTATATAAGAAAATGAAAAAGACCTATCAACTTCATTTTATATATTAGGTTTGTATGAATGTTTTGCCAAATCAAATGTCTACAAACCATTTAATTCTAATAGATCAACAGCTGACTATGCCTGGCTTTGGTCAGTTTTCCAATCATATTTCATCAGATACAATAGGCAAATGCTTTAATTTCAATCGTGAAAGTGAGTCTCATGTCTACATAACAAGCTTAACAACCACTTCCGCATGTTTAATTAAAAGTTCTTAATGTATATATCCTTCTTTCTGTACATATAGGTACTATTCAAGAGATTAAATAAGTAAAATGTATAACAATTATTCGTTCTATGAAATTAATTGACAACTAACTGTACTTGAGGACATTATAATATTTAGATGCCAACTCAACATTAGAAATGGGAAAATGGGGCATTTAAAGTAAAAATCCACCAAGTAGGTTGCCAAATTCTATACCACAATTTCTGATATGATAGATATTTGAAATAGGCATAGCCATAATATAACAACAAAAGTTCGCCGCTACTCTACTGCAAAATGACAAACTATCAAAGACTGCAGAATAAAAATCGATAATATAACACAACTCTTCAAAGATATTAAGTAGAATTTGAAAAGATCAAAAGTAGTCACCTCGAAATATATGCCTGAATTTCCACTCGTTTTCATGAAGATCTCTAGCAATTAACTCTTGAGCTGGAGGTGTTTGTGTGTAATCCTATAGGTAAAAGAGAAACGGGAATAAGGGGTAAAAGAAAATTAAAGGAGATGAACTAAATTGGTAAGATGCAAACAACAGAATGACACCCTAAGAAGACAGGTGACTTGGAATGAAAAAGTGACCTACAAGAGGGGGGAAGACTTTTTCAGCAGCACGACGTGGAACAGAAAATCCTCCATGAGTACTTGTATCACTGGCAGTCAATGTTTTACAGAAATAATTTGTTGGCTGCTTGCTAGGAGTACCTAGTTCCGATGGCAGCAGGTATATGTCTTTTTGCTCTTGCTACATATAAATATCTATCAGGACATGCAAAAAGTAAAAGGTCAAGAAATTAGAAGGCCAGATAGGGCATACCGGACTTAGCGGTTGCAATGTCATTTGAGCATACACTTCATCTGTCTCAACATCTGCCTGTAATTTCAACAAGTTAAAGCTTCAGCAGCAGCAGATGATGTATAGTAGGCAGCATCAGGTGCACTTTTTATAAGTATAAGCAGAAGTAATCAAGAGAATAAGAGGCTTACATGCATTGTTACATTGTGAAGCTGACAGATAAGTTGTGGTGGTAAGCTAGGGTAATTAGGTATATGAGCATCTATTTCCTTGTTGGTTGAAACAGCTACCTGTAAATTAATTTATGGATTTTTGATATGAGAACAGTAAAACAAAAATTGAAATCAAGTGATGTGGTTATTTTTACAATTCAGTGTACATTTCCCAGAGAGCAAAAGCCTCGTGTTCCCTACTTTTAATGTGAAACCACAAAGTATGTAGAAGATATGTATCATCATGCCACCACTAGAAGACATGGTAATAAGAATCATAAAGTTAGCAAATTGTGGAGCCACATTTCAACATCAGAAATATTTAAGCTCATTGAAAGCATGGCATGCTTGGGAACGGATTTTGAAAGCAAATGGAAAAAACAGTAATATTAATTAGAAGAAGTAACAGCAACCTGTTCACTGTGACCCTGAGGGAAGTAGACAACACGGCTTCCAACTGGGGGTAGAGACACAAGAGGACCCGCACATGCATGCCATAGCTCAGAATTCAAAACCTTTTTATCCCCTGCACAATCTCAAACAATCGTATGAACTTGCTCGGAACATAAAAACATACAACAAAAATTGGTAATATGCAATGTATGCCATCAAGAATGACAGCGACAATGAAACTAAGAAATGACAAAAGGACATGTTATGTGACAACAAATGTGCATGAACTAATTGCAAAGCAACTTAGGAAGTAAAAAGGGGGGGATGGTTGAAACAACAGTAGCCGTTATATTCTTCCAGCATAATCCATTTCTCTATAATCTTAACTTGGCGCCAGTTATAAGAACAAGTGAAAAATGGAATTAATCCTCAATAGGTGTTGAAGAGAGGATTATCCAAACGTGATGACTACAAAGGACTAGGGCCTGAATGGTAAGAAGGGTCCGTAGAGACAAAGAGACAAAAACAACCAGCTTGAGAGTTGAGGTTATACTTATCAAGTTGAGTTCAGTAGCATCAAGTTTAACATTTGATGGGATATGCGTTACTAACAAGAAACCTCAAGGAACGTTTTCAAAGTCAAAGTTAAATGGTTTCCAAATTGGCATGCAAGTAGTAAATGCTTACGCACAAAACGAACTAGTAAGGAAAATAGGAAATAAAACGCACAGTTGCATACAAGTAAAAGCGCAACTACTAAACTAACAGAAGAACAAGCAAAACTAAAAATGAAAGAGTAGATAGAGAAAAATCATAGAAAGGAAGCAATAAGGTGAAGCATACCTTCCTGAGTCTGCTGAGTGAAGCCAGAGGAAGAAAGTCTCATACTTCAAAGATCAAAACTTTTGTCCACACAACCTAGTAACCCACCCACCCCCCA
>JANITX010000212.1:52348219-52359785 GCA_027564395.1 Erythroxylum ulei | reverse complement strand
TGAGGTAGTACCTTATATATGAAAAAAATACCTGCTAGGTTTAGGTCTTCGCTTAAGCATGGGAGGTCACCATCTGTAAATGGGCCGTCTGCACTTGGGCCTGAGTCTGGGCCTAGCACGACCGTCCTAACCAGGTTCCTATGAAGAGCTTGTTATTTTAGAGAGGGCATACGCTAAGGTGTTAACTTCCTTGTATGTGTGTTGAATGAGCACTTCAATACCAGTCATAAGAGTTATTTCTTTAAGAATCTCCCATAGTTTTCAAGGACAAAGACTTTTACCATTTAAGATGTTAACCATTTGCAGGGAATCAAATTCTAAAATGATTTTAGATAACTGAATAGAAACATAAGCATGGAGACCTTCCTTTCCTACAAGAAATTCAGCCTAAAGACTTGTGGCTATGCCAATGTCTTTTGTTCCAGTTAAAATCATTCCACCATTAACATTTCTAAGTAAATCGAAATTGTACATAATTTGTTACATTAAACACACATTGAACGCAAGTATGCGAGAAGTAGGTGTCTTGGTGGAAAATTTAGGTAGTTTTTCATTGTAATTATGTTAATTTAATTATTGAAATTAACGAACTACATTAAAGTAATATTTATATACAAACAAGAAGTCTATAACGAAAATTTATACTTTAATTCAAATTTGAGATTAATCTTCGAACTTCTAAATAAAAAAAACTATAGATGAATCCAATTATATATAAATGATGTGAAAAAAATAAATTATAATATACTTATATTTGAAAAATATCGTAGTCAACTTTCTAAGTATGCATAAATTTTAACAAGTTCTTTTAGAAAGTTATTATATTATTAATTTATTAACATTATGAATTTAGCTTATTAGTTTAAGACATAATCATATAATAAATATTATTATTTTATATAAATTTTATTGTATGATAAAAGTTGCTTCCTCCTAAGAATTTCAGTTGTTGATAACTAGGTCAAAGTACCATTCAAACTGTGTAAAATGTTTTTTATATATATGTTTTGTTGAGGAAAAACGCAATGCAATAGAGAAAAAACGCAAACGAAAAATACATAAGATTTACGTGGTTCGGCAAATGTGACTTACGTTCACGAAGAGCAATCTTATTCTATTAGAGAGAATTGTTACAAGTCATAAAACCTATAACTGAATACATCACATCTATACATAACTGGTTCATGTCACTCCAAAAAATACAAAAACTGGGCTAATCCATATTGCTTACTAAACTCTTTTTTTTTTTTCCTCCTTTCGGGTTAAGTCATAATCCGTTTACGGTTCACCAAAATTTAAGGCACTCAACAATTCTCCACCTTGACTTGAATTCTCTCAAATCATTAGACAACAAGAACAAACTCATCCCTACCATTCATGCCCTTTAAGGCCTCAAGCTATGCGAATATTCACCAAGTCCAAGCTATGCTTGAACTTCTCAATTGGTAACGGCTTAGTCAACATATCTATTGGATTCTTTTCGGTGGCTATTTTCTCAATGAACAACTCCTTTTCCTCTATGACATCTTGTATGAAATTTAGCCTAATATCAATATGTTTTGATCTTTCATGATAAACAGGATTCTTGGCCAAATCGAATGCACTTTGACTATCACAATAATTGATAGGTCTTTCAACTTTTAGTCCTGAACTATCAATAAGACCATGCAACTATATACCTTAATTTAATCCTCTCTGTCAATGACATGTATTTCGCGTTAATGGTAGACAAGGCAACGGTAGATTGTAGTGTTGCCTTCCAGCTAACAACACATCCATACAAAGTAAAGATATAGCGTGTCAGGGATCTTCTTTTCACAAGATCTTTGGCATAGTCAAAGTTAGTATAGTCAAAATATATTTATTAGCGCTATAGACCAAACAAATATTACCCGTTCCTTTCAGATATTACATAACCCATTTAATTGCTTCCCAGTGAGATTTCCCCCAATTACTCATAAACATGCTTACCACACTATCTGCATGAGCCAAATCAGTTCTAATACATACCATAACATACATCAAACTTCACATAACACTGGAGTAAGGAACTAGTCTCATGCAATCCTTCTCATCTTTTGTAGTAGGTATTGTACTAATATCAAGTTTAAAATGTTCTACCAACAAAGTATTTACTTGCTTAGATTTATCCATATGAAAAGACTGCAACAACCTTTCAATGTATTTTTGTTGAGTTACATATAGTAGATGTGCCTCCTATCTCTCTAAATCTCCATGTCCAAAATCTTTTTAGTTGCACCCAAATCCTTCATCTCAAGCTCACTACTTAATAACTTCATTAAAACATCAATTTTAGCTTTAATCGTAGCTGCAATCAACATATCACCCACATATAGCAAAAAATATATATACGAATCATCTAAATGCCTCTTAGAGTAGACACAATTATCAAACTGATTGCGCACAAAACCATAAGAAATCATGAATGTATCAAACCTCTTATACCATTACCTTGGTGACTGCTTCAGACCGTATAAGGATTTTTTCAGCAAACATACATGCTCTAATTTCTCATTGTTAAGGAACCCCTCTGGTTGTGACATATAGATCTGTTATTCTAAGTTTCCATGTAAGAATACAGTTTTGACATCAAGTTATTCTAACTATAAGTCTAATGCACTTACTATGGATAGAATAACCTAAATGTTTTTATGTTTCACAACTGGTGAGAACACTTCATGGTAGTCAATTCCTTCCTTTTGTGAAAAACCCTTAGCCATAAGCCTTGCTTTGAATCTGGCTAGTTTAACTCTAGGAATGCCTTCTTCGCTATTAAACACCCATTTTCATCCTACTGGTTTTACACCTTTTGGTAGAGGTACTAAATCCCAAGTTTTGTTCTTTTCAAGAGACTACATCTCTTCATTCATCGTAGTCAACCATTCTGATGCTTCTCTACTCTCAATTGCCTCCTCATATGATCTAGGTTCATTAGAATCAATATTCTCTCCTAAGATCAAGGCATATGCAATAGAATTAGTATCAATAATACTAGCACAATTAGCATATCTTACAGGTTTTTTAATTTCCCTCTTTGTTCTCCTTATTACTATACTTTGTGAATCTTGCTCTTCTCCCTTGGGCTGTTGAACATGATCTTTTGTAGTCCTATTGGAGTTTCATTTTCAAACTCCACCTTCTGACTAGCACCCTGATCTTTATTACCTGCATGATTATCATACTCCTCTTTTGGACCCAACATAGTAGATTCATCAAAGGTCATATCTCATATCTCTGCTAATAATAAATCTCAGAGTTCTATCTTTTTTTTCACACCACTGTATATACCCTTTAACTCTGGTTGCATACCCTAGAAATATGAATTTCATTGCTCTCGGCTCTAGTTTACTATCATTCACATGCGCATAAACAGGGCAACCAAATATACGTAGGCCAGAATAATCAAAGGGTTTATCGGACCATACCTCTTAAGGAGTCTTAAAAATTATTGCAGTTGATGGAGATCTATTCATCAAATAACAAGCAGTGTCAACTGCTTCATCCCAAAACTGCTTTAACAAGCCCACATTTAGTCACATGCATCGAGCATGCTGTAGGAGTGTTTGGTTCATGCATTTTGCAACTTTGTTCTGCTGTGGTGTATGTCATCCATTGTGGTGCCTCAGTATGCCTTCTGTCTTGCAGAATTTGTCAAACAGTGCATTGTAAAATTCCAACCCATTATCTGTTCTAAGTGTCTTAACTTATTTTTCGTCTATTTTCAACCATAGTCTTCCACTCCTTGAACCGCTCGAACAACACCTCATCCTTGGATTTCAGAATATACACCCAAATGTTCTTAGAGTAGTCATCAATAAATGTAACAAAGTACCTACATTTGCCATGATATTCAACTACAGAAGGACCCCATAAATCTGAATGAGCATACTGAAGGATTTCTTTCGAGGTATGTTTGCTAGAACTAAACTTGACCCTGCATTACTTTACCATGACACAAGCCTCATATAACTTCAACTTTCTAGTCTCTGCTCCATCCAAAAATGCTTGTTTGCTCAATATTGCTAGCCCTTTTTCACTCATGTGACCTAGTTTACAATGCCATAATTCCATACTGTCATTATGCTTCTCTAAGGACTGAGATACTGCCATTGTTCCTGTCACTAAACTACCCATCAAGATATAAATTCCATGTTGTAGTTTGCCTTTCATCACTACTAAAGCACCTTTAGAATCTTCAATTGTTCATCGTCACCAGAGAAACCATACCTTTGTTTGTCTAGGGTACCTAAAGAAATCAAATTCATACACAAACTAGGAACATAGCATGCATCAAGTGTTATGATAATTCTATCATGCATCTTAATTTGCACCGAACCACTGGCCTTTACACTAAGCTCCTTATTATCACCCAACTTTATTGTGTCGTTCCACCTATTGATTGAATGAAACAATTTGCGCGAGAAAGTCATGTGATAAGATGCACCAGTTTTTATAACCCAGGTTTTTAGAGAACTAGAAGTACTAACAATCGAAACATCATTGCCCTCTCCTTCATCGGAGCTATCCTATACCCCTATAACATTACCACTACTACTTAATTCTTCTTCTCGTTTCTCTTCTTTCGCTGTGGATAGTCCTACCTCATGTGCCCCTTCTCTTTATGGAGGAAAAACTTAATTGCTTCCTTAATTTGGAACGTGACCTACCTCCCCCGCCACCATCTCTTTTAGTGTTCCTACCCCTGCTATCAACAAGACCTGCTTCTGCATCATCTTCACCAGAACCAGAGACATTTCTCTTTAATTCTTTAGACTGTATAACATCCTTCACATCGCTAACAGAAATACTATCTCGCCTATACAACATTGTATCAACAAAATTCTCATAAGAATTCGAATTTCGGTAAAGAACACAAGAGAATAATAGCTTGATCCTCATCATCAATATTAACCCCAATGCCTTGTAAATCTAAGACAATTCGTTTAAAGTTAACAAGGTAATCTTTTACCTACATAATTTTTGTCATTCGCTAAGTATAGAAATGCTACTTTTGATATAAACGGTTTGTGAGAGATTTTTTTTCTTCTGAAACCTGCTTTCCAGTTTTGCCCACAATCCCGCAGCAGATGTTTCATGCGCACCCTCACATAACACTTCATTGCTTAGACTCAATAGTATCGTGCTATGTGCCTTCTCCAAAATTTCATTTTTCTCCTCCGTCGACAGTTTCTCTAGTAGTTTACCTTCTCCATCTAGTGCCGTCACACATCCCTGCTGAACCGGAAGAGGCCTCATCTTAATCTTCCACATAGTGAAATTGTTCAACCCATTTAATTCGTCAATGTCAAACTTGTGAGTCATCATCTTCCCAAACAATAAACAGAACAATCTCCCAAATATCGCAAGAAAAATTCAAACTTTGAAAAACGAAATAAAAAAAAAATCTGAATATTTTAAAACCTTGCTCTGATACTACATGTTGATGAAAAACGCAACACAATAAAGAAAAAATGCAAACAAAAAGCACACAGAATTTACATGGTTCAGCCAATGTGACCTACGTTCACGGGCAAGGGAAGATTAATCTTATTCCGTCAAAGAGAACTGTTACAAGTCATAAAATCCTAAAATTGAATACATCATATATATATATATATACCTAACTGGTTTGGGCCACTCCAAAAAATACAAAAATTGGGCTAGGCCCATATGGTCGTCCACTGAATTCTTATCTTTTTTCTCCTTTCGGGTCAGATCATAATCTGTTTATAGTTCACGAAAATTCAAGGCACTCATCGTGTTTAAAATGTTCCATGCACAAGAGGAGTCAAACACTCCGATTTCTTGATTTCAAGTTTCAAGAGAAAATATCTGTGATTGGGTAAGTTATTGAATAGTTTTAAGAAAAATCTATTCAAAATCAACATAATGATTGACGATTTACTGTAAGTAATTTCTATTTTTATGAGACCTGAAATATGTAAGTAAAAAGTATAACTTGAAATACAGCTTTCGTTTAAAAAATTGGAACGTAGAAATAACTGTAAAAAGTCAATGAAAGACAATTGTAAATTAAAAGGTAAAATGTGAGAATTATCTCCAAAAAGCAAAGACTGAATTCTTCATAACCATGTTCAAAAAAAAAAAAAAGAATTCTTCATAACCATATTTTGTTAATCGGAATAAATCCAATTATAATTAATTCATTATAAACTATAAAGTGGAATTACAACGGAACAACAGTTAACATAATTTGTAACATCTATTTTGTGGCAGTTTTTTATTAGAATATTTATCAGATTTCATACTCAACTTTTTCTGACAAGCAATAAAAAGGCAATGTTTACACTAAGGTAGAGTCGGTAACAACAGTTAGTCAATTTGGCGGGTAACCCAACTAAATGCACGACAGGTAATCCCAACAACTTCCTCTCTTCGATTGCACTCTCGTGTTGCTATTTGTCTCCCCCAGAAAGCAGATCGCAGCCCCCTACTCAAGACCCACACATCTTGTAGACCAAACTATAGAATTCCCTCCAATTCACTCTCTCACCAGGCTCATCTACAAAGCTAACCGTCTTGTAAATCCTCTTCTTCCCTGAAATAGCAAGAAAAGAGACACAAATGAAAAACAGGGACAAGAAAGCAAAAGCAAGAAAGGAATTTCCAAGTCCAAAGCTTGAGAGAAATTGGAAAACGAAAAGCAAGAAAGAATAGAAATTAAAAAAATGGAAGGCAAAAGGGTAGAGAAAAGTGGGGCTGGGGCAGCGCAAAAGCAGGAAACTTTGTGGCAAAAGTTGGGGAGAGGTACTGTTTTGGTAGGGAAAAGAGGGGGCCCATTTGCTTGCACTCCTGTTAGACTTTGGAGTAGTAGGAGTAGTGCCTTGTTGAACCCTATCATCATTGATGACTTCTGCTACAACAAGAAGGATCCTTCTTCTTCCCCTCTAGTCCCTTATTCTCACACCAAAAACCACCACCACACCACTACTAGTTCTTGTGTTTCTGTTAGAAAGCTTGGTGCTGCTCTCTGGGAGTTCCAGCATTATCTACCCCTCTCTAAGATGCACCGCGGTATGCACCATAATGTCTCCAATGGTGGTGCCAGTGATCATAGGCTGCGCCGTCACCAGAACCACCACCACCTTCGTAGGGAGAAGGGCCTTGACCTCTCCCGTTTCTTGGCTGATCCTAGTCCCAGCTCTCCTGACCAGGTATGTGTTGTTCTACATGGATGCCGAGTTGCAAACGCACACGTAGACTTATGCTTATGTGCTAGTAGAACATGGTCGCTGGCTTTCTAATTATTTCTCTCGTTGTTTCTGGGTTTTTGATTGATCGCCTGATTACCGATTTTCTTGGAAGTCAATGCATCATCTCTCTTGGTGTTGTTTTATTCAACATTCAACCTAGGATGGCCTGTCTATAACCATCAATCAATGTCCTGTTCAGACATTGAATCAATGCTAGTGTTAAGGATGGCCATGGTGGGTATATTGTGATCAATGTCCTGTTCAGACGGTAGTTCCTTAAAGATTGTATCACTCATCAATGATCTTGGGATGCTAAATTTATATCCATATATTGAGTAAATTCTCTCTCTCCTCCATCGATCCGAAATTGAATAGAAAAACTCTGATAAATCATTGATTCCTCTGGTATTTAAATATATATTTCATCCTCTAAGCAAATATAGGATTCATTTTCTGTCAATCATAATGGGTTGCCAGTTTATCCTGTCTTTCATTAGCAATATTCAATGATTTCTTTTAATTTAGAATCTTTTGATTTGTTTGAAACTTGGGAGATTTTGTGTTAACGTATACCCAAGGTTTAGTGGTTTCAATTAAGTAGAGAATCTATCTGTGATATCACTGTTAAGATATTTTTCTATCCGTCATCTGCTGTAATGCATATACAATCTGAAACAAGTGGCTTCCGCTTACAAACTTATCTATTGAATCTATTGTTGTTTGCTTAAGACATTACTCACTTTTTTACAATAACAAACCATGATCATAGATTGCTTATACGACCATGTAAATTTAATGGCTTGTCTTAATTGGGATCTTCTGTTTTAAAGAGCTTTCTTATGTTATACGACCATATAACATGAATGCTCCATTTCCACAGATACATTGTACATATTCCCGCATTATCCTTATGAGCAAACAGCCTTTATTTTCTGAACAAGACGGCTATAAATAGCTTTAATACTCATTAAAAATGAAAATTTTAGCCAGAAGAATTAAAGAATACCTAATTTTATTTGACATTTTAACCAGCCAGAGAGTGCAGACAATCTCAGAAGACATATCGCTGCATCATTGATTCAGCATCATCGATCGATTGAAAGAAGCAATCGTGCTCTACAGCCTGTATCTCCTGCTAGCTATGATAGTTCTATGGAGGTAAACCTTAACATTCTTTCCACCTTCCTCTTAAAGACCTTTATAATTGTATATACATAAAGCACTTTCCTGTAAAACTAGCTGTGTCTTCAATTGATAGAGATGTGGTGCACTTCACGGTTATCCCCACAGTCTTCTAAGCTGCGGGCAACCTATACATTATCTTGGCCATCTTATAACCTTCAAATTTGATACCCTCATTTCAGAAAATTAACCAATAAAACTATGACTATAGTTCGTTTTGGTGAAAAGGGTCAATGACTTTATAGCTGGTAAATTTTGGCACCCTGAAGTTTTCTTTTACAGGAGAAATCCATGTATAAGGTAGCACTTCTAAAGTAGTTTTGGATATCTACAATGCATTATTCTTGTCTTCTATGCTGTTTCATTAGTCCTGGGGTTTTCTTTTTCAACACCAAAGTTGCTTTGGGAAGTAGTGTGATAGTTGCTTCTGAAATGCATTATATACGATAAAACTTTTTCCTGCTTATTAATGCCTTCAAAACTCTTTTGTTTAACAGGTAGCAACCTATAATCCGGCAGGCACCCCTAGCAGCTCCTTGGACTTCAGGGGGAGGATTGGTGAATCACATTATAATATTAAAACATCCACTGAGTTGCTTAAAGTACTGAATAGAATTTGGAGTCTAGAAGAACAACATTCATCTAATATGTCATTGATAAAAGTGCTGAAAACAGAGTTAGAGCACACCCATATGAGGGTTAAAGAGCTGCTTCGAGATCAACAAGCAGATCGTCGTGAAATAGATGATTTAATGAAGCAAATTGCAGAAGATAATCTAGTACGAAAGAGCAAGGAACAAGACCGATTACATGCCACGATTCAGTCAATGAGGGTTGAGCTAGAAGATGAGAGGAAACTGAGGAAGAGATCAGAGAGCCTACACAGGAGATTAGGTCGGGAGCTTTCTGAGGTAAAGTCTTCTCTATCTAATGCTTTGAAAGGGATGGAAACAGAGAGAAAATCAAGGAAACTGTTGGAAGACCTCTGTGATGAGTTTGCTAAGGGTATAAAAGATTACGAACAGGAAGTACATGCTTTGAAGCAAAGATTTGACAAGGATTCTGTTGGAAGGGCTGATGATGATCGACTGATTCTCCATATATCTGAATCATGGCTTGACGAAAGGATGCAGATGAAGCTAGAATCAAATCATGACTTTGCAGAAAACAACACAGTAGTGGAGAAATTAGGATATGAAATAGAGACCTTTCTTAAAGCTAAACGAACTGGTAGTTCAAAAAACAAGAAAATGGTGAGAGAACGTCGAGCTTCAATGGAATCTGTTCCTCTCAATGAGGCTGTAAGTGCACCCCAAGATGTGGGTGATGATGAGGATTCAGCAGGCAGTGATTCTCATTGTTTCGAGCTTAACAAACCAAGTAATAGCGTCTCTAACATACATGATGCTGCGGATGATCATGTTAATGAAATAGTCAAATCTGATAAGGCAAAGAAAAAGGTTGCAGCTCCTGAGATAACCAGAGATCGCAATCCGTCGAGCATGCAAGTTAAATTCGAGGGACAGATGGCTTGGGCAACGGCAAGTATTGGAAATGAGAAATCCCAACTGAACACAGAAGAGGTAGAAGGTGAATGGAAAGCTGTTGATATTTCTCGAAAATCTGAAAAATGTGATCATGCGGAAGTTGATGAGGTCCATGGATTGAACTCAAATCAAATGATTGACAAATTAAGAAAAAGTCATATTTCATCATCAGAAACTAGGAACTTGCATCATGAAAAAGATGCGGGTGAGGCTTCGAGCAGTTTGACAGCACCAAGGAATGTTAGTCCCGTTCGCCAATGGATGTCAAAACTAACAAACCACAAAACGGACATTTCAGAATCTTCAACAAGCTTTAGGTCAAAGCTTCTTGAAGCACGGTCCAAAGGTTACCGGTCCCGGTTAAAAATATTCAAAGGTTGATCGGAAGTGAAAAAAAATTAAAAAAGGAAGCCCCTCCATTTGAACTTTTGAGATTGATTGCTTGGCATGAATGCGATTGAGGTCTTTTTAGTTTTGTGAATATTGGCCACTACATAAGTATTTTATTTTATATTCTATTTTTGTAACAACAGTCCATCACACACGCAGCTGCTTGAGATGTAAAGAATTTGAATAATCATTGCAAGTTGGTGGATGCGTGTAGGATGAGTTTCTTAATTTTACTTTTTCAATGATTGGGAGGCAAAATCTTTATTTATGCACTTCTTTATCCTTCCACAATTTCTCAAAAATTAAAACAAAAAGTTTTCAAAGTTATCCAATATGAATTTACTTTTTTTACATGCAACAATATTTAGTGAGAATTTTGCGGAATGCGAAATTTGAAAAAGTCTAGTAGTATGCAGCCTTATTCTTATCTAATAGAAAAACTGTTTCTACTTATTTATTACTTATGTTTCAAAAAAATTTAATTGGTGATTAGTGAAGTATTAATGAAAAAATTATATTCCTTATAATTTATGTCTAATTATATATTTTGTATAATATTAATGGGGAGTAATATTGTATCATATTCCTAGGTAAGAAGGATACCTTAAATTTTCTTCCCACCGATTAGAAGACAAAACATTGTCAAGATTTTTATGATATACTTCACTTTTTTGGCAACTTTGTGTAAAAAGTTTATTTGAGTTATAGAATTCACTAAAGTTTGACATGTTAGTGTCAACCTCTCATAAAAATATTGTATCACTAGTTGTAAAGAGTACTAATAATGAGGGCATTGGCTAAGTAGAGCCTTATATGGTTCCCAAGCTTCATGAAATGCTTCTCTTTCCTTTGGTTCA
This sequence comes from Erythroxylum ulei, assembly GCA_027564395.1. Classification (NCBI taxonomy): domain Eukaryota; kingdom Viridiplantae; phylum Streptophyta; class Magnoliopsida; order Malpighiales; family Erythroxylaceae; genus Erythroxylum; species Erythroxylum ulei. The sequence goes on along the minus strand of JANITX010000212.1, from coordinate 52,348,574 downwards.
AAACTTTGTATTTGCATCCTACGCTCGATGGAGAAAATCTTAACATAAACTATATACTTAGTCTCACTCCTTAAAAGAGTTTAGTTCTATTAAGATTACTCATGTTCTTGACTGATCTCTTATGTAATAGGAGAATCACCTCATCCTAAACTCATTTTCTCAGAACCCACTAAGTGGAAGTGTTTGAATCATCGAATATAACTCTTTGATAAATGTGAATGTGTGACCGAGCAAATGTTAGAAGCAACTGTAGTATACTCACTTGAGCTTGTAGTTCCTGAAGATTTTGATGAGGGAAGCGTTAATTCTATTATTCACTGTTAGAGTTTAAATACACAAATACAAGACTGAAGTT
>JANITX010000212.1:52187425-52198272 GCA_027564395.1 Erythroxylum ulei | reverse complement strand
ACTGAAAATGTTTATTTCTGAAACTGAAACTGTTTATTTCTGAACGTGGGCTCAGATTATTACTGTCTATTCCGCGCAAATGAATGTTTTAAAAAAAGTATACTGAGTTTCGTCTGACCGACTGATGTAGTACGCCACCCTCGGGGGGCACGGACTCGGATATCACCAACGATGTCGGGTTCGGGTCACGCGGGAGTGGGGTGTTACACCAATCATGCTATATGAGGTAGAGTGTTGGCTAATTCAACAGGAGCATAGTCATAAGCAAATGGTAGTAGAGATGAGAATGCTCTATTAGATGTGCAACCTTATTAGAAGAGATAAGATTGGGAATGTAATCGTAAGAGACAAAGTAAAGGTGGTTAATATTAATAAAAAAATTAAGAGAGACAAGGTTATATGATTTAGACAGGTTAAGAGGAGAAATCTTGATGACGCTCTAGTGAAAAGATGTGAGAAGATTGTACCTAGAAAATGTAAGAGATTAAAAAAAGGAAAGTCTAAGAAGAATTAGGGGAGGTAATCAAGAATGATATGGCTCTATTGGACCTTAATGAGGATGTGACTCTTAATAGAAAATTTTGGCATACTAAGATACAAGTAAAGAATCTCACATAAAGAGGTCCTTCTCTTTCTAACATCTTCTTTTAAATCTTATGTCTTGTATTTAGCCTAAAAATTTAATATTTAGTACTTCCCTCTTAATTATTTAGCCTAAACATTTTCTTACTAAGCATAAGCATTTTCTGATTATGGTTTGCTTGTTCTCTTCTTTCTAGTTTGTATATTTATTTACTTATTTGATCTTTTATTTTTATCATTTACCATGTTATATATTTATATAAATATAAGAAAAGAACAAAAAGTGTTTGTAAATTTTAAATTAATAACTATTCCACTAGCCTTCGAGTTATGAATAGAGCTAGTAGTCAGTTGAGAACGTGATATATTCGAGTAACTAGATCGGCATGCATCACAAATGTATGCCTTTGCGTCAAAAGACTATAATGATGTTCTGACCAAGTAACTTACTAAAAACATGACTTAGTCGAGTAACCGGGTCGACATTCATCACCAGTGTTTGCCTCCGTGTAAAAAGCCTAAGTCCATGTTCACAAAAAGTAATAAAAATGTTTTATAATGAAACCTACCAAACTTGTAAGTAGCTTAACTTTTCATAAAAATGTACTTAGGAGTAGTTATAGAGTTGATTGACCAAATAATTATTAATGTGTGTGTACAGTTGAAAGGGGTGAATAAACTTAACATTTAAGTTTTGATTCATATGTATATTTCGACTAGAGCTCCTAGACACGAACTTTGCATGTTAATAAATTGGAACAACTTGAATGATTGTGTTTAGAGTTAAATTTGTTTCATGAAGTTGAAATCATTACCTCATTATTGCATTATGTGCTTTGTAATTTTGTGTTGTTTGTTTGAGGACAAGCAAATGTTTAAGTGTGAGGATGTGATAAGTGTAAATTGCATTGTGTTTTAGGGCATAGTTCGATATGTGTTTAGCCATTAATTCAATCATTTAGTATGTGTTTAGGTTAGAATTATGTTAGTTAGTTTATTATTTGTGTTTGAAGTGTTTTATGAGTTAGTACACGTGTATGCGCTTAAATATTATATTTTTGAAGTACGTTGATGTGTTTGTTAGTATTTTAGAGTCAATATTGAAGAACGAAGGAGTTTCAGAGGGAACCCGGGCCATAACACATGCTCATAATCGAGACAGAAGGCTCAGATGTGAGCCACGATCGTGGTCTGTGTCAGGCAAAGGCACAAACATTTACAAACTTCACATTTTGAGGGACTTTTTGGACCTCAACAAAACCCTAAGGTTACCTAAACCATAAAAGACTATTTAAAGAACAACAACTGAAGAAAAGAGAGAGCTTTTTCGTTTAGCCACACTTGAAACTCTAAGAGATAATACCGAGAGAGAGAAGGAAGAAGAAGGAAGACAAAGCTGGCTCAGTGTACTTCCTAGATTAGTAGGTTTTTCGATGTCGCTGCCTTCTATTGGCTATTCCATATCGTATTTTCTTTTCATTTCGATTTTATTATTGTATAGAATTGAGATGGATAGTATGATGATATGATTTGGAATATTGATGTTCTTCTAAATTCTTCTTCGGGATTTTATTTTGATTTAATGTTATCCGTGTTAATTTTGTGTTATTTGAATTGGGTATTGTAATTTGTTGTGTTTCTTGCATAATTCGGTAAAAAATTGAGAGGGTGAATTGAATAAAAAATGATTGGATCAGATTAATGAGCGTTAGGCGATTCAATAGAAACCGTAACGAATCAGATTGGTAATTGTGCGGAGAGAGATCCCGTGTAAGACCCGATAGTTTATTAGAGTGCTTTAGATCTAATTAGGATTGTGAATCTTTTATTAATTGAGAGATTACAAATTTCATAATCCAATTAGGATTTATAAATTAGGGTTTAATAGTAAAATTTCATTATCATAACTTGATTAATTTCTCTTATTTGATTTCCACTGTGCTTCTGAATTGCTAAAATTATTTCTTTTGTGTTATTTTTTGAATTACAACTCTTGCCAATCAGTTTCTCGAATTTACTTTTATTGTGAACTTTAATTCCTTTACTTTAATTTCCTTAGCTTTAGATAACATAGACTTATATTAGTCTCCCTTCTCATGAGATTGATACCCCTTATACTACAACCGCGACTTATGATTTTACGGTATTTGAGGACTTATAAATTTTAAAGCTCAAACGATACGATAAATCCTTAAATTTAGGAAAGTAAAAGTACCCACATTATTGAACAATGCAATTTCACATGTTTCAAGCTTATTGAAAAGTTCTTCAAATTTTATTTGAGTAAAGATTGTCTAGCGAACGATAATTAATAAAAAGCCAACAAACCTCAGTACACAAGGCTCCCAACTTTATTAGGGTTAGGAGAGGTACATTAATTATATGCAACTTTTTTTTTGTATTTTTACTAAGAGGTTATTTCCATGATTCAAATTTGTGACCTCTTATAATCACATAAAAAATAACCTTACCAATTACTTAAAAACTCGCCCTCAAACAGTAATTAATATAAAAATTGGTTATTTAAAGAATAAATTCATATGATTACCATCCTAGTTTCCATTGGCCGTTTAATCTAAAGAATGACAATAGATATACATATAAAACATAGCACAAGATCACTTGTACCAGTTATTCTGGTCCTATTCTGTGCCACTTCATCTTAGCCACACATTTATATGAATCCCACAAAAATATATGGCTGAGATAAAGTAGCACAGAATAAGACCAGAATAACTGGTACAGGCCATTACATCCCAGAAATATGGCTACACCCAGCAACCAAGGTACAGACAAAGTCCAAAGTATCTATCATTATTATAGTCACATCAATTTGAAGGTTAGGACGAGAAGTTATGCCTTTCACTATGTGTTCATTGTATCACTGGGAGTACGCCACGATTTTAGGCTTATTTCGTGTCTATCATACGCGGATGGAAGTTCAGCCAATTTCGCATCTCTCAGAAGATTTTATATCATATCTTTAGATAAGACAGCCTGATTAAGATATTAATGTCAATTAATTAATGGTTCCAACTTTTCCAAATGGGCTGGAACATGCAGGTCCCGGAGAATAAAGGGAAATGAGGAGCCTTTTACCTTTCTTTTAAGTTTTAAAAGACTCCACGGATCTATTAACTAATTAAACTTCAAATTTCTTTCATAAACCTTCTGTTTTTCATCGTTCACTAGTAGTTTATTGGTCAGGCCCTTTTCCTGTAATATAGTTAAACTTGTACAAACTAACTGAATCAACTCTAAATGTACTATGACAGGAGGGAAACTCCCGTTTAATGTAATCAAAGCACCCGGAGATAGTTATTGAAGAATAAGGACAAGTAACAAAGGCAATTAAAACTTTGGATGGGATATGATCAATCGGAAAGGACCGAGAAAGAAGTCGTCTGACTTTGAGAAAAGCGGAAAGAGACTTGGAGAAAAAGATGGTGTCCATATTTAGCATAGTGTTGGAGTGTAAGGAATAAATAGTAGCAGCAGTAATAAGAACTGTAATGAAACTCCTGTCCTTGGAATAATTATTCTCTTTCAGAGATTCGTTTGGGAAAGAAGCACAGAGAACCCACGTTGCAAAGAACCCTACTTTTGTTGTTTATATGAATGATGAGGACTGATTCCACTCTACTATATACAATATTCTCTTTTCCTTCAATGATTATGAATGCCACTCAACCATGGGTAAAAGGGTTTTATCCAGTCAATTACTTGTGTAAGAGGCAGTGATTAGTGATATTAAATCTAACCTATGCTGGATTAGGCATAACCTGATCTTAAGAAAAAGATAATTAATCACCGTAATTGCCAGCATCATTGCATTTTTCAACGAGTTTTGTGTTTAGTTGTTCACATTATAAAGAGGCAACCCGGGAAAACAAGTTGAAAATTAGCAATTAATGTCATATGAGTTTTGAGAGAGAACTCGTCAGCTGTCTTTAGTATTTTACTTGTACGATGAACTTTTATCTAGGGGGAAAAAAAAGAAGGAAGAAGTATAACATCTCTCTTTTATCTGTGCAAATACACAAAATGAACAGCGGAGAGGAAAGAAGTCGGGAAATTAAAGGAGCCTCACGGTGAATTTTTATTCATTATGTTGTGTAGTAATCATCTAATACTGTAAAAAAAATCTCTGTTTACCAAAAAAGGAAAAAAAAAAGAATGAAGCTGACAATCCTGTCTTTAATCCATGTTCAATGTCCTCAAGTAGAAAATCTGTCTTTAATCCATGGTAAATACATTAAGATTGCAGTTGACAGCATTAGAATGAGCATTATTATTTGTAAACTGATTATATGTTCAAATAAAATTGTAATTTCATCTTATGTAGACCCACTTTCCCGCAGATCTCCTGGTGTTGAAAAGATGAAAATGCATAAATAACCACATAAAATCAATGCTGCGGCCTCCTGTCCCGGTATCAAAGCCACAAAAACCGGAATTAGAGGATTATTGAATCATTAACCTTAAAATTCAGATCATTTCCGATACTTGTCTTTAACATAACGTAACAATAACTTCTTCCACATTTTTAATTGATGACACACCATACGGTCAGGTAGGCAAAGGTCGATGATGATCACCACCTCCAGCCCCCAACTCCACATAAATTGATGTTTAGAAAACAAAAACTAAGCCAAATTTATTTATTTTTGGTCCTTGGATGTTACAAAATCAACGCAAACAAATACAAAACGGAAATTCTGTTCTTTAATCAGAGAGTATGTGTAGACATAATAAATACTTCACTGAACCACAGCTACGGAACAGGATTTTGGAGATATTTGGGAATTGCGTATCCGCAGAAACATGACTTGTTATAGTAAGAGACCAAGAGTTACAAAACTCAGGAAGCTAATGTCGTGAAGCCTTTGCTTGTAACTTCTTTCTCATGTCCGCTGCCTCTAAAGCCCTGACCGCGCTCCAGAATCAATCTGACAGAAGCCATAAGAGTCTAAAACCCTTATTCAGTTTCCACCTGTGTGAGGCTGATTATTACTTGGGAGTCTTCCTAAAAGGAATGATTGGCCACCTTAGTGAGGCTAAAATAAAGTGCACGAAGACAAAAGTTGCGAGATGTACCAAAACCTTGAGAATTTAGTTTCTACCAATTTCCTGCAGGCCACAAAATCCTTCTGTTGAAGCGAAGCGAATCGAATGGCACATTTCACACAAGCTGTTACCCTTTCGTCCTCCGGGATAATCATCATTTTGATGCTTATCATTATAATATTATTTAAAATACTGTATATTATTTGTTTCTTCACTTATAAAACGCAAAGAAAACGTCTACAGGACAAGGCTCCAGAGAGAAGTCGTGAATATACTATAACTTGGACATAATTCGTATACAGAAAGCTTTCTAGCTAGGTCGCTAGAACGAGTAACTGCTTGCAATAATGCTGTGATAATTAATCATCATAGTTAAACACTATCCAACATTAAGTGAATAAATTCAAGGTTGAGCAGAGCGTTACCTCATCATAAGTCATATGGCTTTTTAAGTTGAGGAATAGAATAAAGAGACTGGTATCCACAAGCCATACTATATGTGAATCTTTCGCGTGAGAGGCTAAACTAGATAAATAATATACAGATTGACAGGATGAGACAAAAAGTAAAGGGAGCTCCCTTCAGTCCAAGTACAGGAAGCTTAAGATTTAATTTATCTCCCGCATCATTCACACATTTACTGAGTGCTCTGCTCGCCTCTTAAACTCAGTATTTGGATGAATGAGTCGGCAGGTAATTAAATCCTACTGCAACCTATGAGTGGACCAAAGGAAACTCTCTTATCTGTTAATAATCATCGAGACAAGAACAGTAACAACACTTAACTTGTTAGATGTAGAAGCAGCTTTAAAATGTACAAGCAATGCCCGCATAAGTTGAGATCAAAGAGATGGTTAGCTCTCAGAATAATTGAAACACCCTCTAGTCACAACCCTAAAAGATATCCCATATCCTTTCAGAAAGAACAAAAAAGGATTACTTCCCTTTTAACGAAATTACAAACCAATTTTAGCAATCATTAGTACTTTGAAACTAAATGACTATGGACGTCAGGAAGTTGGAAATTGGAATACATGCACATACAGAGGGAGACAACAGGGGAGACAGAGAGAAAAAGAGAGCGAAGGAACATATCTCAGCGACGTCAATATGGTAACGAACTGGATTAGAATGAAGCATCCCTTCGCTGCTATATCGAGGCAAAATTCTTCTTACGGTTACTTTAGGGGAGAGTCATGGGCTTATATAGGGGAAGCGAAGGTAGAGTTCAAAAACCAATTTGTACGTATAGAATGCAGTATAATAATTAAATGAATAAACTACATAAAGAAAGCCATATTCATATTCTTGCTTTATTTTTAGCCTTCTATGATCACGTAGACCCTCCTGCCAATCGTTTAAATCATGGGCAATCTATCCATATGCCGTCCAGCTTTAGCACTTTAAAAAATCTATTAGTAAAAGCTAATAAACACTTTAAAATTAGTTATAAAAAAAGGGAAAACAAAAGTATATTAAACAATATGCAAAGCACAATATATTAGGTTTACATTTGATTTGAAAGAATTCAACTACTATTAGATCTTTTATAAATAAAATAAGTTTACATTTACTTTATAATTATTTCATCAATTTATTTTTATTTAAATTGTGACATTAATAATTTTATGCTTCAAATAGCTTCAAATTAATACATATATCATGCAGACATTACGAGGTTTACACTACTACTATAGAAGCATTCAGAAAATATGAAACCATAGATAATTAATTTTGTAAACTCTTTTGCCGCCTCCTCTCACGTCACTGTTGCTTTTCATTATTTCCTGACGTGATAATTTAATTTGGGAGTTTTTTTTCACCCTCACCGTTCATTCTCAAAACCTCTCCGCTTCCCCACGCCCCCAACCCCAGCTACTCCCTTCTTATGTGTTTTAAGTAAAACGCATGCGTTAAACGTAAACTTTAGAAAAATATCTACCCAAAAAAGAAAAAAAAAATAAGATTTCTACTTTAAAAAAAAATGAGGGAATTTTTTGAAAAATTTTAAAATTCAGCTTTTTAAAAAATTATATTTTAACTGTCAAAAAATTATATTTAATAAAAAAATACTTTTTTATTTTACAGCTAAATACTCATTTATTTTAAAAAAAATTTTGCGATAAAAAAAAGGTGCTTATTCACCCTCCAAAAATTCAACCAAATAGGCACCTAGTCCCATCTGATATGTTAATTTTAACATTTACAAATCCTTAGAAGTGTAAGCTGTTTGGTTTCCTGGCACGAAATAGATCCATACCATACACTTTCTAATTTCAAGCTTCTGTGCATTCATGTGAGCCAGCGCCCAGAAGGGGAAAACTATTTTCCGTTGTTGTAGTACACGTCAACCATTTTACTACCTAGTTTCTATTTTCTTTTCTAGGGTTCTCAATTTTTTTTCCTTTTAGTTTCTAAACGCAATGAAATTAATTACCCGTTGATCTCAATTTAAATTATATATATCAGGGATGTGTTCAAATATTTATTTGGCAATTTATAGGTTTAAATATATATAATCCATATCATGTAGTTGATCGATATTATAGCCCATGTTCCATTCAAAAAAAAAAATTTTATAGGCCATGTTAGTAGTATGCTAATATTTAAATTTTAGTTTATTTTTCAAAAAAGAATATTTGAACTTTAGGTTTTATTTTTTTAATAATCTCCAATTAAATATTTTTTGTCATATGAAAGGATAAATACATTAATTTCTCATTGAATTCACGTCTTAATATTTAAATTAAAATGATATTCTTATCTTCCCGTTAAAATTAGGTTAAGGTAATTTATACTGGCAACGTACCAAATCAATTAAAAAAATGTTAACAAATGGAATCATACAAGATAGTTTTTTTTATATAATAAACTCATATTTTTAAGCTTCACATGAGAAAAAAATTAAAATAAAATTATGTATATCTACAATTTCAACTGGTAGGATAAAATCACCCGTTTTAGGTAAAACGTAAATTGCTCTCCCTAATTGTTTTCATTAGCATAAGACATTAACAGAAAATAGCTTCATGATATATTGATTTGAAACCTTGTAAAATTGTCCGATTTAATGTAAATAATTTTCATGAGATAAATGACATATTCAACTTGAAATTCAATTCACTATTTTCTTGAAGAACCATTTCATCTTTTAAAAAATTGTAATACCGAAAGCTATTGTGTTTTTTTAAATCTCTATCTATTCATTAACAAATTTCCCATAACGGCGGGGCTGAAATTGATGCTTTGGATGTGAATTGGCATTTGTCGGCATCTATCTGTAATGTCTTTTGCTCCATTTCACTAAATCTTGACATAATAAATGCTGGCACTTAGACAATATGAACAACACCTTATCATAACCTCCGTCGGTTATGTTTATTCTCATATAAAAGGAGAATTAAGAGAGTGGAAATTTTTTTCATTGCAATTACAGAGAAAAACTCTCTTACTTTTCCTTACGTGAAACACACCATTAAAATTTAGAGTTTGGAGCGTGGATTAACGGTGACTCTAATAGCCAACCGTGAAACGTGGATTAGCAAACGGAGAATCGATCAACTACTTCCGCATTAAGGTCAGTCCTTATAAAATTTCTATGATAGAATTTTATCATAATTTTGTGGACTAGCATAATAAACATAATTTTATACAAATCCCGATTAATTAGATGTCAATGGTACTTCTCTCATACATGTCATTGGGCATGTGTTCATGGACTTGCTATGATAGGTAGGCTTGACCTATGTATTGTAATGCACAGGAGGTCCTACTGCTAGCCAACCTTAAATATAGTCGCCCCATTGAGAACTGTATGGGTTTTCTAATCAGAGTTTGGAATAGCAGTAGTCAATTCTCTGCATCTCTGTCACTTCGCTTCATATAAAACAATGATGGATTCAATTGTTTCTCAATTTCCAGGTCTTTGTCTATCCAATTATTGAATCTAGTATGTTACAATCCTAGGATTAATCTAATTATGTTGATTAATTGTGAAATTAATCTGTAATTTCAAATTGATTTTTCTTCAATTAGTATCAGAGCCAATTAACCCTAATTGTGGCTGTTAATTTTGGGTAATTTTCGAGATGTTAATTTCATGAAATTTGGGGATTTTCATATATTGTTTTTTGTTTTTTGTGAAATCAGTTTTGTTGTGATTGATTTGTTTCGATTTGGTGTCAAATAGTGTGTTGAATTTTCTGTTTGTTCTTTAAAACCCTAGAACTCGATAACAAACCATGAAAACCATTTTTTTTTCAAAAAATCGTATCTTTCGAATTTTTCCGAACATATTCAGTAGCTTTTTTGTGAAATTGATTGAGATATTTAATAGATCTTTAAGTTATGAATCTAATGACATCAATTTCGTTGAAAATGGATCAAAATCGAGCAAGATATGGATATTTATCTAAACCGGGTCGGATGACCAGAATTACAGAGTTCCGGATGAAGAAGACGCAGCCCGACTGGACTGGTCTTTCCCCACGCTCGGTGGGGGCGTGTGGAGACGCATGCGATGTCCTCCGTTTACCATTTTCCCCAATTTTTGTATGTTTCCTCCATTCACCCAGTTCTAATTTATGGTATTTTTCTAGAATTTTTTGAAAACTAGAAATATTTATTATTATTTTTCCCGAATTTAAAATTAATGAAAATATAATGTACTCTCCAAATTTTTCCTTGAAAATTTTTGTACTTGTTTATGATATTATTTGGGCTTCTGGGGTATTGTGTACTCTCAGTAGTAGTATAGTTATGCACCAAAATTAATTTTGGATGTCATTTATGCATATAATGTTATATTATATGATTACTACGGTTAATTTTGTAATTGTGGTGCTAACTAAAACCTATGGGGAAATCTTGGGATATGTTATTGGACTATTGTCATTCACTTTGTGTAATTGTGAGCTCGCTTATCGTGAGACCAATTATTACAAAATGCTATTGTGATGTTGTTATTAGGCATGCATTAAATACTATGTTAATGATGCACTTACCCTATCGGTTTGTCTTTATCAATGTGGTTTCTAATGCTTTGTTTAATTCATTGAATTATGTTTTTAAAGTTTTCAATATCCTATCGATATTAGCTTTAGGGCATAGTTTAATGTTCTAGGTGATCTGTGTTGTAATTCGAGACCCTTAGGCAGGATTGCAATTGCATGAGAACCTAGCTGTGTTGTTTGCCCAAT
>JANITX010000212.1:52174885-52187325 GCA_027564395.1 Erythroxylum ulei | reverse complement strand
TTAATAGAGTAACATTTTATATCTCAGGGTTTAATTAGCTACTTTCGTATAACAAAGGGGTCGCTAGAGCATTTTTCTCCATAATTTTGTACAAACTCTGATTAATTAGATATCAATGGTACTTCTCTCTTATGTGTCATTTAACCTATGTTCATGAGCTTGCTATGATGGGTAGGCTTGGCTCATACTTTGTAGTGCACAAGAGACCCTACTACTAGCCAATCTTAAATACAGTCACCCCATTGAGAACTGTACATATTTTCTAATCAAGATTTGAAATAACAGTAGTCAATCCTTTGCATCTCTATCACTCTGCTTCACATAAAACAACAATAGACTCAATTTTTTCTTAATTTTCAGGTATTTGTTCATCCAATTCTTGAATTTAGTATATTGCAATTATAAGGTTAATTAATTGTGTTGATTAATTATGAAATTAATCTGTAATTTTGTGCTAATTTTTTCTTCAATTGGTATCAGTGCCAATCAACCCTAATCGTGATTACTAATTTGGGTAATTTTCGAGATATTAATTTCATGGAATTTAGGGATTTTCATTTTTTTGTTAATTGTTTTTGTGAAATCGGCTGTTGATTTGTTTTGATTTAGTGTCAAAGCGTGTGGTAAGTTTGTTAAATTTTTTTTTGTCTTTTAAAAACTCAAGAACTCAAAAAAACGGAAACCATAATCGCTCCTCTTTGATTTTTTTTGAACCTTTTTCGGTAGCCTTTTTCGTGAAAATGATTGAGGGCTTTAATATATCGTCAAATTCTGAATCTAATGACACCAATTTTGTTGAAAACGGATCAAAATTGAGCAAGATATCACCATTTTTTTAAACCGGGTCGAACGACCCAGATCTAGGGTTTCGGGGGAGGAAGACGACACCCGACTCGTCTGGCCTTCCCCATGTGCAGCGATGGTGTGTGCAAGTGCGTGCTGCCTGCTCCGTTGCCCATTTTTTCCCAAATTTTGTGTGTTTGATTCATTTGGCCAGTTCTAATTTATGGTATTTTTTGCAATTTTTTTGAAGACTAGAAATATTTATTGTTATTTTCTCGAATATAAAAATATAATGTACTCTCCGAAATTTTCCTTGAAAATTTTTGCACTTGTTTCTGGTATTATTTGGGCTTGTGGGGTCTTATGTACTCTCAATGTTATGTAGTTATGCACCAAAATTAATTTTGGATGTAGTTTATGCATAATATTATATTATATAATTAATATGGTTAATTTTGTAATTGTAGTGCTAACTGGAACCTATAGGGACAATCTTAGGGAATGTTATTGGACTATTGTCATTCACTTTGTGTAATTGTGAGCTCGCCTATCGTGAGACCAATTATTACAAAATGCTATTGTGATGTTATTATTGGGCATACATTAGATACTATGTTAATGATGCAATTATCTTATCAGTTTGTCTTTATCAATGTGGTTTCTAATGCTTTGTTTAATTCATTGAATTATGTCTTTAAGTTTTCAGTATCCTATCGATATTAGCTTTAGGGCATAATTTAATGTTCTGGGTGATCTGTGTTGTAATTCGAGACCTTTAGGCAGAATTACAATTGTATGAGAACCCATCTGTGTTGTTTGCCCAATTTTGCTAGTTGTTGATACATTTGCTAAATCTCCCTGCTTTGTATCAATTTCCAACTTTGAATTCTTTGATTAAGCTGAATGAGACCAATTATGAGGATTGCCTTGAATCCTTGAACCTTTTTTTTGTCCGTTTCTAATGTTGACGTTGCTCTCCTTGAGGATGAGCTTGCACAACCCACTGTTGAGACGTCCGCTGCAGATAAAGCTAAATATGACAAGTGGGTTTGTTCTAACAAGGTCTGTTTGATGACCATCAAGTACACAACAGCGAAGACTATTAAAGAGAGAATCACTAAAACTAATAATGCCAACAATTGATCTAGTACAATATCTAGTGGTTAATCGTCTATCTTCTTCTGAACTTGCCCAATCTAAATCAGTATATATTTCAATTGTTCTTTGATCTCCTTTCTTGAATACCAGTCCTTTTCCTAGAGTACCTTTTAGATACCGTAGGATCTTATAGACTGCCTCCAACAGTCATGGTAAGTATTCAATACCATTGCCAGTATGAAGGATTTGAATACTAGTTTGGAATTAATTCTTTTTGTAATCCTTGATATGAACCCATTCAAAAGGGTGACAAACTCTCGAATAGCCAATGTCCTCAAAATGATAAAGATAAGTTAGAGATGGAAAAGGTCTCATTTGCTTCTGCTGTTGGCAGTCTTATGTATGCTCAAGTTTGTACACGTCCTAATATTGCTTTTATTATTGGTGTACTTGGGAGATATTTGAGCAACCTTAGTGTAGGTCATTGGCAAGCTGTGAAATGATTTTTAAGGTATCTACAAGGTACTAAAGATTATATGCTCACTTACAGGATGTCTGATCACCTTGAGGTGATAGGTTATTCTGATTCTGATTATGGCGATTGCCCTGATGATCACAAATCTACATCAGGATATATTTTTATACTTGCTAGAGGTGTTGTATCTTGGAAAAGTGTTAAACAAACACTTACAGCGACTTCAACTATGGAGGTAGAGTATGTGGCTTGTTATGAAGCTACTCAACAGGCAATATGGTTGAGGAATTTCATTTATGATCTTCATCTTGTGGAGAGTGTTTCCAGACCTCTAACCATATACTGTGACAACTCTGCTGTGGTGGGCTTCTCTCAAATATGCAAAAACTCCAAGCATTCGAAGCATTTTGATACAAAGTATATGTTTGTTAGAGAGAAGGTTAAGGAACTTCAGACCTATATAGAGCATATACCCACCGATCTTATGGTGGCAGATCCTCTAACCAAAGGCTTAGCTGTTAAAGTTTTTATGAATCATGTAACCCATATGGGTCTATTTAGATTTTTTTTTATGCCTTGGATTAGTGGGAGTCTATCTTTTATGTTAATTTTGATAGCAACATTGTATTTGAGTATTTTGTTATTTAGTCTAGAGACTTTTGCTTATAATTGTTGCTATTATTGTTATTGCCATATACTTTATTGATGTACTGCGCAGATATGTTTAAATGTTTGTATATATATATGACATTTTGTTGGAGACATTTTATACCCAGTCTCATTTTGTTGTTCTGAGATATTTTGTTAAATCTTAGTTGGCATCTTAGGTGGATGCTTAGGCCATTTTGTTTGGAATTGCACAAACGGATCACCATTTTATGTGCATTTCCTTATGACACATTTTGTTTAGGTCATTGAGGTGTAGGTATCTTACATATATGTTATCAGTACTCCTATCGGGTCTGATTTCTATACTGTTGAGGTACTTGTAACCTCATTTTTGACCTATGATTGAGAGATTGTTGGTTCTACTTTGACATCTTATTGTGACCACATATTTTTATATTAATATGAGAATTTGTTTATGTTGTTCATTGATGTTGGTTATGCTGTCCAAGTGGGATAATGATAGAATTTTATCATAATTTTGTGGACTAGCATAATAAACATAATTTTGGACAAATCCCGATTAATTAGATGTCAATGGTACTTTTCTCATACGTGTCATTGGGCCTATGTTCATGGACTTGCTATGATGAGTAGGTTTGGCCTATGTATTGTAATACACAGGAGACCCTACTGCTAGCTAACTTTAAATACAGTCGCCCCATTGAGAACTGTACGGGTTTTTTAATCAGGGTTTGGAATAGCAATAGTCAATTCTCCGTGTCTCTGTCACTTCGCTTCACAGAAAACAACGATAGATTTAATTGTTCCTCAATTTCTAGGTGTTTATCCATCCAATTATTGAATCTAGTATGTTGCAATCTTAGGGTTAATCTAATTGTGCTGAGTAATTGTGAAATTAATCTGTAATTTTGAATTGATTTTTCTTCAAAAAAAGATCGTAACTACTTAAGAAGATTTGAACTTGGGAGATTCTGGGAGAAGATCTCTTTCATCCTAAGTTTTCTGTTTATATAGCGAAGTACACACTATTCCACGTACATTTTAGCAATCCAAGAGTTACATGTCCTTGCAAAGCCTTTCTTTTTTTCTTTCAAATGTCCCTGCATAGCCTTTTCTTTTTTTTTTCGTTAACTTATGGAGGGTACAATGTATGAAGTTTTACTAAATTATCTACTTTTGTTATCCTCCCAAAGGCTAGCTAGTACAAATCAGTAGTGTCTAAAACTAAAGCAATAACAAATTATAAAGTGTCCAATTTTCTAAAACCTTTTTAATTCAGTCCTAAACTTTTAAATTTTTTAATGAAGTCACTAATTTTTTATAACCCTAACAACTATAGTTCAAAATGTTAATTTTGTTAATATTTAGTTTTTTATGACATGTAAGCATCTACGTGCAAAATTAATTGTCAACTAATCATTCTCGTGAACTACAATACCTCTCAATGTGCAAAAAAGGTTATGAGTTGGATGTTTTACTCTACATAAATCATTAGTTAACAATTAATTTTTACATAGACGCCTACATATCATGGATAAAAAAAGACTTTGTTAACCAACTTAGCAAACAATTAACAGAACTAACGATTTGAGCAGAGTTGTTAAGGTTATAAAAGGTTGATCACTTAATTAAAATTTTAAGAATATGGGAACTGAATTAAAAAATCTCAACAAGTTGAGCACTTTAGAATGTGTTATCCCAAAACTAAAGATATGGTAGCTTTTATTATAAATAAACTTGACTTTTTGAAATTTTATAGTATGGTTAAATGAGTAGTTAAATGGTTAAATTTTAATAAATTTAGGTTATTTAAGAATGTCTTAAAATGGTATACGTCTAGATTTAAATGAACCTAACATTAAGTCATTTATTATTACTTAAATGGAGTCGTGATGAAATAAATATCAGTAATTTTTCCTATTATAAAGATTTTATTGTATTATTGAAATTATTTATTCCTTTGTATTTTACCATTAAATGAATTTAAGTTAGTGAATCAAGAATTCTCTATTGACTTTATAAATAACCATGTAATGTTTGATTTTGTGCAAGAGAGGTAAGAATAAAAGTTCTATTACGAGAATATGCTTTCTTTGTTGATTATGCGAATGTGTAATTGTTTTTGATCTTATATTTTTTTAACGATGTGGTATTAAAGCCAAATATGGCATCAATATTGAGCCTTTATGTCTTTCCACTATCCACAATTCATCAAACTCAATTATAAGAATTGAGTAATTAAGATGAAGATCATTCTCAATTTATAAGGTGTATGAGATGAAGGCAATAAAGGCTATGTAAAGCCTTAAGATGTGACAAGCTTCATTAAAAAAAAAAAGCTTTGGAGAAGGATATGAAGAAAGGTTATGGTGAATTTATCATCATCCATCAAGGTTCAATAGACCCGCTAAAGACCCGAACCATAGAGTACTTATTACTGGCGCCACGGATAGATATGCTAAGAGTAAAATTCGAGAAAAAGATTCAATTGTATGGGAAATACTTCAAAATAACCAATGAAACTGTATCAAATAAGGCATGGAAAACGCTTTAAAATTTGGTGATGGATTTGATAAGTTGAAGAAGGTGTGATTTTCAACTATTAAGGGTGAGTTTAAGACACTCTGGAGAATCCATTTTAGAGTACTTAACAACATTCCTATGAGTGGTGAATCAAATGAAGGTGCTTCTTAAAACCATTCAAGATGTTCAACTTGTAAAAAAGGTCCTATGGTATCTTAACTCGAAATTCAATTATATAATAGCAGTTATTGAATAATCTAAAGACGTGAGTATTATGACCATAGATGAACTAAGTGGACTATCTTATTAAGAAAGGATGAATGACAATATGAAGGATGTAGTAGTAGAACAAGCTTTACTAACAAAGTTACACTACAACGGAATGTACTTTTAGTGACGAAAAATTTTGTCGTTAAAAGTTCCTAAATCGTCGCTAAAGACCATTAACGATTTATATTCGTCACCAAATCCCTGTACATAAAAATATTGTTGAATAATTTTTGACGATGAGCTTTTTATGTAGCTAAATGATACTAGCGACTATTTTCTAAATAGTCGTCAATAACTTTTTCTTACATTATATTTTTGTAGCCAAAATTATTAGCTACGTCTCTGTAAACATAGGTAAAAAAATTTAGCAACATTTTTGGTAGTGTAGCTAATAATTTTTGGCGATGAAAGGGAAGCATAGCCAAAAGTTTTTGGCGACAGTTTTGGTAATGTAGCCAAATTTATTTTGCTAAGTTTTATGAAACGTAGTGAAATTTTATTAGCGACAATTTTGGAAACATAGCCAAATGTTTTTAGCTACATTTTGAAAATTTTTATATAAATTGTTATTAAATATTTTTATCATATTAATTATAATTACTAGTGACTTTTTAAATCTATGTTATTGTATGTAATTTTTAGATTTTTTATTTTATAATTTATTATACAAAAATATAATAAGAAATAATTGGAAATTAGAAGCATTGTGTATAAACAATTAAATATCATTAAATGTTAATTACAAGCGTTAACAAAAAAACTCATGTACAAAATAAAAATACAAAATTTAGTTTAATGACTAAGAATCGTTTTCATTGTCACTACTTACATCATTCAAGCCAAGTAATTTTTTGACCATCTTTTCAAGCTTAGCTAACTTTTTTTCATTACGTTGTAAGTTTTGTTCACTATGTTCTAATTTAGCCTTAAGTGACTGGTTCTTATCTTGAAGATGCTAAACATATGTAGGTGTTGATAAGGATGAAGTAGTTAGCTTAGGCCCAAACCCAAGATCTTGATGAGGATGAATCAAGAAAGGGTCTTCTTGTTGTGATTCCTAGGCTCGTGAACTATTTCACTAATAAGCTTCATGAGAGCTACATCACAAGTTTCCAGCCTATATACCATCCTAGGGGTTTATTATGCAAAGGATCATCCATAACAGATCGAACCTATTACACATGCAGTAAAAACTTATGTTATTCATACAACTACTCATTAATGATTATAAGAATATTCTAAACAATAACAAAAAACCAAGAACTCCTTTGCATTCACACAAAACCCAAACATAAATTCTCATATTATCAAAGCAAAACATATTATAGACAATAGTTGGACGACTTATTTGGATAGACGGACAACCGCAAACTACAAAAAAGAGGGACGAGGTTAGATGATTATCGACGCTCTTCAACATAAATCAGGGCCTGCGAAAACGACAATTTCACATTTAATATAATACACTTGTTTAAAATTTTTGTATTTATATCTTTTACATGCAACGTCGTAATCCTAATTTCACCAATGATATAGGTGCTTTTACAATGAGATAGTAAACTAATGCATTTTTTGTTCTTTTTGTAAGCTTATTAGTGTATCAATATTCATAAGACATACATAAACAATAATATACATAAAACTTAGCCTAAAAAACACCCAAACTAACATATACATAAACAATAATATACATAACAATGTTAAGAAAGTATATACACAAAACTCAGCCTATAAACCACCCAAACTAACCTTTATGGACCTCCTAGGTAGGAAAGTTGAGAAAGTATATACATAAAATACAAATCAAGCATTTTTGGCATTATGATAACTTGGAAATAAAGTTCAAAATTCCAATTAAGCTCTTTTGTTTGTCAACCTCAAGAATGAAGTCACTTTAAAGTTAAAAATCCTAAGACTTTTTACATCTTTTTCAATTAAGTATTAAAATTCCATTAGACATGTTAACTTTATTTAGACATTCATCTAAACATGTTTTTTCAATTAAATATTAAAATTTCATTAGACATGTAAACTTTGCAAAAAAGAACATTACACCTTCCAGCCTTCTTTGAGTACACCTATGTTTAATTTGAAAAAACAAAATTATATGTTTGTTTAATTTGAAAAAAAAATTCATCCTTCTAACACTATATTATAATAAGCAAGCTTTTTCCAATAACTTTGAATATGATTTAGAATCTAATACTAAATTTTAATACTAATACTAAATTTAATTAAATAAAAACCTTAGCTCCAAATTACAACACTAAGCAACTAAGCTAATGTGCTTTATTGTAATCTAATTACGAAACAAATAACTTTGAAAGGACATTCGTTCCTTGTCAACACGAAACACTAAAAACCTAAAAGAACTTTCATCGAACACTTTATATAGGCTTAAAAAATTCAACCCTAACTAACATCAAAATTATGTCTTTTCCCTTTCTTCACCAACATTAACATATACAAACAAACATTAAACCCTTAACAGTCCAAATAAATGCAAACAACTTAAAGCTTCACCCTAAAACCGAACATGAACATGTCATTTAAGAATAATAATGAAACAAGAAAAAACTCAAAATAAATGCATCAACTATTTACCTCGACTACAATTGTAGGGAGATGATGGAAGAGAAAATGAAGAGAACATGATGAACGGATGAAGAGAAGGGAAGACTAAAAGGATTTGTTCAAAAAACGTTGAAGGGAAAGAGAAGAGAAGAGGAGGCATGAATAAGACCTAGGGAGACAAAGAGGTGAACAAGACTCTTTTACTAAAAATTGAAGTTAAAATTTTCAATATGGTCAAGGAAGAGAAAGAGGAAGATTCAATTTTGGCATAAATAATACAAAAAATGGAAAACACAAGTTAAAAATTATTCATCTGGTAAGAATAACCATTATTTTTTAGCATTTTTTAAGAACGAAGATAAGATAATATTTTGTAGAAGCCAATGAAGATGTACCAAATGAAACTTTACTACTTATGGTAAAGGATGATCTAAAAGATGAAAAGAACATATGATAGCTTGATAATGCATTTAGCAATCATATGATAACTGATAAAAGCAAATTTACTGAAATAGACTTATTAACAAGATGATTAGAACTAGCAACAAGATGTTTTTATTGAACTTGCATACTACATAGACCATATCTTTAAAAAGTGCCATCAACGATTCTTTATGGATTTGATATATGAGGTACGTATATATGAATTTTCAAGGGCTTAAAGCTTTGGTAGAAAATAAGATCGTAAGAGAAATTTCAACTATATATTATCTTGAGCAACTATATAAGTCATTTTGTTTAGAAAGTATTTAAGGAAAAGCTTTCTAAACCAATCAATTTTAAGAGCTACCAAGCGACTACAACTTTTTTATGCAAATTTTTATGATCTAATAAATCTTCAATCTTTTAGTAAAATATCTTACTTTATTCTCTTAATTAATGATTATAGTAGAAAGATATTAGTGAAAATTTAGAACTACAAATTTGAAGCTTTTGATTTGCTTAAATGATGTAAGATTTTGGTTGAGAAAGAAGTGATTTTGAGATTAAAACTTTAAGATTTGAAGAGCTTAAAATTTTACTTATGATAAATTTAAGAGTTTTTATAAGCTACACAAGATTTTTCATCTTTTTACAATGCCTAGATCTCTCTAACAAAGTAAATACCAGAGAGAAAAAAAAATCTAACAATTATGAATATAGCAAGAATCATGTTGAAAAACAAGATGATGCCTAAGGAGTTTGATAGGGGTGAATTATAGTGTGTTTTCTAGGTATTATAGTGTGTTTTAGTGTTTTCTTAGAAGATAATCATATTTTCAAGACTTAAATTTATGTTTTTGTTAGTGTTTTTATGTGTTTTATTTAATTGATTATTTTTTAAGACAAGAATTATTGGGGAGCCATAGGTCGATGAGTGAAATTACAGTATATTTACCTTACAAATGCTCCTCCTTTCTTACATCTTCTACTTGTTTAGGTTGTAGCAAACACCAAACACCAAACACCTTCAACAGCCTATGAAGAACACGCAAAGATGAAGAAAAATTAGTGTGTAAGGGTGGTTAGAGCATCAAACAAGATGAATTCAAGTAGATGCTTAATTGACAGTTAGATTATAAACGAGTTACATGCAATTAAACTTATGCAACAATTGTATGAACAAACCTTAAGATCACTCCTCTCAACCACCAAAAATCTTCTCGACCCACAGCCTCTTAATTGAGTGTGTTTTAGCTTAATATAAGCATATCATGAATGGTTTATGCCACTTGAGTTAACTCTTAATCTAAGCAAATCATGAAGGGTTTCGTGATGCCAATTTACCAAAACATAAGTGAATTAACACACGAACTGTTCAATAGTTAATTATTTGAATTAAGAACCTTTCTATAGACAATTCCCGTGCAATTCATCCCTTCACCATCCTGTAGCCCACTTGATTCGGAGTATGGGCTATGTGTCAACTCCCACTAAACTAACTATGTCACATCTAGTCCAAGTGATGTTAGTTCTTGTCCTGGGGATCTCATTACTTTATGTGTCATTGAAGCCTCTCTTCGTGACACATAATTGCTCTAGCTAGAGACTCCCACGTGATGACCCTGATAAGAGGCAATCGATATCATCTCCTTCTATCAGGAGTGGT
This sequence comes from Erythroxylum ulei, assembly GCA_027564395.1. Lineage (NCBI taxonomy): Eukaryota > Viridiplantae > Streptophyta > Magnoliopsida > Malpighiales > Erythroxylaceae > Erythroxylum > Erythroxylum ulei. The sequence continues at coordinate 52,176,883 of JANITX010000212.1, read as the reverse complement.
GAATCTTTTATTGGCTACCCAATTACCTTTGAATATGAATAGTTGTATACAATCATCACCTTATGAGCGACCTCGTCTTGAGGCAACAAGGAATGGTGTCCAAGCACAAGATTAGTATCCAAGATATCCTTGAGTGCCTCAAGTCTAAGGATATTTGCACCATTGCTATGATTAGATTAATCATTGACATTTGATAAATCATCCGTATAATAATCTCATAGCAGGTCATCCGATGTACTTACTACTCTTAGTAAGCATCCATATGTTAACTCTAAACTCTTATAATTTATAAGATCCATTGCTTGATCAAATCAAGGAATATAATGTGTGCTAGTTTATTTAGATTAACAATGTCTTGTCTCATTAATCCTATGACTAGGGATAATTTAGATACTAACATAAGTGCACATGATAGGAATCTCATTATCATAATCTCATTGTGATTTCCTTCATGCTATGTTTTGTATCATGAACTTCATTAATTCAATTTAAGATGGAAATCAATTCATAAATAAATGAACATCAAATTAATGAAAATTGCCTTTCACTTTATTAACCAAAATAAAGTTTGTATCAAAGTGCTAAAGGTGATTGCCTTTAGAGCACTACTCTAACAATCTCCCACTTGTACTAAAGCCAATCGCCTTTGTTTCTAATATCATAGGTGAGTACACTAGAATTAAATCTCATTTAAGGAAGTGGCTTAGTTAAAGGATTAGCGAAGTTCTGATATGTGGGCACTCTCTCTATCTTCACATCACCTCTATCAATGATCTCCCTGATTAGATGATATCTTTTGAGTATGTGCTTGGACCTCTGATGAGACCTTAGTTCTTTGGCTAGAGCAATATCCCTATTATTGTCACAATACAACAGTATAAAGTCTATAATGCTCGGAAACACTTGAAGTTCCATAATGAACTTTTTGATCCAAACAACTTTTTTTAGCGCTTCTGTAGCTATAATGTACCCTAACTTGGTCATTGAATCTGCAATCATCTCTTATTTGGAACTCTTCCAATTGACTGCTGCACCATTCAATGTCAAAATATAACTTGAATAGGATTTGGAGTCATCTTGGTCAGATTGAAAACTTGCATCTATATGTCTGCTCACTATGAGATCTACATCTTTATATACCAAAAATACATATTTAGTCCTTCTCAAGGACTTTAGGATATTCTTTACAGTCACCCAGTGACACTCACTAGGATCTTATTGGTATCTGCTCGTTAACACTTAGAGCATACGATATATCAGGTCTTGTACATAACATAACAAACATGATTGATCCTATTATCAAAGCATACAGGATCAAACCCATGCGAGTCCTCTCATCTTACGTCTTGGGACACATAGATTTTGAGGGTTTTATCCCATGAGTCAAGGGAAGAAACCCTCTCTTGGACTGCTCCATGCTAAACCTGTTTAGCACTTTATCTATGTATGTAGGCTATGAAAGACCTAGCAACCTCTTTGATTTATCTCTATAGATCTTTATTCTCAATATATAAGTTGCTTCTCCAAGGTCTTTTATGGAGAAATTCTAGGAAAACCAAATTTTGATAGATTGTAAACTTGAGACATCATTTCCTATTAGTAATATGCCATCCACATGTAACACAAAGAATATGATAGCACTCCCACTAACCTTTTTGTACACACAAGTTTCATCCAGATTTTGTTAGAAACCAAACTCTTTGATTGCACATAAAATCGGATGTTCCAACTCCTAAATGCTTGCTTCAATCCATAAATAGATTTCTGAAGCTTGCATACCTTTTTGCCATCTTTAGATATGAAGCCCTTAGGTTGTATCTGTAAACGATCTAGAAGGGGGGGTTGAATAGATCTTTAACCTTTTTCGTAAAGCTCAACAAAAAATCAGAAGTTAGTACACACAAAACAATTTAAACAAAATTAGATGTAAAGAGTAGGGAAGAAAAGCAAACACTGTTTTTATAGAGGTTCGGTGCTAAGACCTACGTCCTCTACCTA
>JANITX010000212.1:52120400-52137627 GCA_027564395.1 Erythroxylum ulei | reverse complement strand
CTCTCCTCAACGGTGAGAGCACAGTATATCAATTTCATTGCTCTTGCGTTGATGTAGGCTTGCTTCCAATCATTGTCATCATATTCCAGCTCCGTTTTTACCTCTCCATTTTCTTTTACCGGAACATGTGGACCGAAGATGATGATCTTCCAATACTCCACTCCCTCGCTTATAATATGATACTTCATAGGATTTTTCCAAGAAGAATAGTTAGTGCCATTAAACAAAGGAGGGCGATTATTAGTGTTACCTTCTTCCGCTAGGTTATTGTGTGCCATCCCTGGATGCTTCTGCTCTGATACCAATTGTAAACGATCTAGAAGGGGGGTTCAATAGATCTTTAAATCTTTCCGTAAATTTCTATAAAAATCAGAAGTTAATTTACAAAAAAACAAGTTAAACAAATTTAACCGCAAAGAATAGGGAAGAAGAGCAAACACTGTTTTTATAGAGGTTCGGTGCTAAGACTTACGTCCTCTACCTAACTCCCACTTAGGATTTGGCAAATCACTTTACTGCACACTTTTTAGTTTAGTGTGAACTTTTCAATACAACTTGACTTCCGGCTCAAGCTAATCCTAACAATCGATTTGTTTTCTAGCACAAATCCTACCTCACAATTCGATCTGTCTTCCCGGCACAAATCCTACCACAAGAGTGATTCTCCTCTAATCACTCAATTCACAATAACAATGATTGAAATTGAAACAATAGTGCTCAGTATAGCAGAATAGAATTAAGAACAGGCTATGAGCAATTTGAGAGCTATAAAATAATGGATGATGATCAGTTTATCGCACTACTCGATCCTTCGATGTTTTCACTATTTATTTGCAGACTTGAGATGAATATAGCCGTTGTGGATCTCCTTCTAGCTGTTGCTTGATTTCTTATAGACGTTGCTTGATTTCCTCCTTTCCATTTATGATTGATTTGGATGAATTTTGTTCAGCTCTATCTGATAGTCGACTGGTCGATATGTGTCAGTCGACTGGAACCGGTGTTTTTATGAAAAATTTCATCTTCGCTCCTCGATCAGTCGACTGAAATGATTTCAATCGACTGGAATGATCTTAGTCGACTGGAATGATTATCCAACTTACAGTTCTCTTGTTTTCAGTCGACTTGCAATGTTCTGGTCGACTTGATTAAGCCCCACTTTACAGATATGATAATTCTCAGTCGACTTGGAATGTTCTGGTCGACTGGGGCCAGCTACAACGGACATATTTCAGATAATCTTGAACTTTAAATGTTGGGATACGTATCTTTGATTATAATCTTCACAACAATCATCTTTTGCACATTGTTTATCTCTTGAACGTTGGTGATGATCACTAACTTGATTTGCATGTTGTCTATCTCTTGATTTGTAGATATGTCACTCTTAAATTGTATTAATCCTTTAATTGCAATCCAAATCACCTGAAATAATTTCTTAACCAATTCTATACATTTTATTATTATCAAAACATAAGTAGGATTTAATTTGTCAACCACCATTGGTCCAACAGTATCATATATACATCCTCAGCTAGGTTTCCATTCAGGAAAGCCATCTTCACATCCATTTGTCATATCTCATAATCATAACGAGTAGCAATGGCTAGGAGTATTCTAATGGATTTAAGCATAGATACGAGGCTAAATGTCTCGTCATAGTTAACTCCTTATCTTTGACGATATCCTTTAGTGACTAGCCTCACTTTATAGGTAATCAAATTACCATCCATGTAAATTTTCTTCTTGAAAATCCACTTACACCTTATGGGTTTTCACCCTTCGGGTGGATCAACCAAAGTCCATACTTGGTTTTCAAACATGGAATCCATTTCGAACTTCGTGGCTTGAATTCATTTTTCAAATTCTGAACTCTTCAGAGCCTCTTCAAAGGTTGGAGACTCATCGTCCTCTATGAGCAATTTCATTATATTCACTTACGAGAAATCCATATCTCTCTGGAACATTACGTATCCTACTTAACCTACGAACATTTTGTGTGTTAGAAGGTTTAAATGTTGTCTCATATCCATAAACAACAATCTCAGGTTCAGGCAATTGAGTTGCATTTGTTTGAGCATCATGAACTGTAACAAGTTCAACTTTACTCCTACTGTCTTCTCTTAGAAGAAACTCTTTCTATAAAAAGACAGCATGCTTTGAGACAATCACTTTTTGCTATAAAGCATTATAGAACTGATATCCAATTGTTTCCTTAGGATATCCTACAAATAGACATTTATCAAATTTCACTTCAAGCTTGTCTAATTGAATCCGCTTCACATAAGTTAGACAACCACAAAATTTCATATGAGAAAGATAGGTTTTTTGTTAGTCTATATCTCATATGGAATAACATCAACTGCTTTTGAAGGGACTTTGTTTATCACATAAATAACAGTCTCGAGTGCATAACCCCAATAGGATTTCGGTAGATCTACTAAGCCTATCATTGACCTTACCATGTCCAAGAAGGTTTGGTTTCTTTTTTCAGCTATACCATTATGTTGCAGTGTTTAAGGTGGAGTCTACTGGGATACAATCTCATTATCCCTGAGATAACTTAGAAACTCCTCTTTCAAGTATTCACCACCTCGATCTGATTGAAATGCCTTGACACTTTTATCGAGTTATTTCTCTACTTCATGTATGAATTGTTTTAACATTTCAAATGCTTCAGACTTGTATCTCATTAGATACGCATACCCATATCATGAATAATCATCGATAAAGGTAATGAAGTACAGAAAACTACCTCTGGCATGAATGGACATCGACCCACATACATCAAAATGAATTAGGTCTAATAACCAATTCGCATGTTCACCCTTTCCTTTAAAAGGTAATTTAGTCATCTTACCTAACAAGCAAGATTCACATGTGTCATATGATTCATAATCAAATGACCTTAAGCTACCACTCTTGTATAGCTTAGACATGCGTCTCTCACTTATATGGCCAAGTTGACTATGCCATAAAGAAGATAATTTTAAGTTATCCCGTTTTTATCTTTTATTGTCATTGGTATTTAAAATTGGATTGCACATATCTAATATGTAAATACCATTACACAATGTATCAATACCATACAACATTTCATTCAACATAATTGAACAACCATTGCTTGAAAAAGTTAAATGAAATCCCATTTTATTAAGACATGAAACTGATACAATGTTCTTTCCACAATGAGTACATAATAGTAATTATCCAAAATTAACTCTATCCCATTAAGAAGATACACAACATAGGTTTCGATGGCTAATGCAGCAACTCTTGCTCCATTTCCCATACGTAAGTCCATCTCTCCTTTCTTGAGCAGTCTACTATCCCTATGGCCCTATCAACACATATGTGTAAACTACATCTGGTATCTAATAACCAAATATTATGATCAGAAATAGTATTAACCTCAATGACAAATAACATATCTGGAGTAGACGGTGGAGCATCTAATGCCTTCTTCTACTTCAGTGACTCCAGATAGGCTTTACAGTTCCTCTTCCGATGCCCTTCCTTATTGAAGGAAGCATATTCCCTTTGGTGTATTCTCTTTTACCTTCTTCTTGGCTACACCTCCCACTAGCTTCTATGACTTCTTCTTCTTCTTTTGGTTACTCTTATAAGAACCAGAAGCAAAGTCCACCAGCATTATAGCCTTATCGTCCTTCCTAACAATTTGCTCAGCTGTTTTAAGTAGATTAATCAGCTCAAGTATCGAGGTGGATATTTGGTTCATCCGATAGTTAAGCACAAACTGTAAATAACTATTGATCAAACTAGCTAGAATTATATGGTAGACTATTGTATGAGCATCCATAGCCTCTTGCTACTTTTGCAGCTCTGGTGACGTAGAGACCAGCATAATACAACTAGCTAGCTCACTATCATCCAGTAGCTTCTTGTAAGCTTTTTGATCCTCATTAGAGGTATCAGTAGTAGGGAGATCGGGAAGTGGCTCATCTAGGACATATCCTAGTTTCTTAGATTTGAGAACAATTCTCAAATTCTGTAGCCAATCTAAGAAGACATCATGGCGATTCAATAATCTAGAAGAATTAGAGAGAGCGTTAGAATGTACATAAATGCATATCGATAAGGACTTTAATCACATGCATTATGGTTCCCAATATTTTATCCGAATCTATAGCCCTTACTATGAATTCGAGAAAACTTATAGTTTTCCTATTGGGTTGATATCGAACATCACTAAGAATGACCTTGAGTTTGCCCAACAAGCCGCCTTAGGTCAATCGGTAGGTATCATTCATATAAATTACATTCAGATATGCAACTATCAGACTTGTGCCATCAACTGTTGATTTAGCACACTCATTGGGTTATCAACTCTTGATACCTATACATCCCATGTATACTACCTAACTTCGCTTCTATCCACGTTGACCTTGGGTTTACCCAAAAAATCAACGCTTCCAGTTAAGACGATCCCATTAATCCAGAAATCTAATTTCCATGGTTTGAACATATTCATATAGAGCGGGCTTAGGTTTGCCTAACAACCCAACACTAAAAATTTTTTGGTTCTTGCCATATCAATGGAAGCGTAAGTCCTAACATTTCGGTTGAGGGATTTGTTCTTAGGTCTCATCAATACTTAGATGGACTTATATATATCTCACATATATATTTAGATAGTTACTATAACTGTATGGCATGATTATAGACGCTTCAATTAAATTAAGCCTATGTCCATAACCACCCTATCATGTCAATTTATCCAACCCTTAAAATGCATCTAATGCATGTAACACACAAAGAAGGTTTAATTTAGGTTGTGACTTGACTATGCATCTAAAGTTTGTGATTTGATTCAACTTTTGAATCGAATCGGGTGCTAATGTTAGTCTTGGGTAATTCAAATTATGAATGTGATTTGATTAGGAACCCTAAAATTCAATTATTTTAATGTCCAAATTAAACACTTTAGTTTTGGTACACATGCCTTTTCTAGTCACACTGGAAATGCAATGCTCTACTTGGATTAATTAGTCATCTAAAACATCCCTAGGTAATCGCAAATTTATCAAGGAAATTTCGACACAAGCATAAAATATCTTGACGGCCAAAATTATCAAGATACATGAGTTAACCTACTAGACACTAAAGAGACCGATTCGATGTTCGAAAATTTTACAAAACCCCAATTTCAAGCACATGCATTTAGCATGCTACTAGCATCAAAATAATACATTTCTTATCTAATAAATGTTTCAAGGTCTTACAGCTGAAACACATACATATATTTCATTAAATAAGTCAGCCCCATCAACTTTCAAAAAACTGACCAATGTTGACTTTGGCTTGATCAATTAATTGAATCAAGTTCAATTAATTCTGGAAAAATTCCAAAGTCTTATCCACATTTTAAATGTTCCTAATAAAAAATTCCAAAAACTAATTCCTAGAAATTCTTTATTAACTAAAGGGAATTAGCCAGCACATCATATGTCCACTAACACTTGTCATACACCACCAGAATGCATGTAAAATCGAGAATAAATAATTAATCATTTAAAAAACAAGTGTCATGCATTTCATACATGTCGAAACATCAGATGTGCATATTCATGAAGAAAATTCGTAAAAATAATTTTTATAAAATAATTTTAGAATTTACAAGATGATTTTCAATAGATCATCTTATATAAGCATAAGTAGCTTTGATACCACTATTAAGGACCCATGGATCCATGAATCTCATGCATGGCTATACAGCAGAAGTATTGGAATCAAAATTCCAACACCACAACATTTAAGAAAATCCAGAATCCATGTGCATGTATAAGTAGAATGTAGGAATATGAAATTACAACATATTTACCTTGTAAATGCTCCTCCTTTCTTAAATCTTATACATGTTTGGGTTGTAGTAAACACCAAACACCTTCAACAACTTGTGAAGAACACGCAAAGATGAAGAAAAAATTAGTATGTAAGGTTGGTTAGAGCACTAAAAAAGATGAATTCAAGTAGATGCTCAATTGAGAGTTAGATCATAAATAAGTTACGTGCAATTAAACTAATGCAACAATTGCATGAACAAACCTCAAGATCACTCCTCTCAACCACCAGAACTCTTCTTGACCCTTAGCCTCTTAATTGAGTGTGTTTTAGCTTAATTTTGTGTGTACATAAGTGACGAACTCACTTATGTACCGTCTGTCATAAAGTGGGTCATGATCGTGACTTACTTAAAATGATAGCCATGCATACTTTTTATTTCATCCGATCTTTTATGCGTGTGACCTTTAAGTTCCTGGTTATTTTGGGCACTTGAATTAACTCTTAATCTGAGCATATCATGAATGGTTTCGTGATAATTGAATTAACTCTTAATCCAAGAAAATTATAAATGATTTCATTATGCCAATTTACCGAAACGTAAGTGAATTAATGCACGAACTCTTCGATAGTTAATTATCCGACTTATGAATCTTTCCATAGACAATTACCTTTCAATTCTTCCTTCACCATCCTATACCCTAATTGGTTCAGAGTATGGGCTATGTGTCAACTCCCACTAGACCGACTATGTCACATCTAGTCCAAGTAATGTTAGTTCTTATTCTGGGAATCTCATTACTTTATGAGTCATTGAAGACTCTCTTCATGACATATAACTGCTCTGGCTAGAGACTTCCAAGTAATGACCCTGAAAAATGGCCATAGGTATCATCTCCTTCTATCAGGAGTGGTGAATCCTTTATTAGCTGCCTAATTACCTTCAAATATCAATAGTTGTACCCATTGACCACTTTATGAGTGACCTTGTCTTAAGGCAACAAAGAATGGTGTCAAAGCACAGGATCAGTATCCAAGATATCCTTGAGTACCTCAAGTCTAAGGATATTTGCACCATTGCTATGATTAGATTATATCATTGACATTTGATACATCATCCAAATGATAATCTCATATCGGGTCATCTGATGTACTTACTACTCTTAGTAAGCATCCATATGCTAACTTTAAACATCTCATGCTTACAGTTTATGAAATCCACTGCTTGATCAAATCAAGGAGTATATCATGTGCTAATCTATTCGAATTAACAATGTCCTATCTCATTAATCCTATGAATAAGGATAATTTAGATACTAACATAATTACACATGATAGGATTCTCATTATCATGATCTCATCATGATTTCCTTCACGTTATCCTTTATATCATAGACTTCATTAATTCAATTTAATATCGACATCAATTTATAAATAAATGAAAATCAAATTAATGAAAATTGTCTTTTGCTTTATTAATCAAAATAAAGTTTGTGCAAAAGTGCTAAAGGTGATTGCTTTTAGAGTACTACTTTAACAAGAATTTGATCTTAGTTATATGTTTCAAGGGTTGTTTAATGTGTTTGATGATGAGTGGTGATAGATAGGAAAAATTGAAGAAAAAATAAATAAAGAGCTAGAAATTACGATCTGACATGATGACGAATGAGACGCACAGTTGTGCACGAAGTGGTAGCGTAGAATGAACAATTGTGACAAAGAACTGGTGAAAGGTCATATATATGATTATGCATGGGATGCATGATTGTGCAAGGAGCTTTTTCAAGTTATAATTTTTTATACTTTTAACAATTTGGGGGCTATTTTTGGAGCAAAAACATGCGGAGAGAAAAAAATCCTATAAGGTTTAAAAGTATAAAAACAAGAGAAAAACACCAAAAGGCAGCTAAAAACAAAAAAAAGGAGTTCAAAAAGAGAGAAATTTGAAGAAAAAAGTTGTTAAATTCCAACTCAAGGAAAAGAAAAGAAGACACCCAGATTCAATTCTCTACTATTTTCTTTTATTTACTTATTATTATTGAATGATAATAATGATTCAATTGGCATATATAGTTACATCTATGGATTGCTAAATTCTTTTTAGGAGTTACCCTTGATTTATTTTGTTAAAATTTACATTCTCGATGTAATGAAATAAGTTTGTGATGTTTATTGCCTTATATTCAATTTAAATCAAAAGATTAGATTGAATTATTTATTTTGCATTGCATAGCAAGAACCAGTACCTCAATAGACCTATAAACAACAAATTAATTGGCAATTGAAGAGATATTTTAATCGTTTATTAGTTACCTATAACATTCCTTCAAATCCAATTGCATAGTTAGGAAGAGTTTTGACAGATCGAGAGGTCACAATTCAATCTCTATCTATTGTAATTGAGATTATTTGGTTAGATCTCGAGAGAGGGTAATCATAATTATTGGATATCTAGGGCGTCAAGTAGTATTAAATCAAAATGGTGAAGTGAAAGCGAATAAGGATAGAAGTAATTCCTAGTTTTCATTATTGATCAATCAACCGATTCACTATTGCTTATTTCATTGTTTAAATATCAATTCTTCGTTTTTAGTTTAATTTTTAGTAATTTATCTTATTTTTTACCTTAAACAAAATTTAAAGAATTTTTGGTTGACTATTACAATCTTTGTGGAACGATACTTTTTATACTAAAAGATATGATATATATACTTGCAGTAAAGAAAGTTTTTTTAACTTAAATAAATTTTTGGCATCATTACCGAGATTTTTTTTGTAGCATTTCTATTTAAGTTAACTTGATTTAAGGATTTTAACACATTTTTTATGTGATTGTAAGTGCATGAACATAAGATCTACTAAAAGTTTAAGCAAACTCATAGACACACAAGTATTTGATATCACTAAACAAAAGAGAGCGATTCAAAAAGAAAGACACCAAGAAGTAATAGAGAGAACAATGGTGGAGTAAAGGAATAAAGGAGAATAACAAAGAACCCTTATATACTCTATGAGGCTAGGGTTTAATGCTAGGCAACAATGAATAATAAGACCATCAGTGCAGATTAATACTTTTGAAATTAAAATGGCGTTGCTAAATATGATACAAATTAATGTCAAGTTCTATAGACTAGCCAATGAGGATCCTAATGCCCATTTAGCCAAATTTTTGGAAATTTGTGACATATTCTAATACGATAGGTTGTCAAAAGATGTAGCCAAGACGAGGCTCTTTCTGTTCACACTTAAAGATTGAGTCAAGACATGGTTTAATTCTCTTAACCTAAAGGATGTTACAACATGGGAGCAACTGGTGTAAGCCCTTTTGGCTAAATGTTTCCTATTGACAAAGACCATTAAGATCATAAAGAAGATAAACAATTTCCAATCAAGCTAAGGGAAGTCATTGTGTGAAGCATGAGAGAGATTCAAAGAGTTGCAAAGGAGCTGTCTATTTCATAAATTGACCAAAGAGTTCCTTTTGCAAACAATCTACAATGGTGTGAATTCGTTTATACAAAGTACCATAGATGTAGCAGTTGGTGGTTCTCTAGTGAGGAACACAATTGATGTTATGCATGTTTTTTTTGGAAGAGATAGAAAATATCAATTTTCTATAGACATCGGAGAGGAATAAATAGCAAATAACCTTTAAAGGTCATAAAGAAGTGCTTTTGGTGGATACGACGACAATGTTATTGGTTGAAGTAGCAAACTTAGGTAAACAACTTAACAGCCTGAAAGCCACTTCTTCCAACCCACTCAAGGTAGTTTAGCACAAATATGAATTATGTGAACTAGAAAGTTATGTCTCAACTGATTAAGCATTGAGTAGCTAAACTATATAGCAACATAATATGGTCAGGGTAGTAATAAACCTTATTTAAATACTTATAAGCCTGGGGGAAAATCCACCCAAATTTTTATTTTTCTAATAATGATGCAGGGAATCCAATGAGAGCTTAAGGCCCACTAAGATTTTAGAAAGATAGGCTCAGTTTATTGGAATCAAAGATGGAAAAGTTGATGGATGTTTCAAATTCCAAATTTATGAACCAAGATGAGAGCCAAAAGAGGATGGAAAGTAAGTTCCATCAAATTGCAAAGAACTATGCATCTTCCATCCATAATTTAGAGGTTCAAGTGGGATAATGAGCTAATACATTGTCTATAAGAAATATGAGGAGTCTCTCCGGCAACACAAAATCTAATCCAAGGTAGTAACTAAAGGCCATCACATTTAGAAGTGGGAAAGAGTTGGAAGAACCAACCAAGAAGAAAGTTGAATCATACCAAATAGAAAATTAAGAGAAAAAGGACAAGAAAAAAGAGAAGAAAGAGGAAACTCCATATGTTCCTCCCCCTCTATATGCACCAAAGATTTCATTTCCACAGAGACTACAGAAGAATTAAACGGATGTGCAATTTGCAAAGTTCATAGAGAAGATAAAGAAATTGCAAATCAACTTATATTTTGTGGAAATTTTGGAAAACATGCCCAAGTACGCAAAGTTCCTCAAAGATATACTATCAAATAAGGTAATTTGGGAGGATAATCAAAAGGTCTCTTTAATTGAAAGTTGTAGCTCCATCATTAGTAGTCATATGCCTTTAAAATCAAAGGACCAGGGAGTTTTACCATACCTTATATTGTTGGTAATTTAGAATTGACTAAATGTTTATGTGACTTAGGTGGAAGTATTAATCTTATACCTTTATCAACTAATAGATTAGTTGTTAATAGTCCTTAGAAAGGTAGTATTATAAGATAGGAATTTTCATGGTCCAATAATCAATAATTCAATTGCATAATAAAGATTTAAAATTTAAGAATACTTAGGGGGATTCATCATCTAGGTACTATTTATTTAATGTCAACTTTTCCAAGTATTTTCCTTTGTCTGAGGTCAGTATTTTTCAATCTTAGTTTAGTTTTTTAGTTTAAATTTTAATTAAATCCATAATATGTTTCGATGGTTAGATAATAGGAAAAAGGTTAACACTAATACTTACAATCCTTATGGGATTGATCTACACTTGCTCATGCTAGCAACAGTTACACCGTGCACTTGCAATTTTAAAATTCATAAATTCTTATAAGTTTAATAATAAGTCAATCAAGTTTTTGGCACTATTGTTGGAGATTCGTAATATTAGCAATATGCATGTTAAAGTCTAGTAACTTTAAGTGTAAGGTTTTTAAATTTGCCTAACTATTTTCCATGGTGCACACATTTACAGAGAGTTACACGCTCGTGTAGACTTGCATGGTTAGATATATGCCCATGTAACAGACTATGTAAGTCTGCGAAAGTTTACATGCTTGTTTTTAATTTTCAAGAGTCAGTCACTTACATGGTCAGCTACACGGTCATTAAGTCTGAAATAGTTTTAATTTTGCTCTTCCTTCTTCATTTTTCTTATTCTTTCTTCTCTCTCTACTCTCCTTTTGTCACCACTCTCCCTCTCTAACCTATATCAGCATTTTTCTTGCCAATTTGAGACACCCAAGTAAGTATTCTTATTAATTTCACTTGTTTATGCATGAATAATTGGGTATTTTGAAAGTTTTAGGGATTTTTCACCACAAACAAGCTAGGGTTAGACTTTTGAGATTTTGCAAAAATTTGCTTGATTTTGTGGTCAATTATGGTTTAATAGTTGAATTTTATCCTTACCCATATGATTTATTAATTCAATTTGATGAATTGCATGTGTATTGGATAAAATTTCACTTGGAATTGCGAATTTGTGTGATTTTACTCATTAATTGTTAAATTGTGATATTTTTGTGTGAAATTATCAGTAATTAATTTTTAATAGTTAATTGAAGTTGTTTTATTTTTAATTTAATCTCAATTTTGATTTTTAGATGAATTCAATGTTTAATTTTGTTAATTTTGCATAATAGTTATATTAGGTTTGTTAATTTCAATTTTGGGGTTAATTTTGTAATTTGATAATTAGATTAGTTTTATTTGTTAAGTACAATATTTTTATTTCACTTTTGTCATTAATTAGGTTAGTAGTTAATTTTCTGATTATTTTGTTTATTTACTTATTATTTGCATCAGATTATTCGTTTGTGATTTTGCAATGTGTTCAATTGTCAATTTTCTATTTGATTTTCACATTTAACAAATTAGTGAGCATAAGAAATAAGTGTGGGGAAAGGGTACTTTCATAATTTATCTATGGCTGTCTCACATTTATTAAAAGTTTCAAGCATAACGATGGGACCACGAAGCGCAAAAGAAGTACCAAGGAAGGACAATGAGGTAAAGGTCCTCTGGAGACTCGATGGGAGCTTGTATAGTCCAACCACTAGAGCAACCTTTAATGCTACTTTTTAATGCTACGACATATAAGGAGCAATATCAACAACTCAAGGAGAAGACATTTGTAATAGGCTGTATTATTGACTGAGGGGTGTTGGGAGAGGTCGGTTTGGTCTAGTAGGTTCATGGAGAATGGTCCCATTTTTTGAGATCATTGAGCCCTTATACTAGGAGCTAACACTTGAGGTGTTCTCCACGTTCTTTTTGGAGAAAGGATGACACCACTAGGACTGACCGAACATAATCCAATTCCTACTGCTAGGGAATGTGATCCGAATGAGCTATTTAAAGTTTTCCATCATGATGGGGTTGTATGACCAAGAGTTTGTGGGGATGCAAGCTTACCTAGCCTTATAGATAGACTTATCGTATAGGATGTCCTCTCGACAATTTTAAAGTACAATTATCGAGGAAGGTGACCACGACTTAAGTAGATCCAAGGCCTCATCTCTGATGGCTTTGTCAAAATTTTGGATGTGTTATACCTGTAAAGCATAAGTGAGAGGATGATTATACACCTGGGGCATACATTAGTCCAATTTATCTAGCATCAAAGCAAGGAGAGGAAGGTCAACATAATTTGTGTTGAGCCTTACATGATAAGGCTTGCACAATGGATATGGGTCTTCAACAGATTACCAACGATGTGACTAGTGGGTACCATGGCTGTGCTGAATCTCAAAGTGATGAAGCACATGCATATGGTGAACAAATGGTAGGGACTTGCGGGTGACATCTACCACCTGATTGGCTTTCTTAACGAGCCAAAAGCATCAAAAGGAGCCATACATAACTGAGTAGCCACCGCAGCCATATTCACTGCCATCCTAGATGGGATGGGTGGCATAAAAGGAGGATAGAGCGGAAGTACCAAGGATGTGGACGTCACAACCGGACCAGCTGAAGATAGCTAAACTGGAGAGACATATAGGGTAAGTTATGGGTACTTAATGTACTATCCGAGTATAGAAATAAGAGATTATGGGGAGGATAGGACATCTTAAAACCTATAATAGATGGATGGGAAATCTATTGATGCAAATGGTGAGCCATCAAAGGTTAACTTTTCAACTTCCACCATTTGGAGCAGCTACATTGTCATCAATTCCTCCTCATGAGTTGAGGACCCTCTAGAGTCACAATAGAATTAAGGGATGCTTAAATTTTGGTTTTTCTTTTATTTTTATCATTATTTATGTATTTTTCTTATTTTTCTTCCTTTTGTTATTTTCTTTTGTCTAAACATTAGTGCAATGTATATTATGTTATTTTTATTTTCAAATATCTTATTTATATCCTTTATTGTTATTTTTATTTTCTATTATCTTTTTATTCTTTTTTGTTTCTATTTGCAAGGATTATTGTATCTAATATCGGATGGATCCCTCATCAAATTTAGAACTCTAAAATTCTCATTATTCAATGAAGTACCAGATTTTCACCCTTTCATACCTTTTATTTATCTATGCTTATATTGTATATGTTGAGGATAATGTACTATTTTAAGTGTGAGGAAGGTATTTCTTATGCTTATTATAATCTTTGCTATTTCATTTTATTAACTGATATCCCAAATTAGTTAAAATATGTCTATGGAGTAACAAATTTTGAGACATAGCCTTTTTTATTGATTTTATCCACATTATTAGCCTTTAACTTATCTTTCTTGAAGTCTTTTTATTAATTTGACCCTTAAGGTTATTTACATTACTTGATTGTTTGAAACTTAAGATTTGAAAAGGTTTAATGTTTCTTTAATTATTGGTAAATGATGAATGCTTTTATTAATTGATATAAAAAATTTGTGTTAAAGCTATGGTACCAATGGATTTTTTTTTAAATGTGAGGGACCTATATTGTGAAGAATCAAGTTTCTTAAAATCTTGTTCTTGTAAATTTCCTTCAATATTATCACCCTTTTTATTATCCCTATCAGATGCTAACCTAAACCTCATAAAAAACTTTCACTAAGAACTTTTGATTTTTGTTTCTAGCTTACTTATAAATGGTGGAGATATGATAATATTGCAAGTTTATAGTTAAGAATTCCGTTATGCATCGATTTGAGAGTTCTTAAACTTTTCACCTGAAAAACTAGATGACACCTTGGCAATGGTGTAAAAATTTGTGCTTTTGATTTCAAAAAGATTATCGATGTGATTATTATTGATATTGATGATATATGTATATTTAACTATAATTATACACCTATATTTGATTTTTTTGCTTGATATTTTATAGTTTTGTTGTATATTTGGTACTTAATTCACTTTAAGTGCATTTATAGGTTATAATTGCCTTATTGAAACAAAAGGAGAAGAATTTGGATGAAAACATGGCATAAAACGAAGATTTGAAGCAACTGAGGACCTATATGCTCGTGTAAGTATCTATAAACGTGTGAAGACTAAAGAAATTGAGTTCTGGTCATGTGTAGTTACATGATCATGTATACTGAGATACACAGTCGTGTATGTTACTCATTTAAAATCACAAATTCAAGTAATTTTGATTATACACAGTCTCACACATGCCTGTGTAAGAAAACGTGTATATTTCAGGAACCTTAAATTTTACTATAAAAGGACATAAGCGGAGGCAAAGAAAGAAGAGCTAAGTTTTGTAGTCGTTTTGAGATGTAAAACACCTAGAGAAGCTACAATTTTGATCAAGGGACGAGGAAAACATGAAGAATACATCAAGAGATCCATTAAATTGCAACATCAAATCTCAAACTTGCAAGAAGATTCACTAGAAGAAAAAGGGATATTTAGAATTATAATTCCTTTTTTATATTATTTTTTCTTCCAGCTTATTTTTATTTCATTCTCTATGATTATTAACTAAACATGATTAAAATCTAGGAGTGATGAACCCTCGTTTGGGATAAAAATATGTTTTAATATTTTATTTAAAGCAATTATATTAATTGATTATTGTGATTCAATTATGCATTTTGATCTTGTTCTAATATATCTGAAATATTAGTGCACATTTAAGGTCATACCTAATAGCAGAATTTATAAATCGATAAAGCAATCTAAGGGTTTTTAACTAGAAAGATTCCTGTTAATCAACTGATGGATTAGTTGTTAATAGTCTCGAAGGAGTTATTAATATAAGATAAGAATTTTATATTGATCTTTCTTCGCATTTTACTTGTCTTGCATTTATAATTGCTTAATCTTAATTTAGTTTATTTGTTGATCTTTATTTTTAATTTAAACAAAAAATATGATTCTTAGGATACATAATAGAAAAAAGGTAACTACTAGTGTTTACATTTTCTGTGGGATTGACCTGTACTTGCCTTTGCTAGCTACAGTTATGCCTTGCACTTGCGAATAAATTAATATTGACCTTAACCCATTAAGATTCAGTCAAGTTTTTGGTGCTATTATCAGGACAATAATATTAGGAAAGCCTAGATTCTGTTAGTCTTACCATTATATTTTTGTATTTATTTTATTTTATTTTTCTTATTTTCACTTTATTTTGACTTATTTAATTATCTTTTGAACTTCTTTACTTTGATGTTGAGTTTGTGGTTTATTGTTAGGATTTAAAATTTATTGTCATAGCCACAACTCATAATGGAAGGATGGAGCGAACTGTACTCTTATGGGAACTACGATATGTCATCGCAATATGTAACATCAACATATTGGAAAGAGATGTTTCCTGACATGATTTCAAAAGTTAAATCAAATTCCAAGCTGTGTTATGACATTTGTGAGAGTAACCATCACAATCATAAATGTCGGACACCAACCTATATGTGGGAGCAACCAATCATGCAATACCAACCTCGTGGTGCACTACAAGAGAGTATTTATAATTTAGAGTGGAGTAACTCTTACACTTATGGATGGAATGATTACACTTCAATAGAATATTTATAGCAATAAGCACCTCGAGTTAAGAAGCCAATTCTGGAAGATATGATTGCCAAATTTGTTCAAGAATCAAACATGAGGCATCAGAGAATAGAGGCTCATATACATAATATGGTGAATAGGGTTAGTTAGCTGGTGAAGATATTATCTAACACAGGGGAGTTTGCCTAGTACTACTAAAACATATCCTAAAGAACGTGGAATGTCAATCACCTTGAGGAGTGGAAATGAGCTTCTAAAGGTAGAGGACGAAGAAGAAAAGGAAGCCTTTGTCCAAGAAGCAGAAGTTGAGAAGTGGCAAGAGATGATCTAAGAAAAAGAAAAGGAGGAAGCCTTTTTTTCAGGAAGAGGAAGAAGGAGAGTGGACAAAGGCAAATGAGGAAAAATTTGGCAGAGGAATCAAATAAGGAAACTACTTGTGAATCATTGATAGTCACCTTAAATACAAAGGATTCCACTTCCTCCAAGACCTTAACCATCCGACGTGGTATCGGGTCTTCGTCTTAGTTTCCACTTCGTCTTACTTTTGTTTCTGCGCTTCATCTTACTTTTGTCTTCGCGCTTCGTCTTACTTTTGTCTCTGCGCTTCGTCTTACTTTCTTCTCCGCATCGTCTTAGTTTCTAATATTATTATTATTTGATTTTCATCAAAATTATTAATCGTAAAGTCATTTTGATTTAACAAAACAATCTATCACGAATTTGAATATGTCATAGATCATTTATCTCATTATTTTTTTGTAACATAAATATGAGTTCTAACAAGCTTGAATCCCATGCCATAGATCTTACTGTATTTTAGCAAATGGATATAACATTTAACACACCTATATCCTAGATTATGGACCTTCTTCTCTAGGTACATGAAAATTGGCTTTCACACCCTCATGTCCCGTATTGTGTCTCTTTTGACAAAATCCTTTGTCATGCCAATGTATTGGTGTTCTACCCTCCTTTCTTTACCTATAATTTCAAGCAAAGAGTGTGTCATGGAATGCGATCGTGTTCACCAAATAAAGAATTGATTTATCATCACTTAGGAAAGTTATACAAAGCATTTGTTTAAGAAGTTCAAGATATTAAATAGTAAGTCGATTAAGACTCATATAAAATGTGGAAACAAAGCTATCCAACTTTGGTTAAAGTCTTATGAGAAGCTTAAGATACTTATTATTGATTTTGCTAGAGATC
>JANITX010000212.1:52070722-52092796 GCA_027564395.1 Erythroxylum ulei | reverse complement strand
CACAATCGCTTAGTCCAATTAATTGAGTGATCCAAGCCTAGTACTTACACAATTACTCCCTGTGGGACGATATTATATTGTACTTCTTGCTGCTTGGCTCAATGGTAAGAGGCGTGCAGCAAGAATGCTACAAAACCGTGAGGTTGCGAGGTCGAATCGCAACCAAAGCGGACAATACTGATTAAGGTTGTGATTGCGTGGGTGGGGGGATCCAAGCCCTATAATTACAACCCACGGACCCAACATGGTGCTAAAGTGATTATTTATTCTGACCATGCAACTTTAAGATACTTGCTCACTAAGAAAGAAGCAAAACCTAGGCTGATCAGATGGATTCTCCTCCTTCAGGAATTCGACTTGGAGATTAGAGATAAGAAGGGAGTAGAAAACGTGGTGGACCATCTCAGTCATTTGATAAACGAAGAAGATGATATCCCACTATGAGAAACCTTTTCGGATGAGCAATTATTTTATGCTGATGTGACACTACCATGGTATACAAATATTGTCAATTTTTTAGTTACAAACGAATTACCTGTTGGTTTATCAAAGGCTCAGAGGGATAAGTTACAGAGTGAAGCAAAGTATTACGTATGAGATGACCTGTATCTTTAGAGGCATTGTACAGATCAAGTTATCAGGAGGTGTGTACCAGAAAATAAATCATTATCAATTTTATCCTTCTGCCATTCATACGCTTGTGGAGGACATTTTGGAGTGAAAAGGACAGCTTATAAAGTTATGAAGAGCGGTTTCTACTAGCCAACATTGTTCACAGATGCATACACCTTCTGTAAATCCTGTGGTAGATGCCAACGGTCAAGTAACCTATCCCATAAGGATCAATTTCCATAAACTCCTTTACTTTTATATGAAATTTTTGACAATTGGGGCATTGATTTTATGGGACCTTTCCCTCCGTCTTTTGGCTTTACTTATGTATTGCTTGCGGTTGATTATATTTCTAAATGGGTGGAAGCTAAAGCTACTAGGACTAACGATGTAAGGGATATTGCAGATTTTGTTAAGGCTAGCATTCTTTCTAGGTTCAAGATACTGAAAGCCATTGTTAGTGACAGAGGAACCCACTTCTGCAATAGGGAGATGGAAGCAATACTCAGAAAATATCATATCACACATAAAGTTTCTACTGCTTACCATCCTCAAACCAATGGGCAAACTGAAGTCTCAAATTTAGAAATCAAGTTAATCTTGGAGAAAACCATGCAACCCAAAAGGAAGGATCAAAGTGTAAGACTGGAAGACGCACTATGGGCCTACAGGATGGCCTACAAAACGCCAATTAGTACATTACTATATAGGCTAGTGTTTGGGAAGCCATGTCATCTCTGGTGGAATTATAACTTAAGGCATATTGGGCTATCAGAAGATGCAACTTGAACTTAGATGATGTGGGAGTGCATAGGAAGTTGCAGCTTCAAGAGTTAGAGGAGATGAGGAATGAGTCATATCAAAATGCAGTGATATATAAGGAGAGGATGAAAGCTTTTCATGATAAAAAGATTTTGAGGAGAAGCTTCTCGGTAGACTAGAAAGTGTTACTATATCATTCCAAACTCAAACTTTTTCTAGGCAAATGGTGTTCTCGTTGGGTTGGTTCATTTGTTATTACTCATGTCTTTCCCTTTGGTGTAGTGGAGATACAAAGCCTCAAAATTGATAAGACATTTAGAGTGAATGATCATCGCTTAAAGCCATGTTATAAGGGTTTCTAAACGGAGGATTTGGAGGTGTTGATGCTGGAGGATGTGACTGGTGTTACTTGATGCACGCTACTAGAGGTCAAGCCAATGACATTAAACAAAGGTGATGCTTGGGAGGCAACCCAAGGGAAGTTAACTTTTGTCTTTTACATTTTCACATTTGATATTTTTGTTAACTGCTCCATTTCTTGCGTTTGATTTTACATTGAGGACAATGTAAGTTTTAATTGTAGGGGTGGGGTACATTAGTTTTTATGCATGTTTTTTATCTTAATTGTAGCTTATGTGACGTCTTAGGCATTTTTCAAAATCAAATGAAAAAAATAAAAAATTTTCTTGTTTTTTATTGCTTTTAAGATTATTTAGTCATATTAGAGTGTGAATTGATTTGTAAAATCTATAGCAAAATTTGGCATGCACTTTTGCTCTTATGGTTTGTTAATGTGCGTAATTCTTAGAAGTGGCTAATGGTAGACAAAAACCAGTAAGGTTTGGAGCCATATTAGACTGACAAATCTATATCAGTCTCACTATTTTGTTTGTTATGTGTGACCTTCATGACATATACATCCTTACTTTGTGTTAATTTTCTATTCGAGACCACATTTTTATCACATGCATTTTTATGAAAATGATTAGGCATTCTTTGTTGATCACAAGCTCCATTAGCCAAATAGCCTACTCAACTATATGAATTTTCCTTTGCAAACCGTTTTATTATCCTTTTTTTTTTATATAAATCGCATTACATGCACCTAACCAAATGTCCTACCCAAGTCTTAAAGCTAGTGAAACATTTGCATATTCTTGATGAATATGATTGTACAACAACCTAAGTATGGGGGTATGCATATATGTGGGTTAGTTATATTTGTTAAAATTCCATGTTATGAATCATATGTTGATGTAGCTTCTATCACTTCTACTTTTGAAAAAAAAAGAAAAAAGAAGAAGGTGAGTTTGAATAAAAAAGTATCAAGGAGGAAATATAATTGATATGAAAAGTTGTAAATTAATAGTTTATCCTCCTTAAGTTGTATTGATTGAGTGTTTGAATATATTGCATATGAGGTAGATATTGTTTTAGATGGAGCACTTTTTGTGTTATGCTCATGTGACTTATGGTGTGAGAGCTAAATTGAGTTTTGAAACATGGTCGTTGTATTCTTCATGGATGATAGTACTCAGTTTTAAATTAATGTTAACTTGCACGTTTGATATCTTGTTAAGTGTTACTTTTGCTTCACTAGCTTAATGGCTTTTATGCTATATTACCCAGAATACATTTCACCTTATCCTTACCCACGTTACAATCCTTGAAAAGTCCTTTGATTTATGATTATGCGTGTGACTTTTAGTGGTAGAGAAATGAAATGATACGTAAAGTTATGGATTGTTGTGATCATGAATAGTATTTGAGTGTACCTACGGAAATATCTTGTTTAAACACTTTTTTGTCCAAGTCTACCTCTAGATTACTCAGTTTCTAAGAGTGGTGAATATTGATTGATCATAAGTAGAAGCTTTGAATGTTGAGTTTTTGCTATAAGCTTTGAAAGTCATTCATCTTTACTTATGGTTATCTATTCTTAAGAAATATGGAAAATGAATAAAAGTTTTGGTTTGTGATTTTGATTTTGATGATTTTCTTGAAGATGGTCAAAATCTATATGTGGGGGAAGTTGATATGTGTTTAAATGTTGATTCAATTAATATACTACACTTAGTGATTAATGCCTTAGAAATGTTGAAGATACTCACTTTAGCTCATATTTGGTCTTAGGTACATTTCGAAAGTGAAGGAGCTAAAGCGACTCGACAGTGTGTCCATTGAAGTCATCTTCACAATTTCCATATTCTATGGATTCATGGAGAAGAAGATTAAAAGTAAGAGAAGACAATTAAATGTCAAGAAAGAATAGACATATGCTGGAAACATAAAGAAGAATATTGCATTGTAACTCACGGCTATGTAGTATTTTAATTCCACTAACGTTTAAGGAATAAAGAATACAAGTGTGTGACATGAAGAGGGGCTGGAAACATAAAGAAGCGCGACATGAAGATGGTTGGCAAGAGAACAAAGATGAAATGGTCTCGGTCATAGCATGAAAAAGCTAGGATAATAAAACAAAATTTGGACAGCTACACATTTGGAGGGCTCTCACTCATAGCTACATGGATTGCATTGGCTGAATGTGTATCACGTGGCTTACAACTATTATTCCATGTTTAAAGTATAAAAAAACAAAGAGATATTAGGGTGTTGGGCTAAGCAAAAGAACGTGAGTGTGTGAGTATTGCAAAAAGGTGGAAGAATAAAAACGTGGGAGAGCTGGAATAGGAGGCAAAATTAAAAACACAACATTTATCCATTTTATCTAATTTTTAACCTAGCTACCTCATGAGTCTAAAAAGGGCTACGAGAGAGGTAAAAAAGGAGGAGAAAAGTGTCGACTGTGGGGCTGAAGTGGAGAATAAAAGAAGGGACAACTGAAACAAGGAAAAAGAACAAAAGGAGAGGGTAACAACTAGATCATCTTACCCTATTCGGTTAAGCCATCTCTCCACTGATTCAAAGTAAGTTTTTATCATAAAAAGATAGTGGAAAGGTTGCTACATTTTGGAGAATAAAATGAACAGAGTGGGGGGTGGAATGGGGAGAATCGAAGTTGCCTAATTTTAGTTTTAACGTAGCTAGGAGGGCTGAAGAAGGAACAAACAAATGCAGAGTAGTGCAAAAATAAGGGAGATGGTTTTAAATGCAAGTGAATAGTGGACCACAAATGTTTATTTGTCACATCACGTGAACAGTAACAAAGGGAGAAGAGAGCAGTAGCGTGGAATAGAGTAGAGGTGCTAGATTTTTGGTCCTTTTTCTTTACCACCTAGAAGATGGCCCACGCTGGGAGCATAAAAATGGAGATGGAAGGCTAGCTTCCCGACATCGGTTTAACCGGAATATCTCTACGCCAAGTCACGGTTAAGCTATTTTATCATTTTAAGGTTGTAATTTCTTTTTGGATTGTTTGTATTGTTGGTGTTGATTTGATTGGTTTTAGAATGAATGATCTTAGTTATTTTGATTGTTTTATTTTGAACCTATTGCTAAAACATTGAATGTAATCTGTAATTGTTACTTTTGATATTTATGAGTAGCATCTAATGATCGTTAATTGTTAGGAACAACACAACTTAGGCTAGATAAACCGAACATGTGGGGTCACTGCCTATAGTGATTGTTTTCCAATTCGTAATGCAACTACCAAATTAAATCTAGAGATTGTATCCTAGGTTATTCGGTAGTTAGGTTTAATTAGTGATCGGTAGTTAGTTTAATTTGTAATACGCTCGACACACGCTGCCATGCACCTACATTATTTGTTCTAAATCCAGTCCCCCTTCAAACTCATCCATATTTATTGACGAGTTTACTTCATTACCCCTTGAGATGCTACAAATCAATGGCTCCTCATGTAGTGTCCACTTAAAATAATTAGGAACAAACCCTTTTCTTAACAAATGGAGATTCACTTCATCAATAAGAAGAAAACGAACATGTTTGCACTTTTTACATAGACTTTAGATCTTTGGGTCATCCATATATGCAGGTTAAGAACATGCATAGTGAATAAAAGTTTCAACATTACTCATTTCTGCAAAACTGTTATTTAAAAATGGTAAGAATTAATTACATTGAAGTGCAAGTAATCATGTTTGAATTAATCACCTACAAGTTGATTTCCAAATTTTGATTTTAAATAAGTACTATGGTACGTGACATTATTTACACCTATGAATCAAGAAAGCAAGTTCTTGCTGTGACTCCTAGGCTCATGGAAATTTTCACAATAAGCCTCATGGGAGCTGCATCACGAGCTTCCAGCCTATATACCATCCTAGGGGTTTATTATGCCTCAAATCATTGTGAATTTTCTGTAATTATATAACTCACTACTTCTTTAATTTTTTGATTGAAGTTCATACACTAAGTTCGAATTAAAAGAAACACTAAGGTATATGGCATTGATACACCATATGAATCGAGAAAGCAAGTTCTCACTATGAGTCCTAGGCTTGTGGAATTCTTCACCAATAAGCCTCATTGGAGCTGCATCACGGGTTTCCAGACTATATACCATCTTAAGGGTTTATTATACTTCAAATCATTATGAATTTTTCATAAATATACAACTTACTACTTTATTTTTTTTTATTCAAGTTTGTACACTAAGTTCAAATTAAAAGAAACACTAAGGTACATGGCATTGTTAAACCATATGAATCGAGAAAGCAAGTTGTCGCTGTGACTCCTAGGCTCATGGAATTTTTCACTGATAGGCCTTATGGGAGCTACATTACGGGTTCCAGCCTATATACCATCCTAGGGGTTTATTATGCTTCAAATCATTGTGAATTTTCTATAACCATATGACTTAGTACTTCTTTAATTTTTTGATGCAAGTTTATACACTATATTCGAATTAAAATAAGCACAAAGGTACGTGGCATTATTACACCATATGAATCGAGAAAGCAAGTTCTCGCTGTGACTCCTAGGGTCGTGGAATTTTTCACCAATAAGCCTTATGGGAGCTGCATCACGGGTTTCTAGCCTATATACTATCCTAGGGGTTTATTATGCATTGGATCATCCATAAAATCTCAAACTCATTCCACATACAGTAAATACTTTTGTAATTTATACATCAACTCATCAATGATTCAAACAAAACCTAAATATAAATACTTAAACTATTAAAGAAGAATATAAAAACTCATCAATGATTATAAGAATATTATAAACAATAACACAAAATCAAGACCTTTACATTCACACAAAACCTAAACACAAAAACTCATACTATTAAAGCAACATATATGGTACATATTAGTTGGACGACTTACTTGGATGGACAGAGAACCACAGACTACAAAGAATAAGGATGAGTGATGCTCTTCAACACAAAATAGGGCTTGCAATAAAGAAAATTTTGTATTTAATTTAATACACTTGTTCAATAGTTTTGTATTTATATCTTTTGCATACAACGCCAAATTTCATTATAAACATTGACACTTGAAACTTTTACAACCAATTATCGATGTAAGGTCAACAAAAGCATGTGATATAATTTCATAAATTGGACTTAATAATATTATTTCATTAAATCAAAGAAAGCAAGAGATGTTTTAGATTCAGTTTTGATGGATGAGTGAGGGGTGATGATGAAGTTATATTGGTAGGACGTATATTCAAGTGATATAAGCCTTACATTGTTTTATCCAAACTAATTATATTCCAAGTTTTTAAGTTCTATATGATGCGAATGTTCGATTATAATCAGAAAAAATATTGAGATCCTCTTACCAATTTGCAAACAGGTAACAAATTTAAATAGAAAGATGATAATAATAGAAATCATGTTAGAAAAAATATGGGTCATAGTTGCATTGTCGCATAAGTTTCTTATACCTTAAGATTAGAAAGCATGTGGATAAACATATTTTCAATAGCTTGTGCAAAAATAAAAGTACTCATAAGAGATGAAATACAACCATATTTGAAGCCTAATGACCCCTTGTTTAAGAAGCAAGTGGAAGCAAACCCAATTATGACAATTCGTTAACTTTTATTTTCTTAAGTTTGTTTAGTCTAAGTTTTTTTTTCTGACACTTTAATTGTTTTAACGTATCTCTCATATGAAATGTAGACAACTAAAATATAGCATAAATTCATCATAAATGAGGGACACATAGTTTGACATAGATTTAGACATTTCATCAAACATTTTTTCGACAACCCGAATTCATCTCTAACTAATAACAAAACCACTGTATTTTTCCATTATTCACCAACATAAACACGTTCAAACACATTACTCACCAACCACATTTCAAATAACACACAAACTCAAACACATAATACTCAAACCGAGGTTCATATATAAGTATTTAAATGAAGACTTAATCACAATGGCTTGTTAAGTCTTTATGTTTCAATTTAATCAATGCCCATACATAAAAACTTTGACTATTAAATCACAACCTAAAAACTCGTCATTCATTGTTAAAGGTAAAATTGAAAAGAACAACACAAATTCGATCACATTGTAAACATTACTTAGTTGAATGACTTACCTTGAAAGACAAAAAACAACAAACTATAAAGAAGACAAATCGATCACAATCTCAACGTTCTTCAACACAAAACACCTATAAGAAAGACAATTCACGCATTCATGTATTTTTCACATTCTACATATGAATAACATAAAAATAAAGGAAAAAACAATAACTCACATATAAAGACGTAAAAAGGTATGCAATGTAAGTAGCACGATAAATAAGAACAATGAGTGGAGGTCTACTTGGCATAATCCAATAGCTCTAACAAAAGATGATGAGGAGAATGATAAATTTACTATTGATGATGCTGATATAAAATTTGAGGTTAAAAGGGAGAGGTTTTGGACATAGAGAGGAGTCAGACATGATTAAGAGTAAAGGAGGGAGCCTAGACCTTAAGAAATGGTGGATGGGAATCTTAGCAGTATCAAAAATCCATACCTTTCTTTAATGGTAGGAATAATCTTGATGCTTCTTTAGAGTGGGTGATAAAAGTAGAGTTAATCTTTGATTATCACAATTACTTTAAGAAAAAGAAGGTAAACTTGGAATTATTATAGTTTATGAATTACATCGTCATTTAGTGGGATCAATTAGTGAATAATAAGAGAAAGAATTAAGTTATCAATATTAATTTATAATGAACTAAAAGACCCCATTAGAAGGAGAATCATACTAAGTAAAGACTAGCAAGATTTATATCAGATGCTATAAAGTCTTCCCTAAAGATCAAAAAGTTTGGAAGACTATCATAAAAATATGGAAGTAGTTATATTCTGATCCAATATAGAGGAGCATAAAAAAGCAACTATGTTGAGATTCTTGAATGAGTTGAATAAAGAGATAACTAATATAGAAGGGTTATATTATTATGTAGAATTAGAAGAGATGGTGTAAATGGAAATGAAGGTTTAGAGATATTACAACATAAACGAGTATTGAAATACCCAATATATATTAGTATTGTTTGGAGGCTTAATGGGGGAAAATGATGATAAGGATTCTTATATGAAATGATTAAGCCATCTAAAGAAGATATCTACAATTAGGGAAATGAAAAATTTGATTATTATCCCTCTTAAGATAGACATATTAATTTTTTTTATTTGGGAATGGTAAATATTGCATCTCAATACCAAAAATATGAGGGCTGTGATCATTAGGGAAAGTGAAGAGTGCAAATGATTTAAATAAAAAGAAAGTTATACCAACACTTAAAGATTCTAATGATGAGGATATTGAGTATATTTTTCAAGTAAGAATATTATTACTATGAGTGAATTAAGCCTTCATATCATGTAGGATGAGGCAAAGGGAAAACATATTCCATACTAAATGTCACATTCATAATAATGCATGTATTATGACTTTTAATAAATGAAATTGCACTAATTTGGCTAGCAATACCCTTTTAGAGAGGTTAAGTTTAAAGATTATAAAACATCAAAAGCCATACAAGCTTTAATGACTTAATGAATACGGGGAGATTAAGGTGAATATGAAGGTGGTGATCTCATTTTCTACTAAAATTTATCAAGATGAGGTATTGTATGATGTCTTAACTATATAAGTTAGTCACGTCTTATTGGCTAGAATGTAGCAATATGATATAATGGTTATATATAAAGTCTTCAAGAATATGTACATTTTCTTGAAGGATGTTAAATCCATCACTACATTTTTAGAACCTAAGTATGTATATAAAGAATAACTGAGATTGAAAAAAGAGAATGAAGAAAAGAAGGGTGAGAGAACAAAAAAGTAATGATATCCAAAGTGTTATTTATGCTAAGAAGCTTATGATTATATCTTTGTATAAAGAGGCTTTTTTATCTTTTCATGTAGTTGACTATTTAAGGGAAAACTCTTTTAAAGAGTGGGTCAATGACACAAGTAGGACTAGATAATTGGAAAATTAATTGCTTGTGCCTATTTAAGCTATTATAAAAGATGAAATTTAAAAAAATTAATGGTAAAATATCCATCTTTAACCGAATACAACCTCACATACAACTATATCCCACCTATATCCCTATATCGATGTTGAAAACGAAGTTACATAAAATTGCTCGACCTCTAACACAACCATATAGCAACTCATGTGACTTTTTGGAAAAATAAGTTAGGATGACATAGTCTCTATCATAGTCTGTTTCATTAGTGTTAGACATGGCCTATAACACGATCTTGTCTCATGTTGTGACTACTCAAAATCCTAATTTTATTTTTGTATTTAACAAGTAATTTTATTTAATTTAGGTGATTTTTTGCATCTTTTTTATTAAGAGTCATGTATTTTTATTATTTGTAGAACTTCAATCTTATGGAAGAAGTCTTTCTTTACAGTGTTAATTACTTAATGAATTTGATTATCAATCTTTGTAGTCAACATGTCAATTCTCTTTATATATATGATTTAGCTTTCTTGGATTTGGTTCAAACTTATTTATAGGTTCTTTAGCATTTACTTATAGGTGGGTTCAAATCAAGTTCTATTCATCCTCAAAGTTAGAGCTAAATGTAGGTAATTAATAGTACATAAGGTTTTCATTAGGAAATTAAGCTCTAAGGTTATGAGAAAATGTTATTGTTGTTGGATATCCCATAGTTATAGTGGAATTTTGAATATCATATAACATTGATAAAATTTTCATATAATAAATACTTATGTTAAAATTGGTAATTAATGATAATCTAACGTTCACTTGATCTTGACTAGAAGGAAGTGGACTGATTTCTATTCCTTTATAGCTTTTTATATTATGAATAGATTTTCCATATCTACCATACAATTGGAATTGCCCCTTTTTATGGCCTAACAGGAGTCTTCTGTTCTTTGATTTATTTTTCTTCTCATGTTCTTCTTTGGCCTACTTGGAGCAAATCTTTCTATTGGTGGATGAATCTTTTTATAAGTGTTAGGTGGCCATAGCTTTTATGCTCTAATTGGTTATAAGAGATTGTCAAAAACTTCTATGGACCTATCTCTTTGGTAGCAATGATTCTCATTGCCTTATGTGGTTGCTTAATTGACATAGAATATGACACTAATTGCATAAGAGCAAGGGTACCTATAAAGTTCCCACTTCCTTTAGTTGCAATTATTTGCCCATTATAAGTGGACAATATGTGCATCATCTCTATTTGTCACTTTAAGTGTCATGTTTCCGCTACAATGCAAAAATAATTTAAAACTGTTTCTAAAAATCCTTAAAGCTACTAAATTGAAATAAAAACACCTAAATCATTTAACTGCCTTTTAACAAGCACTTTTTTATGATTTTTTTAACTAGATTGTTTACTCAATTCCAAATCCTTAGCTTCTAAATATTTCACACTCTCCATTAAAATAGAATTATCAATCTTCTCTTTTTCTCCTAAAAAATTACAAGTCTCTAATGGATGATGTATGATTATGTCCTACATAACATCAAAATTTTCAAAAAAGAAACACATATATATAGAAATAAGTATAATCTTATTCAATGCACATCTATAATATCTTTAGCATTAGCTAGGAAAGGTCACCATGAGATCAAGGGATCCTCTCTATCATCCTCATTTTCCATTATGATAAAAAAAAAACTAAAATTTTCAAACTTAACCAAAACATCCTCTATAATGCCCCTAGGGTACTTAATTGACCTCTATAACCAAAACATCCTTTACTGTTTTCACTACATCAATATTAAGAATACCATTTGGTTTTATCTTTGTACTTGAGGTCCTCCATTGATAATTATTGATATTTATATTGTCAATTAGCTCTTGTAATTCCTTACACTTTTTAAGGTTGGTAGTCCTATATAAATATTTGTTAATAAACCCAATAAAAAAAAGACCAAGAAAATACCTATATAATCAAACCAGAAACACAAACCCATACAATTAAAGTAGTACACAAGGATGGAAGAAGATGGACGCAATACATAGTCGGAAAAAACAATCAAAGATGGCCACTTACCTCAACCGATGATTAAACAAAGACGATGACGATGGCAGGTGATAGAAGAAGATGGACGTAGAGAAGGGCAGACAGTGAG
The DNA here is from genome assembly GCA_027564395.1 of Erythroxylum ulei. Lineage (NCBI taxonomy): Eukaryota > Viridiplantae > Streptophyta > Magnoliopsida > Malpighiales > Erythroxylaceae > Erythroxylum > Erythroxylum ulei. The sequence continues at coordinate 52,080,900 of JANITX010000212.1, read as the reverse complement.
GAAACCGAAGCACGCACGATGGAGGTGACGGCGACGAGGAACCAACAACGGCGACAGAGGAGAAAACGAAGAAAAAAAGAGAGGAGAAAATGAGAATGGATGAGAAGGGGGTGGGGTTTGTGGGTAGGTTTTCGTTTTATTAAAAACGTTGAAGCTAAAGCTAAAGACAACATTTAGGTTTTAATTTTACCGACAGAATAATTATTCCGTCGGTAAATAACTGACAGAATCAAGTCCCGTCAGGACAACCCGATGCTTATTTATGTCGCCAAGTATTCTTGTCTAATTTACTGACGGATATCACAATTCTATCGCTACATTCAGTTAGAAAAATTGTTGGGATAATTTCTCTCCATAATTACTCCTGGATATTTTGTTCGTCGCAAAGTACAATTTTTTTGACAATGTTACTGACGTAAATTGATTTTCTGTCACTAATTGACCATGATATTTATTCTGTCGGTAATTTTTCATCAATAATTTGTAATTTTCTTGTAGTGTTGGTGTTTGTATTTTTGAATAAGTGGGTGTTGAATACTAATTCAAACTATCTCTTTAATCGTTAGAGGCAAATTAGTCTTTTAATTGTTAGGTAAAAAAAGTCTTCTCACTTAACTTTTATCCCTTTATTTGTGGTTTTGCTTTATTACATCGTGCCTTTAATGGAAATGTAGTTGATAACCACGTTGAGCCTCTAAGCCTATAAAAGCAATATCCTTTCATTGAATCCTTTGAAATGTTAACTTTTCTTTATTGCATATGCTCCATATCTCAACAATAATTTAGGGGTGGCCCCAAGATCCTCTCCTCGTCCATATATAATTCATATGCCAGCCCAACATGCGCTTGATAATCTTCTATTTAGGATTTTGATTTTCAGAGAAGTGACTGAAATCAATTGCACCATCATCAACATCACCAGACTGTTCTTGATCATCAAGAATGCCATAGTTACCTTTAATTATAGAAGTTAGGGTTGGAATAACAACCAAAAGTTCATTGAGAGGAATTTTAGTTTCGACTTTATTGTAAGTCAAACTATGGTGCTACTTGAAAGAGTAATACAGGAAAAAAAAAAAAAGAGAAAAGGATGAAAGAAATGTTTTAAAGATTACTTGGACACAAAAAGAAAGAAAAAGAAAAGCAAGCTGCTTAATTTCTAGCAAAAACTATAACAGACATATGACGACCTTTATGTCTCTTATATCTAGTTTTGCTTAGGGCAGGATTGATCTCCATCTTTCCTCTTACGCTGCGTTTGGTTGTTGTCTCCGGTAGCTGGAGACGAAACGGAATAGAAATTTGAAGACGGAACGGAACAAAAACTGGAGACAGTGAGGTGTTTGGTTATGGTGGATAGAACAGAGAAATTTGTGTCCCTGTTCCCCGGAGACAGGGGACGGGGACGCAGAGACAAGAAGTAAACACTCACGGAGACAGGATTTTTCTGTCTTATCCATTGTCCCCGAGGACAGGGGCACTATCCAAACGCTATGTTATAGCAAGGCTGCATACAGAAAGTGCACAAAGATTGCAAGCAACAAACTAATCATCACCTCTTGTTTTGTCAATGTTGTCACCATATATCTAAAAGATTTGTTCACTGACACTCTTTATTGGCTTTGTTAGAAATTTACAAGTGAGATAATCCTGTATTGGAAAGACACGTAAAGGTGAAGTGCCTTATATACTAACATCATAACCCATTATTTTAAAATTTTGAATTAAAATATGAAGTTTTAATTATATATGGGTTCACTTTCGACCTAATCCAAAATTTTTCCGTATTTTTGTTTGAAACTTAATTTCCTTTTTCAAGTGAAAATTTATATTCATTTTTTCAAAAGCCAGTATTTTTGACATAAAAGTGCATTTTGCTTCCTAAACAAAAATTCAAATCCATTTTTTTACCTAATCTATGTTTGGTCAAAGTTTATTTCATGCATTATGTTAGATATCAAGGAAAATCCATTCTGGCTTCAAAGGATACGCTTCTTTTAATTAAAAATTGGAAATATTATCTTGTCCATTTCCGTCAATATCATTTTATGTGTAGTTTCAGCTGAAAAGGATCGATATAAATTGAAATTTTACTTTTTGTTTACTTTCTTAAAAATTAAAAACATTTTTAATAATCTAATTAAATAAAAAATTTGACACTCATTATTAGAATTCTCTAACCTAACACTCTTTTTTGTATATCCTTAAACTCTAATTTCTCTCCCAGTCTCTATGACACCTTTTTTCTTCCCTCATCTTCAGTGTTTATTAACTAATTTAGTTCTCTATCTTCAAACTTGATAATCATATTGATAATTGACAATTAATTGTTGGGGGATTTTGGACATGATAAAATGAGATTTTCTATGGAAACCTTTATGTTCACCTTGATAAGTCCTAGAAAATTCAAATGCTTACTGTACTGAACCTTGCTGGATAGTCATTGGAGTCTCTTATTGATTATTATTAGAGAGGCCTATTCTAAAAGTTTGTTGCTTCTTGACTATACTATCAAATGCTAATTAACGAACTAAAAGAGGTTGCCAAATAGTAATGAGTTCCTTTTTTTTTTCCAGTTGATAAGATATTCTTTTGTCATATATCTACATAACTCATCTCCTCATTCGTATTCAAAATTTCAAACTTTGATGTTCATAATTTTGTTTACTAGTTTGTGTATCATATGACAAGAACATAGTAAGAGATGGAGAATCGAGTCTATAATGTTAATTGATTTAATGTTTGTATACTCAATAGTGTAGCATGTATTATAGACCTTATTACGTGTCCCGAATTGTTCATGAAAGGGTTAAAAATGAAGGAAATGTAGAATACCTGATTTCGGTTCCATCTCAGCTTCCGAACCAGTTTCCGAGGCTAAAGCGAACTCCAATCACCCAGGACCTTCACAGAAAGTGATCACTGACACATGGTGTGATGCCCTAATACCCCCTAGGAGGGTATTGTGAGTGCCACACACACAAAACATACTAAGAACCAAAACAGATCCAAACGTACGAAACATTTCATACATGCATTTCCAAAATCTTAAACAAACATACATATATTATATTACATGAACTTAATACAAATTTGTTCCTAAAACCAAAACCAACCTGAGGCATAGTTATAGCAAAAACTTACAATAATTTAGAATCATACACTTTATATATACAAGCCAAAATAAACTCAAAATACATTTTCGAAAAAACAAGACTCAAACTCCATTGACTAATGCAGTTAACTCGTCCCAGTCTTTATAATTCTCGCTCTGAATCTACACGGGAAAAATCCACCGTACTAAGCATATAACTTAGTGAGTAATAACTAATCTATACATAAATTGACAACTAACAATACTGAATCAAGTTATAGCATAAGCATGCATTAAGGATTGTCTTAACAATAATTCATACATAAGTATTTCAGAACAGATTTTATAATTAATAGAACTGAATATCAAAAATGGGTATAAACCCTTCAGAATCAAAGCATAATTTTGTTTAAGCCAGAAACAAACATATATCCCTATACAAAATCAGATGAATGTTAATCCATTTACAGAAGTAGGTAATGGGACTTATATAGAAGAGACCGAAGTCTCGACACTGAAGTGTCCAGGAGAGACAAAAGTCTCAGCACTAAAGTACCACAGGAGCAGCTGCAGACTCTTCTAGGCATGCCTATTTACCCACAACTAAGACTTAACAAATTCAAAAATAGGGATGTCTGAAATTCAATACATATATCAATCATTGGTTTTATGCCAAAAATTTAAACATATCAATCTGACAACTTTGCAAATCATTCAATGGATCAAAATCAATAGCAAACATCTAAATTACATACTAAAGCTCCCTGTTTGCTTATTGCCTCGAAGTCCCGGCAATATCTAGAAGTGATTGGTCTATGCGTTCCTCTATAACATTTAATACAATCACATATCACTATTGTGCACGATATGAATTCACTAATGCACATTCATATATACTTAATATGTATGATGTATGTTCATGACAAATTTCGAGTTTCTTATCCTTAATCTTCTCACATTATTGATCAAGTGAAACCATACTTAATTTCTCAATCTAGATTTATTTCACAACCAACTTTCAGGTCCACTTTGCTTAATTATTCTCATCAAGAAGATCAGGTAATTTGATAACACTTCCTTCTATAAGGTTGTTCTCCCAAGTCTTAGGTTTCTAATGATACTAAGATCATTCCAATTGGTTTATTATTCAATGAATTATGCTTAAAATACCACAGACTATATACATTTGAAATTTTGGCTAGAGCATGATCATGCATTCAAGTTTTACAACCCATATCTCTCAATTCCACTATCCAAAAATTACAAGATTTATACCAATTTAAACCTAAGAGAATAAGCTACAACTTTGGTGAAGACACCTTAGTCTAATTAGGCCTACATCAATACAGTTTATTCAATAAATACAGGACATGATTTCTGTCCTTAGTAATGCTATAGCCTAAGCCAATACTCAATTTCATGCCAATTTTGAAAGTTTTAGAGATAGAATTAAAATTTGACTTCTTTAATAAAGTTGTATAAATATGTCTCAAGTTTAATTTTAATTAATAATCATCCCATTCTGAACTCTACAGGACAAGGTATAAGCAAAATACCGAAGTATGTTTAGTAAAAATTTCCAGTTCATACTATTCCAACTTATTCCCTCACTTTGATTCAATCAATCTTTTTCAATTCAATTCAGAAGGCTACCAAATTTTATGTAGAGGTATAAAAATGTGTTAGGAATCTATTAGTTCAGGTCTCATGTCATTTAGAGGTCAGATGACAAAGTTATGGACAAAAAAAGCAAAGGTATTCAAGGGTGAGTCAACCCTTCGGGTGCACCATCGTGCTTAAGCAAGATGGTAAACTCCCAATCATACCAGACTCATGCTTTAAGCAAAATGGTGAACTCCCAATCATACCAGCAAAGTCACCATTGTGCTTAAGCAAGAGGGTGACGTCCAACATACCCAGCAAAGTCACCGTATTGCTTTTAAACCTCCAAACACAGTCTATTTCTTCCTCTCATCTCACGATCGCGACATCCTAACTTTTTCAACAGCCATTTTTCCAGAAACTCAACTACAAATTTGTACCTTCTTCCTCTCTTCCATTTTTCTCCAGATTTGTCACTTCTAGCTTATTCAATGAACACATATAACACTTAAACTAATTCTTCTACTTTCATTTCAGCTCATCATAACTCAAATAAAAACATAAAAAAAATCGAATCTCATTCACGCAAGTGCCACTTTTTTGCATTTTCTATCTTCTATCATTTTCAACAACATAAGTACTTCAAATCATTTCATTATCACAACCTCACCAAAAGCTACAATCCATATCATTAAACTCATTTAAAACCATTTCTACGAATACTTAACAGATTCATGCATGTACAGTGAAAACAAACTTATCGTATTTCACACTATCACCAAAATGCTTCATACACAAATCATGCATGTATTCCTTTCTCCACCGTGAAACTTCATCAAACTTATTCATAGCACCAGAAACTTAAAATTTCACTTACCTTGCTTTTAGAAAAACCACCAGCAGTGAGAGTGAAAAGCAAGGTTCGGTGTTGAGGAAAAACCAAGCAAAACCGAAGAACAAACAATGAGCTTCATCTTTCTCTACTTGTGATTACGTGTTTAATTAACTCATTGACACATAGCCCCAATGCATGTGAGCCATTTTCCATCCATAAAGAAGTACTACATGTCCAAATACCATTGGTCTATTTTTCTTAATATCCCAAAATTTCCAAAAAAATTCCTAAAATTCTCAAAAATACCGAAATGATAATAACATTCTCAAAAAATTTTCCGACACCTAGAAACCACAATTCTCATTTTAAATCAAAATTTAAAACCAATTATACCCGAAATTGTCAATGCATACATGTACAATTATTTGTATGTGTCAAAAATATATGTGCACTTATCAACGAATACTCAATTATGCAAAGCGTATGGTGCACTAAAATTCCTCTATTTTCTAACCCCTAACAAGGGGTGTTACACGTGGTTAACGCCTTTCTATAGTTTTCTCAAAACGTAAGCTCTCTTAATGAGTCAGAGGATCCGTATGCTTACGAATGATATGAGAAACTGCAGGAGACCTTAACCTTTATCGGGCTTCCCCATCACAAGACTGATATGGATCAAATTGGGCCACTTTATTATCTTTATCTAGATCAAATTACGTAACTTAACTGATAAGTTATTGAAAATAAAAAAATGTAATTAATAGTTATCCAACTTTATGAGAAAGGACAAAATTGTCCAACATTATCCCCCTTGGACAAGTATTAGTTATAGTTTTGACTCTGGTTTAACAACAGTTTAAAACTCGGTTAAGCCATGCTACTAAATTGGTCGACTAAGTTTTAAAAACAAAACATTTGATCCAAAGATAACGAAAGTCTATCATTCTGTCCTGTAAGGCTTTCGATACTGAAAAGTATTAAATACATATGTCATGTGTGACATGGATCCAATACAATCACGTATACCTAATACCTCACTAACATGAATGGGAAAATGGAGTGTGGAAAACTAAGATGATACCTTTATGATCTAAATTATATAATCTTCGTTTGTAGGTCTCAATTTTTCCAACTTTATGTTAAACTGCATATGCTAAACTGCATTAGAGAAATCTTGTTTTCTCTTACCGAATGCTAAACAGCATTAGAGAAAACTTGTTTTCTCTCACTGAATGTTAAACAACATCAGAGAAAACCTTTATGTTCTCTAACTAAATGTTAAGCTGCATTAGAAAACCTTTATAGGATTAAAAAACTTATATCCTCCTATGTCATGTCAAACTTAATAGATATTCGATTAAAATTGTATGCGTCTAAATGACACAAGGACAAGGTCAATTTGTATATATATGCCCAATGACCTTTAAATGCTTAATATCGACACAAATCATAAGATTTTTATATGTGTTATGACAATATACGATAACACGTATTACTGAGGATAAACAATGATCATCTTTATCGATGAACTACCATACTATCATAATACATCAAAATGCACAAATGTATATGGAACAACATAACGATCCCCTAACTAATACTGTCTAAAGAAGATTACCACAATATTACCGAATGGTTCTCGCCACTAAATCAACCACAGATAACTCGTAAATCAAGTTTCTGAGTCAAACCATCTATGAAGCAACCCCATAGCATGCACTCTGCATGTATAGTAAAGGAAGCTACCCGTGTCTACTTGACACACTTCCACGTCATTGTACCATCTACAAACTTAAAACTGTAACCTTAAGTGGAATTTCGATCATCCAGACATATGGCTAAAGTATGAATTTGAATTCCCTACGAGGTTTAGTCTGTTGACTGCGCTATATATCAACATATAATTCTTAGTTCCTTTAAGTATCTCATCACTCGCTAGACTGCATTCTAATGGTCTACACCTGGATTAACCAAATAGTCAAACAGTCAATGCAATGTCCCACCTAGTATATAGAAAAACATACATTAGGTTATCAACCGTAGTAGTATACGGAACATTCTTTATAACTTCTCTTTTTACTTTATTCTTTGGATACAGTAAGTATCTCTCACTATGAGAGATAAGTGCTACGACAAGTTTACTGTTAATTGTATTAAACCTTTGTAACACATCCTCAATGTATGCATTTTATGAGAGGCCTGATAAGTGTTGAGATCTGTCCCGGTGAATCTGAATACCTAGGACAGAAGATGCTACACTAAGGTCCTTCATGTCAAAGTTTTTGAACAAAAGTTGCTTATCCTCATACAACATGGTCAAGTAATTTGATGTGACCAATATATCATCCACATGCAATAATAGGAAGATAACTTTGCTCTGCTTGACCTCATAATACAAGCATCTTTTCAACTTTATTTTCCATGAAGTCGAAAGAGGCCAAACCTTATCAAATGTAAGGTATCACTTTTAGGAGGTTTGATATAAACTATATATTGATTTGCAAAACTCGTAAACCGTGTCAATTCCATTTGGATCCTGAAATCCTTCAAGTTGTACCATATAGACCTCTTCATAAAGGTCGTTATTCAGGAAAGCGATTTTGACAACCATCTAATGTAACTCTATATCATCATGAGCTACAATTAATTACTCAAAATGTATCCTACGAGGAAATGAGAGAAAAGTAACATAAAGTCAACCTTTCTCTCTAAGTGAACTATTAGGCAATTGGGCGAGCCTATAAACTGCTGAACTTTATCCTGAAATCCTTTAGGTCTAATCTTCACTTACAACTGATGAGTTTGTAGTTCTACTATAAATCAATTGGCTCTCAAACCATAATATGCTTCATGGATTGCATCTTGTCATTCATTGCATCCCATCACATATCCTCATTGGATCCATAAACAGTTTCTGTAAAACTAACTAGATTTGAAACATGTCTAATATCATAGTCTTGTACACCTGATAGACTATGTAATCAGATGGGATAGCAGGTTATCTCACTCTAGTAGATTTACCTAACTGCTAGATCTTGTACCCTAGGAACCTTTGTATGTATAGGTATGTGTTGGATGCTTTATCATTAGAATGAGTGGCATTTTCTCTTAATTTCTGGATTAATCATTGGGTTTTATATGTATTTTTCCTGCTAAATTGCTTAGTTCACCTGAGTTTGCATTTATAATTGTTCATGTTTAATTAGGAAATGCGCTTGATTTTAATTATAAAAGACCACAACAGTCTAAGAAAAACGTGGGTAGAAACAACAGTCTAAGGCGAAAATCAAAGAAGGCAGTTAAGCGTGATTTATAGGGGTTGGAACATAAATACAAAAGAAAAGGAGGTTGGCGGTAAAGGATTGAAAAAAATGCAGTAGCTAGGAGTTAATGTGCATGAAAGGTGGACCAAACAAAATTCAATTAATACATAAGAGACAGAAAGATTAAGTCGGCGTTAGATGGTTGCAGTAGGAAAAGCTAAGAAAAGGGGAGGCTTAGGCATGAATTAAGCAGCAACAGGTGGCATGAAGTGGACATTCCATTGGAGGAGATAACTAACGTTGAATGGAGAGGAGACAAGGAAATATCACATTGAAGTTGATGGCTAGAAGGAAAAAAATGTTAGATGGTGCATGAACAAGAGCCGGAGGTGTGGACTTGGGAAAAGAAGAAAACAAGAACAGCAGCAATTGAGGACCATGCAAGAGCAGGCGTTGGAGAGACCAGCTAGTGGACAAAGGAGGCGTGAACACCAGAAATAAAATAAGGGAAAAGATGCAGGTCCACCAAGCATGCAACGGAGAAGACTTGCGTGAGCTAGGAGCAAATCAAAGAAAAGCAAAGAGGGGCTCCACCTTGGTGAACTCGCGCAAGATACAACAACGTTACTCATTATTAAGACTCTCCACTGAGGAGCATTCACGCTACAGAGGAAGCTCTCAACTCATTTTACAAAGCCACCAACGTTACAAAAGAGAGAAAAGTGAGAAGCTAGGAGGAGCACTAACGTGATAACAAACAAAAGGGGGGCTCCATTTTACCAACCAGCTCTCAACTTTTCACAAGACCAAGGAGCTGACACGATACACCAAAAAAAGGGAACACTCCACTCACTCATTTTCAGCTGGGAAAGTTACACAATAAACCAAGCACTCACTCATTTTAGCTGGAGACGTTACACTCATCAGGGGCAAGCAAAGGAGACCCACCATTCAGCTATCAACGTTACAACACCAAGAGAGGCTCCACAAACTTTCAACGTTACACCATATACAAAACCAACATTACAGGCCAAGAGGAGGGATTTTTGGGGGGCTCCAGCACTCAAATACTCTCTACCACACGAAGACAGCTGGGAAGAAACACCAAGAGACTTGACGCAGCTGAATAGGGGAGCCATCACACCTCCAACGCAAACCAAGAGCTCCAGCAGACCACTCAGTGACGCAATATTAGAGGGAGACCCGAAACTCATTCAATTTCTTTTCTATTATTTAATTTCTCCTAATGTTGTGTGCTGAGCATAATTTATGTGGTTTTCATTCTACCATGAGTGAGTAGCTTCCCCAAAGCTTCAAGGTTGGGCTGAAGCTTTTAGCTAATTTTATGGATTAAATCTCGGTTGATTTATTTGTATGGATTTTT
>JANITX010000212.1:51991305-52003083 GCA_027564395.1 Erythroxylum ulei | reverse complement strand
TTAGAAGTTATGATGCTGTTTAGGATGAAATTGTCGGACAGCCACTTTGATGTGGACTTTTGACCCTTATAGAGACCGAAATTATTTTTACGTTCTTCATGGAAGTTGTAGAGCCTTCTTTTATCTTTCCATTGATACCAAATTTGTAAAATTTGGAGTTCTGAGTCAAAAGTTATGAATTTTGGAAGTTAGGATGTCAGAAGAAGAGAGGCCCAGGAGGCAGGCCTCCCTCGCGTGCGCCTCGCGAGGGCAAACGCTGCGCTAGTGCGCGGGCCTCACGAGGGCGAGGCGTCGCGACCGCTATCTCTCGCTCCTGACTCGACCCCTCTCCACTCTTTTTGCCATAACTCCTTTGTTTGACCTCCGATTGACTTGATTTTTGAAGCGTTGGATTCCTAATACATTCCTCTACGTCTCCATAAAAATTTATATTTTTTTTATTAATTTGAAAAAGATGGATTGAATCAAAGTGAGAGGATCAGTTAAAAGAGTATGAGTTGGATATTTTTCTGAACATGCTTCAGTATTTTGGCAATATCTCGATCTGTAGAGCTCCAATTGAGTTGATTCTTATTTCTAAACAAACTAGAGACATGGAGCTACAACTTATATGAAGGAATAGAATTTCAATTTAGGCCCCAAGACTTTCAATTTCTGAGGTGAAGTTGGTTATAGTGTTCAGTCTCGGATTAGTAAGAGCAGAAAGTATTTTGGCCATAACTTCTTTTTTTCTGATCCAAATTGAGTGTTTTTGGTGTCATTAGAAACTTAAGACAATGGGTAATACATGCTTTGAAGAAGCTGAATTGAAATTCCAATTGGAAGTTCCCCAATTATTGCTCAGTAAGTTATAAGGAATAAGTCCTCCATGCTTTTATGACATCCGAATGTTGGGCTTCGAAAACGGGGCCCAACAGTTATCCTCTTCATCATTGTGAATACTTGCTACCATTTTCTCCTTTGGTGTAAGAAATAAGCTTTTGAAAAAGCTACTAAAGTTGATAATACAGGAGACGAACTATCTGATACTGAAGAAGAGTTATCATGATATTAGGAAGGAATTGCTGTGGTACAAAAATGAGCCTTCATGGTATACCTAGATTTTTAGTGTACACATTATTGATTGCCACTATTATTAATGAGTATTTTGTTGTTGTGAGTTCTTGAATTGGTATATAACTCATTTTGATTTTCTTGCTGATTTTATAGAGGATTATTTTCTAGACTAGGTCCCATAGTTTTACTTCTCAAATTCATAAGGTTTTTCACGTTAAAAATTTGATATTCTCCTATGTAATTTATTTTTTGAATTTATATTTTCTCCCCATTGTTTCATTCAAAGAGGAGAGTTTTTATTTTATCCACCATATATTTTCTATTATTTCTTTAATTGTGTTGAACAGTGTCTCTCCTTTACCCCAATAAATAGTATTAGAACTTTAGTTCCTTATTTGTGGTTTACCTTGATTGAAAGATGGAGCCTAATAACAATAGAATGTTCAGTTGGAATAGCACAAAATTTCACAAATAGAAAGGAGAGAAGGAAAGATTTATTATTTTTGAATTAGTTGTATTTACCAGTAAAAAGCATGAGTATAAAATTGATGAAGAATGGGATTTTAGCATAAGATGGTTTATGGTTTTTTTAGATAGCAGATATATAATATTGTTTTGAATTACATCTCAAATTATTCGTATGTTAGGTCTTTATGGGACAAGCTTGAATCTTTGTACGCATCAATGACATGTAAAAATAGATTGCTTTTGCTTAAACAAGTTATGAATTTGGGGTACAAGAATAACAGTTCCATTTTTTATCACATGAATGAATTTCAAGGGTGCTTTGATCAATTGCTCAGTATGGGTTCAAGATTTTAATATGAGATTTTTGGACTTTAGACGTTAACTATTTTGCTTGATTTTTGGGAGAATTTTTGTGTGACCTTGACTAGTTCTGCTCCTGGTAGTAGTGACCATAGATTATCTAAAATCTTTTATTTTGAATGAATAAGTAAAACATAATTCTCAAGAGGGCTCTACTTCTTAATTTAAGGATTTGGTTACTAAAAATAGGGAAAGAAACATAGGAAGAGGTCAGGGACAAAATAATAGGGGAAAAGTAAGAATAGAAGCTAATCAAAGTCAATATACAAATATTTTGGATGTCATCATCGTGATAAAAAAGGATGTATCAAAAACCTTTTTAAAGATTAAAAGCGATAACAAGGCCAATAAAGATAAGAAAGAGAAGAAACACAAAAATAATAATGATCATGTTGCTATTACACAGCAGAGGAACTTGTGCCTATCTGTGTTAAAGATATGATTGATGTAGCTTATGATGAATCAATTTGGGTTTTTTACAGTGGTTCCTATTTTTAAGAGGCATCAAAGAATGATTTCTTCATATCTTATATTTCAAGTAATTATGGAGTCTTGAATATGGGTAGTGATGGTCTATCAAAGTTTATTAGCATTGAGAATGTCATATTAAAGACCAACAATGGTTCAAAGTTAGTTTTGAAAAATGTTAGACATACACCTAGTATCTATTTGAATACAATTTCTACAGTGTTCTTCATGGTGATGGCTATTTTAGTACTTTTTGTGCTATTTAATGTAAGATCACTAAAGGTTCCTTGGATATGGCACATGGAAAGAAGTCTTCAATTTTGTATTAGACTAACGCTTCAGTTTGCATTGATACTATTAATGTAGTTGAGAGTGATAACTCTTTAGAGTTATGACATAAAAGAATTAGTCACATCAATAAGAAGGGATTTAATTCTTTAGCTAAAAAGAACCTACTTTTTGATTTGAAAGTTGTAAGATTGCAAAAGTGTACACATTACTCAGCTTCCTTCAAAAGCCATCCTCCTTCAAAAAAAATTACAATTTCTTAAGTTAGTGCATTCAGATCTCTATGGTCCAACAATGCTAAAGAATTTTAATGGTTTACTTTATTTGGTTATATTTACTGATGAATATTCAAGGAAATTATGAGTTTATATCTTAAAGTCAAAAGATCAAGTATTTGGTTCCTTTAAGCAATTTAAAACTTCTATGAAAGATAATCTAGAAAGAAGCTAAAATGTATTCGTACTGATAATAGTTGTGAGTATTGTGGACCTTTTAATGAGTATTGTAAATAATAGGGTATTAGAAACCAAAAGAAACCTCCTAAGACTCCTCAGTTGAATGGTCTGGTAGAGAGAATGAATAAAACATTAGTAGAGAAGCCAGATGTTTTCTTTTTGAAGCAAAGTTTCCTAGATTTTTTAAGGGTAAGGCTTTGTATAATGCACCAAATATTATCAATTTAACTCTTACTATTGCTTTGTAGACTAAAGTTCCTAGTTGTGTATGATATAATAAGGAAGTTTCCTATAAACATTTGCGTATGTTTGGTTATAAAGTAACTGTACTTATGCCAAAAGATTAGAGGTCCAAATTAGATGTCAAGATAAGGCATTGTATCTTTATTGGTTATAGCTATAATGAGTTTAGTTACAGACTATATGATCCAAATGAAGAGAAGGTTCATAGAATTTCATGATACTTTTTTAAGGAGGATCATATCATTAAAGATATTAACAAGGCAAAAAATTCAAAGTCTTAATTAATTTTTGTCCAGCTCCAGAGACATATATGACTAATTTAGCTAAGTTTGACGATCAAAATGATTTGTAGAATCATATTCCTGTTGATCAAATTTAAGGTACTGATGATGATGTTATTGATGAGGTAGAAGCTTATATTGTTGAGGTTATTAATGAACCTACAGTTCCACTTAGAAGGTTTACTAAAGAATGGATTCCATCCACTTGTTATTCTTATGATGAATATGTGCTCCAAACTAACGGGGGAGAACTTGAGAGCTATGAAGATATTATAGAGAGTGATCATAATGATAAATTGTTAGTGAGGAACACATATTCATTATAAGCATTTACGAACCATATGGTCCAGTTGAAGAGAAGCTTGAATTTTGTGATATTTTTAAAAAAGGATCATATCATTAAAGATATTAACAAGAAAAAAGTCAAAGTCTTATGATTATGATGGCTTAATTGACTTTTATCGAGCTTTATAGACATATGTGCCTAATTTAGCTAAGTTTGAAAATCAAAATGATTTGTAAAATCATATTCATATTGATGAAGTTTAAGGTATTGATGACGATGTTGCTGATGAGATAGATGCTTATGTTGTTTAGTTTATTAATGAACCCGTAGTTCCAATTAGGAGGTCTACTAAAGAAAGAATTCCATCCACTTATTATTCTTATGATGAATATGTGCTCCTCACTGACAGGGGAGAACTTGAGAGTTTTGAAGAGGTTATAAAGAGTGATCATAATGATAAATCATTAGTGAGGAGCATATATATATGGTCCAGTTGAAGAGAAGCTTGATAGAATTTTGTGATAATTTTTTTAAGGAGGATCATATCATGGAAGTTATTAATACGGCAAAAAAAGTCAAAAGTCTTGTGATTCTGATGGCTCAATTAATTTTTATCCAACTCTAAAGAAATATATGCCTAATTTAGCTAAGTTTGACAATTAAAATGATTTATAGAATCATATTCATATTGATCAAGTTTAAGGTATTGACTATGACGTTGTTGATGAGGTAGATGCTTATGTTGTTAAGGTTATTAATGAACCTATAGTTCCATTTAGAAGGTATGCTAAAGAAATAATTCCATCCAGTTGTTATTCTTATGATGAATATGTGCTCCTAACGAATAGGGGAGAACTTGAGAATTATAAGAGGTTATAAAGTGTGATTATAAAGACGAGTTGGTTACAACTATGAAAGATGAAATTAAATTTTTATATAAAAATCATACTTTTAAGTAGGTTAGCTTATCTGATGGCATAAAAGCTTTACCAAATTGATGGGTTTATAGGTGAAGAATGAAGAGAATTCTTCTTGTTCACAATAATTTCAGGTTAGTTTTTAAAATTTTTAGACATATAAATGGAATTGACTTTGAAGAGATTTTCTCACCTAATGTTAAGACATATTTCATCAAATTTATTTTACACTTGGAAGCTAGTCTTGAATTGGAGGTTGAACAGTTAGACGTGAAAACCACTTTTCTCCATGTTGATTTGGAGGAGGAGATGTATATGGAGTAGTAGATGGCTTGTTAAGAAGGGTAAGGAGAATTATGTCTATAAGAAAAGCTTGTATGTTTTAAAACAAGCTCTAAGGATATGTTGATAGGTGTAGATTATAACATGTTTTCTAGGTGTTTGAGTGTGTTTTTAAGTGTTTTCTTTTATGATAATAACGTGTTAGGACATGAAATTGTGTTATTGTTAGTGTTTTTATATGTTTTAATTGTTTGATTAGTATAGAGCAATAATTTGATCTTAATTTTATCTTTAAAGGAGTATTTGACGTGTTTGTGAGTCAATGGAAATAGAAAATTAGAGAAATGAGAAGAATCAAAAGCATAAAAATAGGCTACAATCGTAGGAGTGGTTGGCACTACATAAGGCTCTCTATTAAGATTGTGGTCCCATGCACGATTGTGATAGAGGGTGTGAGAGCCATAATCATGGCAAGGTATTTTTTTAGCTCACAAGATTTTCTATTCTTAACGTTTTGATGATATTTTTGTAATCAAATTAAATGGGAAAATCCTAGAAACAACCTTTAAAGCCTCAAGAACTATTTAAGGAAAAGAAAAACAGCAAAAAGGAAGCACCATCATATTTAAAAAAGATCAAGAGGAGACATCAAAAGCACTCCAGATTTTCCAAAATTCAAGATCAAGACTCTATAGAGTTTTTTCTTTATTTTCTCTTCATCTATTTCATTGTCTTGGAGGTTGATTTGGACTATTAGGATGTTAAACATGATTTTTGAGTGTCTAAATTCATATTAGGGATTTTTCTTTGATTTTTTGTCAAACTTTATTCTTGTTGAATTCAATACATCTACGAGTGCTTTGTGATATTTGTTATGCTTATACCTAGTAATAAATCAAGAGATTGAATCAAGCTATTTGTGTTAAGATGCATAATGAGAGTTGGTAGCTTAATTGACTGATATATATCAGATTAACAAAAAATTGAAGAGAGATCTTAATTATGAATTAATTATCCTTGTGATTGCTTCAAATCCAATTAAATAGTTAGTAGTTTTGTGAATTGAGAGCTTAAAATTCTATTATTATCGATTTCAATTGGGATTACTTAATTAGATCTTGAGAGAGGGTAATCAAAACCTTAAGATATCTAAGATCAAGTATAAATTGAATCAACAACATAAAGGGAAAGCAAAATAAAGATAGAATAGTTCCTAACTTTCCAGCTTTGGTCAACTTTATTCTTATTGGTAGCTCAATTATTCAATTGTTTTGTTTTATTAGTTATTTCAATTTTAGTAATTTATTTTAATTAAATCAATCTTTTAGTACCTTAAACAAAGTTTTATTGAAGTTCTTAGGTGTCTAATTAGTCCTTATGGGAATGATACCTTTTGTACTATAAGTTACGATTTGTCTACTTGTGATATTGGAAGTTTTTATATAAAATGTATCAATAGTAGTACGAGAAGTTTGAGTCAATTATAATCAATTAAAGATAT
Source organism: Erythroxylum ulei (assembly GCA_027564395.1). Lineage (NCBI taxonomy): Eukaryota > Viridiplantae > Streptophyta > Magnoliopsida > Malpighiales > Erythroxylaceae > Erythroxylum > Erythroxylum ulei. The sequence goes on along the minus strand of JANITX010000212.1, from coordinate 51,996,478 downwards.
AAGAAGACTAATTTTGATCATTATGTATTTTTTCTGAATTTTTTTTTACTATGGATTCATCATCTTATTTCTCTATATTGATGACATGTTGATTACTGGTCATAATAGGTTGAAAAAGAAGTTTAGTAGGTCTTTTACATTGAAGGACCTACAACCAACAAGACAATTTTTTACATGTAATTTATCTGTGATAGGGAACCAAAGAAATTATGATTGTCTCAAGAAAGGTACATTAAGAAAGTACTTTAGTGGTTTCACATGAATAAATATGAAGTGGTAAGTACACATCTTGCTACTCATATTAATATTAGAACTAAACGGTCTCCATCTAGCAAGAAAGAGAAAGAAGATATGAAGAAGATTCCTTATGCATCCATAGTAGGAAGTTCCATATATGCAACGATTTGCACAAAGCTTAATATTGCTTATATAGTTAGTACAACAAATTATATTTTTGTCTAATCTAAGTAAAAATCATTAGTAGATTATAAGATATCTTTAAGGCACTTCTAGTTTGAAATTATGTTTTGGAGCATGAAGTCCAATTCTTTTTAGAACATTAATTCAAATATGGTAGGTGATGTTGACTTTAGCCTATCAAATTACCTTTACAGGGGGTATTGTGACTTGGCATTCTAGGTTGTAGAAATGTGTTACATTTTCTACTACTAAGGTTGAATTTATTTCTATAAATAAAGCTTACAAAGAGTCACTTTAGATGAAGAAGTTTGTTTAAGAACTCGACATTACTCAAAAGAGATATGTTTTGTTTTATGATAGTCAAAGTGTTATAAATATTAGCAAAAATCCTACTTTGCATGGTATATCTAATTATATTGATGTGTGAGAATTAGATAGGTTATGTTTTGGAATCTATGTTGCTTGAGCGTGAAAAAGTACATACATATGATAATGATTTTGACTTGATAAAGAAGTCTCTAGTGAGAGGAAAATTTAATACTTTTCAATTGATTGTCAAATTAGCAAAGGCCTCTACTTAAGTTATAGGAGAAGTTTGTTTTAGGTCCTCCTTAAGTGGAGCCCCTTTTAATTAAAAGAAGATTGGGTTTGTGCATTTAATGTAGGCAATTGTATCTTTTATGTGGTGAATAGTGTGACCTTCCATATTCCTTGCTCTTCTCTCCTATTTGGTTTAGACATATGTGTGGTTTGGGTTAACACTTTCTTCTTCTCACATGGCAAAAACTTTTAGCTAGAGGAGTTGGTGAGTTTAGGTACATTCACCTTTTTATCACACACCTTGTATGCTTGTTATGTTGCTAGTATGGCCATTTTATCCCCTTCGTTCTAGTTTTGGTATGGTTGTTCTCTTCATCTTTATGAATACTTGTTGTCCTTTCTCTTTATTGTAGAAGCTATTGTGGTAGAAGCTACTAAATTTGATAATATAATGGACAAACTATTGTGGTAGAAGAGAAGAAATGTCATAGTATTAGGAAGGAGCTATCATGGTATGGAAAGAAGCCTTCATTGTATATCAAGATTTTGATAAACAGATTGATGATTATAAATATTTTCAATAAATATTATGTTGTTGTGAGCTTTTAAACTATTAAAGAACTCATTTTGATGTACTCATTAATTTTTTAGTAGATTAATTTTTGAAATAGGTCCAATGGTTTTACTTCTCATATTGAGAAAGTTTTTCATGTCAAAGATTTACTGTTCTTCTATGTGATTGTGTCCATAATTGCTTTCGATAGTTTCATTCAAATAGGAAAGATTTCATATTTTCCCCCTATAATGTGCTATTATTACTTAGGTTGCATTAAACATATTGCCTATCTTTTTTTATAATGATTATAAGGTACTTCATTGTTATATAGTTCTTCTTTTATTCGAGAACTTTGATGGTTATATAAGATTACTTGGCTAATTGGAGCTGAGTACTTGGTGATTAAAGGTTCTCTCCTTTCCTTTTGTATGTAATTTTATTAGATTCTCTCTAAGCCCATTTTCTAACCATTAAAGTTTTTAAGTTTAATAATGAATGAACTAAAATTTTAATTCTGCACAACACTTCAGATTGTGACCATGCTACTCATCAAAGATGCACTAATTTTATGATTGGAATTTATTTTCTTTTGAATAGACTACATAACCCCCTCATTTTAGCATATCATAAATTTATCCCATGGATACTTTAAGTTCAGCATCATAGAAGAACTCCTTCTGTTCTGTATGCACTATATTTATATAGTTGCTTTTATAAGTGAGGTCAAGATTTTAAAAGAGCTCTAATCTTTAATCAAATGTAGTTATAATCTATCATGGTATCACAACCTACATTTTGATTATACTATGGTGGAAAAGGTTATTAAGGTTATGAGGCAATTGCCTATTTTGTTTATGAAGTGATAAGATGATCTCTTCTTCCTCCTCTTATCGATTGCCCTCTCTGATTATTTAGTTTTTCCTATGATTGTTTTTTTATAGTTTTTGTAATTTATTTAAGGCTAAAATCATAAATCATTAATTTTATATATTGTGATTATGTTGTTCAATTCTTGACACTAGTTAGAACTGTGTGTATATGATATAGGTGTGATATGTCAGTGGTGGGATGTATGGTATCGAAGTATATGGGTAGTATTAAGGCTAGTTCGAATGAAGGTTAGTGATTATTATAAATTTTGGTGTTACCAAGGAACATACCAGCTAGATTGATTGATTGTTATTATTATTCAATTTTTAATCCAATATAACATCAATTTGATGTAATTCATCTTCTTAATTACTACAAACACATTTACTTAAATCTTCACCTTTAGGATGGCACTATTAAGTAGTTCATATTGGCTCTTAAGTTTGTTAAATGAATTATTAGAGAACCACATTATTTTGTCATAATAAGGATCTTTAGCATCTTTAAAAATAGGTTTATAGTTTCTTTCATAAACAATGGTGGTTAGGCTTCCACCACCTTTTCTTACAATCTATGTGCGTATTTGTTTAGGATCTTAGTAGCCTTATTCTCTAACACACTTATAATTCTTTCTTTGCTTATATATATCTTGATTAAGAAAATTATTTTATAAATCTTCCTAACTTCTTGTAACAAATTAATCCAAGTTTATGAGCCATCATAAAAGTAAGACTGATTAGACACTTTAGAAAATAGTGCACTAGAAGCTCTTCATTGTCAATGTGCACTACCATATTACTGTACTACATTATTAGATTCCCTATAGGATATATATTTTCATCTTATATTTTAAATAATAAAATTTTTAATTTTTAGAGGATGAGGTCACTAAGAACCAAACATAAGTCCTTATTTTTACCGTTTGCTCCATTTTTTGTTGTAACTCTTCAAACTGCTCTTAATTACCAACTTTACCTTATCCTCTTTATGCCTCAAATATTGAATCATTATTGGATCCTTAAATGAAGGTTCAAGAAAAATTGGAGTCTAGTGCAAAATACGTAAGGAAATGTGTTTCGTGTATTGGACTAACTTGTGCTGACCCTAAAATAGAATGCATTAGGAAAGGTATCCCCTTCTAGAAATTGATAACCTCAATGGTACATGAGTCATATGCTCTAGTACTAAATGTCCTAGAAATGGAATTGTCATTCTAGATACTACTAGCCTTAAAGTTAGAGGATGGATAAAAATAGGTAGATAGTTGAAAGCAAAGCGAGGCTCATACGATTGTGAGGAATTTATGATAAGAGGTACTAAAATATGAAGGGATTTCATAGATTGTACATTTTCATATTTCCTATCAACTTGTTTATGTAACTTTAGCTGCTCTTTAAGTAGTAATATTATTTCTCGAAGCTCCTCTAACTTTGATTTCTTAGGTTGATTTGGCTTCAATATATTTACTTTTGATCATAATATGGGAGAGTTTGAAACACTAAATTTACCCAAACCCTTGCTTATCATCATATAAAACTATCTCTTTCTTTTAATTATGCCTTAAATGTGAAATTAAAAAAAGAGTGTTTCATTAAAAGATTAATTTTCATATACATTCGGATTGATATGTATACAAAAGGAACAATTTTGACAATAAAAACTTCAATAAGTATGTCAAGGATTTTTCTTCTTGATATTCCAACCAAATATCTTTCCACTAATCGCATGAGTTCCTTGTACTTCTCTAAAGCCCACTAGCATAACTTTCTCATTTAATACCTCCAACACTAAAGCTTCTATATAAATTTGTTCCTTTTCAGTTCCTCATTCCATATTTCATCCTTCTTATGCTCTATTGCTTCCAATTCTCCATTGCTCTAATGATAATCTTCAACAATTTTATTTGAATTATAATTTTTTTCCGTTTCATGTATTTATTCAAAATCACATATTTTTCTGTCATTTTTTTATATTCTTTTTATAGCTTCTCATTCATCTCTTCTAGCTTTCAAATCTTCTCATTTATATTTATTAGTTTCCTAATGAATTTTGTGTGTTTGTGCATTCTTTCTGCCCATTCAGCTTTTAACTACATTCAATTCATCTAATTGCATTTTATTTAAAGATCTTTTTCCACCATTCTTTCTACTTTTTCTTATCTTTTAACGATTGATATGAGATTAATTGATTATACATTTATTCCATAACGCTTAGTAATTAATGATATGAAATGCTTAGGACATTCACTTTAGTTCGTATTTAGGTCTAGGTATAATTCAAAAACGAAAGAACTAAAGTAAGTCAAAAGCACAATATTTGAGTTGTTTTTCAAAGACTCACAATCATTTGTCTTCATGGAGACAGAATGAAAAGGATTAAAGTAAGAAGAGATAAGAAAATGAATGAAAAAGATGAGTATATGTGGAAAACATCAAGATGAAGAATATAGGAAGGGACTTACGGCTAACATCATCTTGTTATGGCCGTGAGAGATCTCTCATGACCATGAAAAATGTGTCATCATGCCCATGAAACATGTTGCATAGGCGTGACACTCCTTGTCATGCCCATACAAGGTGGCATGTTTCATAGGCGAGACACTCTTTGGCTCAAAGATGTGAGCCCCATGATTCACACTCACAGCCATGAACAACATATGTTGGGACCCGATCTTCTTCTCATCACCTGTGGATGGGAATGAAGGGGGTGGGCTTACGCTCCGTGGGTAACAAGTTTATAAACGAAAATAAGCAAAAACCTTTGTAAAGTTCAAGTTCAAATCTAGGC
>JANITX010000212.1:51824230-51835209 GCA_027564395.1 Erythroxylum ulei | reverse complement strand
TTATGTTGATATACAGCTCTCTCATTTCTCATTTTCCTTTGTAGAAAAGTCTTATACAAGTTTATGTTATTCCCTTCCTTTTATCTAAGTAATTTCTTTTTATGTGCTCTTGTCTAAAGCTATTGATCTTGAACTTGTTTAGGTCATTGTTGTAACTCTTCTTTGTGTGATTAAACAATTTCAATTTTTCATTATGTTCCCATCTTTATTGGACCTATATTATCTCATATACTCATTTTCTTTCACCAGTTTGAGAATAAAGGTTAAGTGTTGATTGATAAGCACTTTTTGGACTCATTCAGTTGTATAAATCCAAAGCTTTGATAGATGGAATAATAGCCAAAGATGTTATTTATACATCAACGTCTCAGTAAAGGTCTAAGTCCTAACATTATCTCTGATACTATTTTACATCCTAACTTTACTAAAATGGTAGTCATTGCACCCTGAATACAGTATAAAAAAGGTGATAGAGAAAAGTGGGGTTTATGTAGATCTTTTGTAAAATATTAAGGTATAAATTGCAATTTTGACCAATGCCAAGAGAAATTATTTCAACTCAGCTTTTTGGTGGCTCAAGACTACGTCGCTATAACACCATATATGATGATAAGTTGACGACCTAATAATTACTAGAAATTAGTAGAACATAACTCCATTAGGGTTTAGAGTACTACTATTATCATTTTGAAAATTGTTAAGCTGCAATGTGTTATTATAAATAACAGTAAAGACTTACTTGAAATTTTTAAGAAATACTAGGGTGTGGTTTAGACCTTTAACTATGAAATAATTTATTTATAATCTACAACAACAACACTCAGCATAAATCCCACTAAAATGCAGGGTCTGAAGAAGTCTACTAGTACGCAACTTTACTCCTTTATAATAGAAATGTTGTTTCCTAATTGAAGTCTATTTATAATCTACTCAAGAATAAATTAAATTGGATACAAAATAGCCAAATATGCCTTATTATTTAAAAGAATTATTAGAAAAGGAAATTTATATTTTAAATTTACATCTTTGTTTAATTTCGTAATACTAGCTATGAGTAAAAATATGCAACAATCAAATATCAAAATTTTTAATTTGTTACAAATATAATTCAAAGGCTAAGTATCGTTGCATAGAATATTACATATAATAAGCATATTTATGTTAGCATATACATAAAATTCTTAATTAATAAACTGTTAATATTTTTTAACTAAATCTAAAGAGTAATTGATTTTTTATTTAGATTAAAATTTTACATATTGGTTTGTGTGAATATTTGATTACTTTCATAAAACAACTCCACAAGTTAACTATAGACTTTATTTATAATAAATTAAAATTTTGAGTATTTGATTAATTTTTTATTTGTAACAAATATTATAAAATTGAATAAGATTTCAAATTGAAAATATATTTTACCTAATAAAACTATAATTTCCTCACTCGTCTTTTTAGCATTTGATGGACACCTTGGTCCATATTGGTGGGCAGTTGACGTGCAGCAACACAAGCCATAAAACAGCCATGAGGGACATTTCCCAGCAAAGTGATCTCTTCGATGAGAAATTTTGAATTGCTAGGGTAGGGTCAATACACCAGGTGCATGGTTTTGCAACTTCCCTAACTTGTGTAGTCCCTCAACCTTGGACACCAGTGCCGAGAGGTAGATTTTACCATGGAAGCCAAGTTCTTGAACTGTTGAAAAATAATCTAATTTATTAGTTGGGAGATGTGGAAAGAATAAATATACGACTATTCTTCATCATGCTATGGGTTTTATGATCCGCAAGTTTCTCGAATCAAATGTACAACATCAATAACACTTCCGAGATTCTCCCAGAAATATCTAACAAAATTTTGGTCACTTACCAAAGTAGAACATCAACAACAATTCCGAGATTCTCTCAGAAATATCTAGCAAAATTTTGGTCACTTACCAAAGCAGAACAATCATTTCCAAGTCACTCGCCAAAAAAATGCGACAGGAGATGCAGAAACCTCCTAAATGTCTTATCATCCGGAAAGCCACCATCAGCACTCAATTCGAACTGCACCACTCTTTGATGAAATGAACTTAGGTTTCTTAATTACTAGCTCCAAGCATTGAATGATGTCTCCAATTTGGAAATCATCACAGTCATGGATTACAACTCCGCATTCATTTCCTTTTCCCACCCTTTCCACATCCTGCTTTTCCCGTTTCAAAGATGTGCAAGATCCTTCAAACACTACTTCCCCGCTTCTCAAAAGCCTCATGGTAGAGGATAGTGTAACATGACCATCTATCACTCGGCAGCCAGCAATCTTCACATCAGGTCCTTTTGACTTACTTCTCCCTTTTAGCTCAAAGATACCCAGCACTTCAGCCTCACCTGCGACCTGAGTTTCTGAAGTTCCAGGGGCCTTGTCTACTATCATGTTGCCAAATTCCTCCAATAGGTGATAGATTACGCGGTGATGCACTACCTAAACCCAATTACAGAGCAAAATTTAGAAGGGCATTTATAGATTCCTATTATAAGTTTTTTCTTGGTGCAAGATCACCAGACTAAACCAAATAACAACAGGAAGCTGGTTTTCCTAAGCTTCTCCCAATGTTTAAAAGCATGGATTAAAGCATTTTCATAATGGTTGAAGTTGACAACAGAGGATTAATACCTTTATACCAGCTTGACTTGCAGCCTGACTGATAACACTAGGTGGACTTTTTACATTGAATCCAACTATATATGCACCACAGGCTTGTGCAAGGTCCACATCAGACTGAGAAACAGGTCCAACACCAACATGGACTACATTTACAAACACCTGACAGCATACTTGAAAATGATCAATAAAAATGTGAGAAGCGGGTAAAACAATGATTAAGGGAAAAGCAATTCCAACTTTCAGAAATTATCTTATCTTCACAGAGTGTTGGATGTCATTCATGTTAGCTTTATTTAGAAATCAAGTAGATAAGGAACTAATCATTAGTATAACAAAGCAGCTTGATATTAACAAAAACTTTTCAAATGTTAAAAGTAGGAGGGACAACATACCTGAGGACTGTTTAAAGTCTTCAGTGCATCAGTGACAGCTTGGACAGTTCCCTGGACATCTGCTTTTACAATTATAGGCATTTCAATCCTCCCAGGTAAAGACATAGATTCCGATGGTTCCTCAGTTTCTGTCCTTTCCTCTATAATCTTCCTAAGCCTGTCTTTCTCCGATTTCTTCTTTCTACCAGCACTAAGCATTCTAGCTCTTTCCTCAGATTCCACAACAATGATATCATCACCAGCCATAGGAATTCCCTTCAGGCCCTCAATCTCTATTGGTATTGCAGGTCGTGCCTGCAGTATCAACTTCCCTGTCATATCCCTAATAGCCCTTATTCTGCCCCACTCAGAGCCAATTACCACATGCTGCCCTAAAACCAAAGTCCCTGCCTTAACAATGGTTGTAGCCAATGGACCACGTCCCTTGTCAATTCTTGCCTCCACCACATAAGCCTGAGCAGGCCCATCAACCCGTGCTTTTAAATCCATCATCTCTGCCTGGAGAAGTAAAGCCTCCTCCAAATTATCCAATCCAGTTTTCTCGACAGCTGAAATTTCCACCACTTGAACGTCTCCACCCATATCCTCCAGCTGCAAGCCCTCTGACACAAGTTGAATCTTAACTCTCTCTGGGTTGGCAGCAGGTTTATCACACTTATTAATTGCAACTACAATGGGTACATTAGCTGCCTTTGCATGGGAAATAGCTTCTAGAGTTTGAGGCATCACCCCATCATCAGCTGCTACAATAAGCACAACTATATCTGTGACTGCTGCACCTCTAGCTCGCATTGCACTAAATGCAGCATGCCCAGGAGTGTCAAGGAATGTGATTGATGCCCCTGAAGGCATGCTAACAACAAAAGCACCCAGATGCTGAGTTATGCCTCCAGCTTCCTTTGCAGCCACAGATGTCTGTCGCAATGCATCTAAAAGAGAAGTTTTGCCATGGTCAACATGGCCCATGACTGTTACTACTGGTGACCGCGGAAGAACAACTGCTCCTTCATTAGAGTGTTGCCTCCTAACATTAACCCCAACTTCCTGTAAAAATTATCATAAAGATGGTACTTATATGAAAGTCACAGTGTGACAAATGACTAAGTATTACAATCTTAGAATGAAGGAAAAATAAGGACAATAGAGTAAATGACAGCTGTAAAACCACTGTATAACCTGGGGTTTCTTAAATATCGAATTCATTAAAATTGTGTTCTTGCTATCCAAAACACATACTCTAGTCTCAGTAGAAAGACAATCCTAAACTACCAACTAGGCATATCAACCACCCAAAGCCAAATAACCAATATGCAAAATTTTCCATGTTTTTAACGATGCATCATCAGAAAGGTTGAGCCAGAAATTTGATTCAGCGAGGGCAAATTTTCACTAAACATAAAGACTATGTAGATTCTAGCAACTTTCCCCATCCTTCTACATCTAGGAAAAGCTATACAATCTGGAGTTCGATATGGCTCTATAGAACAAGGATGCCATAGAAGGAAATCCACTCCCTTTTTTCTTTCTTGTTTTATTGTAAACCTAAAATAAGGACAACCTCCACTTCAGGCTTTTCTGGGCTCCAGCTGGTATAGGATAGTCACCAATCTCATAATCTCAAGGTCCGATAAATGTCAAAATGCTACTGCTTGTTAGGAATGATGCTTTTTTTCTTACCAGTGGGGCATTTGCCCCTAATCAATAATAAATGGAAATTTGTGAATTGCATCTCCCGTTATTACTCAACAAAAGAATCCAATTCATCATCATCCTAATGTTCACTAAAAGCTGTAATACTATTCTTGTGAATAAGAAAAAAAAATTACCATTGCTACTAGCTCTGCAATGTCAACACTAAGCGGGTCAAATTCTGATCCAGGTTTTTCCCCAACATTCACAAGAATGTCCTGCAAAGTGGATACTAATTCACCAGTACACTTCGCAAGCTCAACAATAGTCATGCCTTCAAATATGTCAATTGTTTTCTCTTGCAAGGCCTTGGTATTTCTTTTCAGTTTAGGCGGCACGTATGGAGCTTCAACAGGTGGTTGAGAACATTTCTGCTTTCTCTTAAACTTCCCTTTTCTCTGAGGCTTAAATGGCTCGTCACTTCTTCTAGCCAACAACTCTGGACTCACATGTAAAGACCTGAGCAATATAATGCAACCATCATTTGGTCAAATGGAGCTAAATTTGCAGTATTCTGGAGCAATATTTTCACAAGCATGATAACTAAATGGCAAGGTGCATATTGGTACACGCCTCCAACGTTAAAGAGAAAGTACAACTATAACTCACACAGATTAAACATACTCGAGTAATGTTCTGGATGCTGGATTATTGATATTAATTAGAATAACTGTTTTCAAGGTAGTCCAAGGTGCTAGACACTGTCAAGGTGCTAGGATCTCTAGATTTCCCAAGGCACCAAATACCAAAAGATATACACCCCTGAGTGGAACAAGGTGCCACTTCAAAAAATATACACACTTATAAAAGTCAAAGAAATATCAAACCTATTTATGATTCAATCCAATTTAAATTTCATTTCATGAATTGCATATGCTAATATTGGAGACATAAAAGGAGACGCAGAAGTTCATAAATGTCTGCAATGCAAGCGACTTTTGTCTCTACAGAGCTCTTTCATAAATGATTAATTATGTTAATACGTAAATTGGATCTTGATAGTAGTAAAAGTAACACTAAAGAAGGTCCTTTTAGTAGATTATGAGAGCTCAATTAAGAGATTTAAATTAATTAAAATTCATACAAATGATAAAGTTTGTTGAAACTCAAATAGCATTTAGAAGTTAGGAGAAACTAAATTCCAATAGTTGGCAACCAAAAACTAAGTTATTATGACCAAAGGTAGATAGTATCCCCCCTACCCTCAGAAATTAGTTACGAGTACGAACAACATGACAAGAACAAATTTATATTATCTACTCAAATGGTTCAGTAAAGAGGGAAATGAAACATTTAAAAGCTATGTTGGGAGACAAGGGATCATCTATTCTTCCAATGCCCTTATTCCAAACAGATCTGGGAAAGAATACAGCTTGCTCCAACAGAGCTAACCTATCAGTCGATAATCACACTATCCTCAAGCTGGCTTTATGCACAACTGTCTATAAGGTGTGGAGAGAAAGAAATCAAAGGATGTTTATGCACAAACAAATGGATAGTTAACTTATGATGTTCGAACACATTTACAAGAATAAAGGAAGGTATCGTAGTCAACCTCGATGGGAAAAAGATCATAAGGAGCATAGCTACAAGATGGGGCCAGAATTGGGATCGAAGCAAATTTAAAAGTTAGCAATCAAGATTCCACGAGCTGTGAATAACAAAGCAGAGCTCGTGAGGAGGAAATGTCTTAGAAATATGGTGACCATGGAATTCAAGCACGGAAAAATAGATGCAACTGATGCACTGGAAGCTCAGAACACAACAAGATTCATATTCTGGATTCAACATTTCATAATTAGGTTGTTGATGGACTCGTTTAGGCAATCAATAATTGAAGCTGAGATTGGAGACAAATGAATTCAGTGGCCTTGGCTCATCACCTAGAATTACTCAGAAGCTGCAAGAACCCTGTACCTGTAGAGCTTATTGTGATGGAGTTTGTCTCCTATGTATCTTAGAGACCATGAATAAAGAAGATAGGAATCTTTTGTTTAGTAACCTCAAATGATATCTAGTCCATGTAACACCATCTCAATGTTGTAAGTTAGTTCCTTGAGCTCCTTAGGGCTCATTTGTATTGAACTCATGTAAGGGTCTGGGATTCCAAAAAACAAACCTATGTTGGTTGCTCAATTAACACCAATTTTCAGTTCACAGGATCGGCCAATAGAACCTGTTAGTTCTTGAATTCAATCAGAAGAAATGAAGAAAAAGAGAAGTTCAGAAGAAGATATTGATACCTTATAAGTAGTAGAGATGAGTGGAAAGAAAACTCTGCAGAACAAATTTAAGAATGGTTACTATCGCAAACTAGAAAATTTATCAATGTCATAAATTTTCAACTCTCTACTAGCAAATACTTGCGATTATTACAACATATTCAAATCCTATGTGGCCTGAATAAAATGGTATAAGACATGGATATGATAATGCTGTATGTGAATGATGCTTTCTCAACAGAAACTAAGTGGTCTATCATTCAGATGTTTTTGTGTTTCAACGAAAAATAAATACCAAAAGATTTCTTAAGAAAGAAAAATGGAAAAAGAAGAAGAAAGCATTCCATAGCACATGCAAGATATGATTTTTTTTAGTGACTGCCACAAGATATAAGCAACAAAAACATCCATGCAATTTGTTGCTCACCGGGTTTAATCGCAGGAGAATTTGATTTTATCCCTATATCAAATTTTCTTTTAGGAAAAAGCCCCACTGCTTGTTCCCAGGATGCAGCACTCAAAGCTCTAACAAAACCAACATGAATACCCTGCAAGATGATATAGATCGAACATATTATATGTTTCATCTGCGTAAATATGAAAACGAAAGAGAGGGAGTTATTTGAATCCAAACCACAAACAAGGATAATACTATCTAAGGTAATAGATTTCGAATTAGCAAGCACTGTCTTCCAGTTGAAGACGGCATGAACCACCAAATAGTGGATTCAATTGACACATTTTCAGACTCCCCAGGAAGAAAACAGTAGAACACAATCTACAAGTTGACAAATATCGATCCAAAGCTCTAAGACATTCACTTCAAATACAACAAGAATTTCTATCGAAAAGATGCAATAAGGGATACATGAAAGACCAATAGATGATAATCGGTATAATAACACATGAAACAAGCCCCCATTGTACAAAGGTCCCATTAACAATTCTATGCATTGTCATTAGAAAGAATCAATTGTTTGCTTAAAACATTGGATTTTCCCAACTAACCCTCACACCAACTCTATGGTATGTTACAAGAGCAAAGGTCATCCAGAAAAGGTAATGCGTTATCTTTCTTCTAAAATTAAAAATCCTCAAAAGTAATCAGAATTCATATTGTTTAACATTCAGATTCTTCCACACAACAAAATAAATTATAAAAGCAAAGAAGAAGAAAAAGAAATTTCACATCTTACCCTTGTCCAAATCGCTCTCCAAGCCATTCATAAACTTCAGAAAGTCTACAAAAGCAAGTAAAAGAAAAAAGGAGCAAGAAATGAATAACCATCAATCCAGATTCACAGAAACTCAAATACAACATATATGCTCCACATAATTGACAGCAGGTCAACAAGTAAACCATAAATATCCAAACACAAAGCCATAAACCCAAATGAGAAATTGAATAAACTAAGCTCTTACCATCAAGAACACCTTACAAAATTGTAGAGCTCCTTAAATTAGCAATAGACCAAAAGGTACTTGTTTAGGTGAAGGGGAAGAGGGATGAGTTAAAACTACTGAAGGAAGTAAATTTCAGGTTGAAACATGGGACTAAGCGAATTAAGTTATAGGTCTTGATCTTCTCCTTAGGCCTTCTTACAACTAAGGGGACTTCTACTTTGCTCGCTTCTCTATCTCTCCGCAACAACCAATTGGAGATCCTACAAGTATGAAATAAATTGTTGACATATAAATTTAATGACCCTTATTGCTAAGGTTTGTTTTAAGCTGTAATGGTAAGAGAAGGAAGGAGTTCTAATTTGTATTATAAAAGAAAGCATTGCATACATATGATATATTATTTGATATAAAATAAGACTCACATAATTGTTAATATGATAAAATTTGTTTGATTTCTTATATTGAACTGAATGACGGCATATATATTTGACAAATTTTGAATTAAATATTTGATTTAGACTTTATTGGAAAAAGATGGAAGAAGTTGTAGCTCAAGGATATAGAAAAATGTCATGTTTGATAGCCATCCAAAAAGGACGTCTTATGTTCAAGTGCATTATGAGGTAACGAGAGATTTATGCTCTCTACAAAATAACGATACCTACTATATTGGATTTTCTGGGATGTACCCTAGACTAAACTTTTTGCAAGGCGCTCATCCACAAACTATTCAAGATTGGTATGATTTTGGAACGATAAATGCTATGTACTTGACAAACCCAGTGTTTCCTGAGATATCATTACTTCCCAAGTGGATCCAAGGAGTTAAGGATTGTTATCTAAATAATCCTACCATAACTCTGAAAGATACATTGGTATTAAAGATATTATCTCCTGGTCTAGATTTTCATGAAGAACAATATGATGCTTATCATTTTATTACTTTAGGAAAGGCAGAACATTTTCCCATTATTGTGGATAATGAATTACGAAAATAATTCTCTAAATACTGTGAAAATGATATTCATTACAGAAGAGGTATCAGGATGAGAACTGTTATCTCTAGCATGGAGGCAACATTTAAAAAGGGACTTCGAACCTACGCCGAAAAAAGCAATTTTTCACCTTCATGCGTGTAAATTCAAAATTTCTTAATTTGAACCTGAATATAAGATTTAGAAAACACAATTTTTTGTTTATTTTCCTCTAAAATTTCGTTTTCAACTGAAAAAACGTAAACAGGTTAGAAACCTTCACCAAAGTTTCTTTCATTTCAAAGCATTCCCTAAAGTATATCCATTAAAAGTGGGTTAGAAAAGTTGAGACATGTGCATAAGTTGTCAATCCCGTTTAAGGTTCAGGCAAACTTTTTATGGAATCCATAAATCACCAAATGAGAAAAAGACAAACCAGCAAAACGCATAAATGAAGAAACAATTTCATCAACATACTAAAACAACTTAGGAGCTTTAAGAAGAAAAAAGCACCTGGGTTATGATATCAATAAAAGATCACCCAGCAAACAAATCCTTCTAACTTGATAACTACCAACACAGACTACAACAGCAATCCACAAATCACACCCAAATAATACAAGTCCATCACTAAATAAAAATTCTTTGCAGATTTTGAATCCCTACACAAGATGCTCAAAACAGCAACTCACAATCACAGCTACAGAAAAAAATGAGTTGATGCTGTCGTAATCTAACAATAATTATAAGTAACCAGGAAGAAAAAGAAAGATAGAACTCATTAAAAAAATTCAGAAAAGAACAATCAACATAAGAACACTGATGATGAATTATAATTCAAAAAAATGACGACCGCAAGACAAATTTCCAGGAAGAAGCAAGACATGTAAACATATCAAGAAATGGAGCAACTTTTCACATGTATCACCACGTTCACACAGCCTAAAAAACACCATTCAATCAACAACCGCTACAAAGTACAAAAATAAAAGGTTATCAATTCAATTTCAACTATCCATAACAATCGCACTTCAAACAACACTAAACTGTCAAACTCAACACAATCCACAACTTACTCTCACACAGACCCAAACACTTATACAGAAGAAAAGGAGCGAAACCAAAAAACGAATTTACTAACCACTTCTAGAGACCTGCGCCGTTTAATCTTCATGACGAATCAGAGAGCATTGCACAAACAATCAAAATCGATCGAGTATAATGATCAATTCTTCAAAATATAGAACCGATCTAAACGCTCCACCAAATTCGAAAGCCTAAAGCACGCGCTCAGTGAATCGTCTGTCAAGTAGGGTTTTGGCAGTAACCGGACTCAAAATTTTCGAATAAAATTGATTAGGATTTTTTAAAAAATTCAGACCGGTTATCGAACCAATATTTTAAAAAGTCGAAGGATTAAAGATTAAATCAATATTAAACCGATATCAAATTAGGATATAATAAATAAAAAGTAAAATTTATAAAAAAAATAAGTTTAAATAAAAATACTCTAATATTTATTATTATATAAAGATATTGTCATAAATCAAATCTAATAATTCAAACTAAATTTGAATGTAATATAACAAAGACGAATAAGACCTTTTTACGGAGGCTAGAAGTACCAGGTTTCTAGGCATCGAAAGGAG
>JANITX010000212.1:51658781-51672956 GCA_027564395.1 Erythroxylum ulei | reverse complement strand
CATGATACAGGTACGACAATACAACCCTAGCCTTCTCTCTATTCTCAACAATCAAAACTTAGACAAAAGACTAACTTAAGCGTCGGAGGGGCCATCCGGGAACCAACCCCCGGTGTGCGTTTACTTATTTTGCAGGTGTTCGGCAGCCAAAGCCATCCAAAATCATGGATCCAAATAATGATGTTCAGCCCCGATAAAATCTGACTGAACCAATTCTTACGGAAATAGATCACCTGTTTCTAATTAATGGATTCTCATGAAGCAAGGTGTCACAAGGTGCGGAACATGTGATTGAACCTGATTTTTATTTATAGAGGCAAATAATCATATGTGTGGCTGAAGGCAAATCGATAGGTTACCATGGTCCAAATGGCGGAGTTTATATTAGGAGTTGGTGCAAAATAGGCTTCAATTAGTTTTTAAAAAATATATAATCATTTTTCAACAAAAGCCTGATTAAAGTTTAAGTTAATTTTTATTAAACTTTAAGATATAATTTTAATTCTAACTCTAAGGGTTTAAAAAAGGCCTAATCAATAGAAAAAGAAGACGACGGCCCGTGCATCAGTTTGGAGGAATCACCATCGTCCATCTCCGTCTATTGTCAATCATAAAAATCTCTCTCTCTCTCTCCGCCTTCTATATCCTTCTCTATTTAATATTTTCTTTCGTTACGGAACCTGCTCGACGCACAGTACTCTCTCTTTCTCACAATCGCTTGCTTGCTCGCTCTCTGTCTCTGATTCGATCTCCTCCGTCCCAAAATGAACGACGCAGATGTGTCAAAGCAGATCCAGCAGATGGTCAGATTCATTCGGCAAGAAGCCGAAGAGAAGGCCAACGAAATCTCCGTTTCCGCTGAAGAAGTCAGTACTATATTGCTACTTCTCTTTCCTTCTCTCTCTCTTGTGTCTAATATTCGATATGTCTGGTTTTTGTTCTAGGAATTCAACATTGAGAAGTTGCAACTTGTAGAGGCCGAGAAGAAGAAGATCAGACAAGAGTACGAGCGCAAAGAGAAGCAAGTTGATGTCCGTAAGAAGATGTATTATGTTCTCTCTCTCTCTATTTTCAGTTCGTTTTTGGCCTCTTAACCCTTTGGATTTCCCGGGAATATTATTGTTTTCTACAGCTATAACTCATTTATTGTTTATTTTGAATTCTAAGAGGAAGGTTTTTAGATCCTTCCTTCTTTCCTGTTCTTGTTCAAGGATCATTTTAATTTTTTATACTGTTAATTTCGTCATTTTTTTCTTAAATTTGTATTCACACAAATTCGGATCTCTTTCCTCGCTTATTATTGGGGAGTAAATTGTGGTTTTTTGTTGAATAAAAGTGAATGCACGAGGAGATGGATGGACTTTTGCATTGTTGGGCCGATTTTCTTTCCACGCTTTTGGGCAAAATTTTAGTTGGTTAGAAATATTTATTTTGGACCAATAATTCGTAACTGGTTGCATACAACTTTGATTTTCAAATAATTAATTGCTAGGCATGAATGGCAATGAATGGACTTGGGGTTTACTTTCTCAGTTCTTTATCTGTTTCAAAGTGGGGGAGTAGTGAAAGAGATATCTTAATGATCTAGTTGGATGTTTATCCTTTTTATTTTGGCCAGTGAGTACTCCATGCAGCTTAATGCTTCTCGGATCAAAGTTCTCCAAGCTCAAGATGATCTGGTTAATTCCATGAACGATGCAGCAGGAAAGGATCTTCTGAATGTAAGCCGTGATCACCACATGTACAAGAGGCTTCTAAAAGATCTCATTGTTCAGGTCAGTGGATCTGCTCAAATTGAAAGATACTGCACTATATATTTGAAATTTTTTTGTGAAGAACTTCCATCATAATCTGCTTTCATTCTGGCAGAGCTTGCTCAGGCTGAAGGAACCGGCTGTCTTGTTGCGTTGCCGGAAAGAAGACCACCATTTGGTGGAATCTGTACTGGACTCAGCAAAAGAGGAATATGCTGAGAAACTCAATATTCATGCTCCAGAAATCATAGTTGACCGGAATGTATATCTTCCACCTGCTCCTAGCCATCATAATGCCCATGGTCCTTACTGGTAATTTCACTATTCATATTCACTTTCTATAATCTCAATATTGTAATATTTTTGTTAATCTTTTTTCACTAGAATTCCATTTTTATGCAAACAATGGTGGTAGAAAAGTATGTTGACTCAAAATTTTGATTGTCCAGTTCTGGAGGTGTGGTGTTGGCATCTCGAGATGGAAAAATTGTGTTTGAGAATACTCTTGATGCAAGATTGGATGTTTTATTCCGCAAGAAACTTCCTGAGGTTCGTTTCTTTATAAAGATTGCCATTTTTATTTTTGTTTTGGCCCCTACGTTGCAACGATGATATGACGTGAAGTTTTGTTTTAACTTTTTTTAGATGATATTTGTTTAACTGATTTAAAATAAGAACATGAGTGTTCTCTGTGAATGGGAGTAGTATGTGGCATTCTCACATCGTTCTTTTATAGTCTTTCATACTTTTGCATGGTAGGAAAATAGATTAAGGTTCGTGATAGTGACTTAGATGATTTTTCTTTGCTGTTTTATGAGTTCTATTATCGTGCTTGGCTAATCAATGGTTTGGGATCAATTAGTTGTCGTAAGGTCCACTCATGAGTTATTAAAAGCTGAAAAGTGACTTCCAATGGTTAACCCAATGTATGATGTCCTAACACTAAGAATTATTCATAACCCATCTGCTTGCTTGGGCGAGTCACGGGTGATTTATCTTTCTCTGACTCCTATCACTTGACTTTGATAGAACTATTATAATTTCTGAAGTAAAAACATGTGCTAGTTTCTGAATAAATTGCTTCCTGATGCAGATCCGCAAGTGGCTATTTGGTCAAGTTGTGGCCTGATGGGTTGGCTTTTATTGTTATTTTATTTTATGTGCCTATAATATCGTTGAGATTTAGAATCTATTATTATATAATTGTTTGGCTGTGTATTCGCCAAGCACCTTTGTTTCCGGTTCCGGCATTAACTCGAACACTCTGGGGCACGGTACTATTTCTAAACGGTGAAAATTGTTATCCAAGTGTTTGCTCGAATTATTTGTACCTTTCAAAAGCCGCGTTCAAGAAGACTTTTACCATGATGAACCTTTGTTCCTGGCACTAACTTGGGGCCTGTTTGCCGTCAAGGAGACTTCACCATGACGAACTTTTGATTAAAAAAAAATTGTTTGGTTTTTTTATTTTCATTTCTAGTTTTGGTTTTTCACAGTTTTAAAAAAATTATAAAAATTAGTTTTTTTTCACACATTAAATATATTATCTAATAATTATTATGATTAATATAATATAATTATTTTAATTTTATAATCACTTTAAATTTAATATTTATTTAATAAATATGCTTTAAATTCAAAATATCTTAATATTTATTATAAATAGTTTCTACAGTATTAAGTTATTTATTTTAGTAAAATATAAAAAGTTATATTAATATGATATTTTATGAGATTAAAAGATAATTATTTAATTAATTAGATATTAAAATTAATGTCTTTAAAATTTATTTATTAATTAGTATTGGCATTATCAAATAAATAAAATTTTATCTTTTTTATTAAAAAATTAGAACAGAATGAAAATTAAAATTCATAACAAAAAAAAAGTGAAATATGAGAGTGGTAAGCTAGTACATTTGGATCCTCCAAATGGATTGGAATTTATTATTATTTATGTTTTTAGTATTTTTGTCTTACATAGTAATTATGTCATCGTTTTAAAATTGAACTAAATTAGAAAAAGCCGAAAGGCAATATAAGCGTATTCAATAATGACAAGACTTTGGAATAAAAGCCACAACAGAACTAAAACCCAATCAAAGTCAATACTAGAGATATTGACAAAGCTTCCTAATTTGATAACTTATCAATTTGAGCAACCTAATTGATACGTTGTATCTACTTAGAAGACGCATTCAAGAGGAAGATAAATCATGAAAGTGTTACTGGAAAAGAAAATTAGGTGCTATAGCTACAAGTTTCACCATCATTAAGCAAATTCCATCAAGGTTTCATCTTTATACTGACTTTGATATGCACATTTGAGACAATGATTATTTTTTTGATCTAGCTTAAAGTTTTAGAAATAGAAACATACTAATCTAGAGATTTGTCCTAGAAAAATCTAGGATTTCTCTCTCCATACAGCATATATTTCACAATTGAAGGCTATCTTGAAGATATCGGAGTCTTGTAACTTTTGACTCATCTTATTCTAGACTATGGCCATTATGTTTCTAAGCAAAAGTTGTTGTATAGGCCTTGAATATGGCTCCATAATGTAGAAGAGAATTAGCAATGAAATAATAAATGCCTGATGGATTCTGAGGTCATCTTACAAAGCTGACATGTGAGATTAGAGGCTCCCTTGAGCTTGTCTTTGGTCTTTAATTTTTGTTTAAAAGCCTTTGTCAAGTTGAACTAAAGACTATACCAAGTCAAACCAACTAGTCCTCTTATTGTGCTTCTTAATCACTTCCAAATAATTTTTTTAATGAGAATCATTTTGATTTATGCCTCAGCCATATTATTGAATCAAGTAAATTGGGGTATATATTATAATTGAGGAGGTTTGCTCTGATTGAGGAGAAGTCTGTGATGCAAAAATTCCAAATTTCACCTTAGATTATCTTTTTAACACTTTTTATCAAGGAGCATGTTTTACTGAAGCCAGCTCAGGTCCTCTGGATAATGCTTCCAAATCACTAAGTTGTCATACTAAATCATATATCATTTCCAGTTAAACATTTGATTTCTTGACCAATTAAGTCTCTCTTTTTTATTATTTAATTAAGAGTCAATATTACTTTTTACTAGTTTTCAGATTCCAGAAGCACTTATAAGCTAAATAGTGAGTATGCGTCCATTTAACCTAGATGAATTATTTATCTGTGAGCAATCTCCATATCCTTATAATGATAAGTATCTTATTCATTTCCTTAATAGGCACAGTACCTAAACCCCTTTCTCCTTTAGATAATAGAGGCTAATCCATTTAACTTTGGTTATTCACATCTCCTGACTAAAGAAAATTCTTGAAAATTCACTCATGGACTTGATTTGGTTCTTTAAGAGGATTAGTTGAGAGCTCCAATAGATGTGCAAGTTACTAAAAAAAATGAGGAGATAAGGTGGAGCCTACCAACATAAGAAAGGGATATATTTTGCCAACTACTTCTTCTCTTCTAGACAACCTTTAATAAAGCTACACAATCCCTTTAAGTAGGTGTTTTTATTGATATTAGGGAATCTATAGTATTTGAAAGGTGTTTGTAGGGTTAAAGACCAGAGATACTTAAAAGAAGATCATCTACATTATAAGATATTATAGAGACATAAAGCTTGCTTTTGATAATAATAATGGTTAGGCTTGAGAACTTGGAGAATGATTATAGTGGGTTTATGAAAATTTACACTTAATAGGGGTTTGCACCACTAAATAAGAGCAGATTATTTGCAAATGCTAAGTTGAAGAGCCTAAGCTCTTTACATTTGTAATGATACTTGAATTTACCACCAAGCATGATGTTGTGATATATAAGATTAGCTTATACCTCAATACATAGAGTAAATAGAAATAGGGATAGAGGATTCCCTTACCTTAGGCCTTTAACTGACCACTAAGCACGATGTTGTGAGATATAAGATTAGCTTATACCTCAATACATACAGCAAACAGAAAAGGGGGTAGGGGATTCCCTTACCTTAGGCCTTTAACCTTATTAAATACATTTATTTGTGCAATATTCATAAGGATGTAGTATGAAGTTAAAGAGATGTAATTATGAATCCATTCGATAAAAAGCCTAAGACTTCAAGGAAAATGGTAAGAAAATTTTAATCAATTGAGTCAAAAGCCTTATTAAAGTTAATTTGTAAGGAGCAACTTTTAAAAGAAGGCTTATTATGATAAGACTTGAAAATTCCTAAACTATGAGAATTTTATTAGCAATATTTTTCGCTTGGATGAAATCACATTGATATGGATTAATGTGATCCTTTAAAACATCTTTTTTCTTTGAAGCTAGCATCGTTGGGATGACCTTGTATATCATATTACGATATAATATAAGCCTAATGTCTTACAAGGTACTGGGGTTAACCATCTTAGGAACAGATAGACATAGGTCTTATTCAAGCCCCTTAACATTTTCTTATTTGCAAAGTATTCCTTAACAACTTAAGTAGCTAAGTCACTAACAATAATCCATGTTTTCTGGAATATTAAGGCATTGAATTCATTAAGACCTAGAGCTTTATTAGGACTGAGGCTAAAAAGAATTGCTTTTATATCAAACTTGGTGAAAGGTCTAAAGAGGGAGTTTGCTTGTAAAGGACTAATTGAATAGAAATGAATCTACTGAGCTCCCACAGAAAAGAAGAGCAATAGTTTTCTTACAAAGAAAGTTTTTAAATTAGTGCTTAAAACTTAAGATACTCTTGATTATATATTGAGTTCCCTAGAGAATCTGATAAGACATTGATTTCATTTTGATTCCTTCTTACTAGTATTGAATTATGAAAGAATATAATGTTCCTATAACCCTAATTAAGCCAAAGGATCTTTGATTTTTTGCTTCATGACAAAATTATGGACTTCAAGAGCCTGAAGTTTCCTAAAGCCTGTAGTTTTTGTTACTTAAGTTGAACATGTAAAGGTTTATATACTATTCATGCTAGACTTCATTGAGATAATCTTTTGTAACTTTGACATTTTCCTTAATATTAGGGAAAAGACTTTTTTTAAAGGACTTCCAACTCTTTGTTATAGCCCTAAACTTTCTCATGAACTGGTAAATCTTACATCCTTTAACGTGCATCTGCACTACTTCCTAACAACCTCTTAAAACTATCTAACATTAATTAGATAATTATTAAACCTAAATTAAGCTTTGCTTGGATTACTTGCTGACATAATGAGGACTTCAATGAAGGAATATTTTGAATATATGGAGTTACCAAAATAAGCTTAACTAAAGGGAACATTGTTCAAACAAAGCTAAATTCACCATTGCCTTATCCAATTGCTTCCTTATAAACTAATCAGGACTTTGTCTACTGTTCTAGATAAATACATGTCCCTGAAATGATAAGTCACCTTTTTATTGGGAGACATAGTTTCTAAGCTCATCATTCAGTTGCTTGGTAGTCGATGTCTTACCTTTAGCCTTATATATATACATAATATAATTGAGATCTCCTATGAGAATCTAAGGACTTTGGTTTCAAACATAGATTAGCTTCAAGTCATTCCATAATACATTCCTTTAAAAAGCTTGATTTGCTACATGGATGAATGGAATGTTGATAAATAAAGGGGAAATGAAAGTTAAGAATTTATCCAATTTCTATTTATTGAGGTTAGTCTCCCGCTTACAATAAACAATAAAATGCAATTGGATGGTTAAATGTAGATCAAATGATTTGTTAGAAAAGAGTTTATATAAGCAATAATTATCATATCATTGTAGTGTTGTTAATGATTGCATATAGTGCTTTACTTCTTACCCAAAAATCATAAATTATCTTTACACATTTTGGCTGTTATTTTTATTAACAAAAGGTGTATAAGGATAGGCTTCTTATCTAATAACAAATCTTTGACAATCTATTACTTATTAGGACTACTGAATCCTTTAATATTTCGTGTCAAAAAAGAAATTAATGAGACATTTAGGGATATCCCTTATAATAGTTATTATTAAGTACCCACCAGGCATTTTTTTAACAGGGTATGAAATTTTTTCTCTTTGTATTTTTCCTTAATATCTATCGTTTTATATGTCATAAAAGGAGTAGGATGAGTATGATCCAAATTTATCTAGATATTTATCAATTAATCTATGCATGGATTCAACTTTAGCAGATTTGAGATTACTGAGCATGTATTCTCTTATCTTTCCTTTGAGGGGTTTGTGGCTAGTTGACCCTTTGATAACCCTAAGGAATTATCCTTAATAAGGTAGTTAGGCTTATTCTCTCTAATAGTGGTTTAGTTATGGATCTTTAGATCTTCTACTTGATAGGTCTCAAAGAAAAAAATTGATTTTCAAACCTCTTAAGGCTTAATTAAGAATTCCTTCCTAGTAGCACCTTGCGTTAACCATTAAGCCATTTGAATTACAAAATGAGATTCTTAATCTAACTTTCCATCAGCATGTGAAACAATTTCGTACTGATACGACTTATTGATAGTAGTAACTTACCCGCATCAATTCATCCTTGTTCCTATTTATGAATATTAACCCAATAGTTCCCTCGTGTTTTTAGTAAGACTTAGTTGGTTTCCATTAGTAAGAGTGAGATTTTAATCATTTCCATAGCTCCATCCTCTATCAATCTATTGAACTTAAGGATTTTAGGTAGTTCTTTATCCTTTTACACTTTTAAAAATGCTCTAGCATACTCGATTCTCTCTAAGTTCTTAGTTTGAGAATCAATAAAATTTGACTTGTTAATGGTGCTTGCCAAGTAGTTTAAACCAATGTTGGTTTGACATTCTAAAGGAATATTATGAAATCTAAATGGGAATTTTCATCATTTTATGCTTATCAAGAGATAGAACTAGTTTCCATTTTTACAACATGATTGGCTTCCTTGAGATATGCCATAAACCTAACTTAGAGATTCTTTGAGCTATGTTTTCATTATCAAACTTAAAAATAAGGATGCCTTCTTCATTAACAAGCATTTTCTCTAGCCAAAGTTTCCCCTATTTCATTGCCTCTAAAAGCTGCATTTAGGGGAATTATGGCCTCTTATCTAGAAAATATCCACCAAAGCGGTTAACTAGTATGTAAACCTAAGAGAGTTTCTAAAGTTAGAGAAATTGCTTGGTTCCCATCCTTTTGTATTTGAGGAAGGTAATTGAGTTTTCCCTGCTCATTAAAGCCACCCACTACATTAGGTTCTAATTAGAGGTTTTTGGGGCATGGAATTTATAGACAAGTCAAGAGTAGGAGCAACTTCTATAGCAGATTCCAACTCCATTGTAAATGCTAAAATATATGAAAATGAAATATGATATGTTTTGTCTTCTCTACCTCCTTAGAGGTTGATATAGTGAAAGGGTTTATAATTAAGGTTTGAAGGAGTGGTGGCTGAAGTCTCTTAAGTGGGAGGTAACTTACTGTTAGCAGGGGATATGAGTGGGATATGAAGGAAGAAATGGGGAGGGAGAAAAAGAGTGAAAGGGAGAGATATGACTAAAAGGAAGGGGATAGGTAGAACTAATTAGAAGAGAAGAGATAGAACCAAAGGTAGGCAACATATGCTTAATGTCTAGAGGGATGTCTAGTTTCTCTCCCATTTTGGTGGGAAACCAATAGAGTGCCTTTTGTAAGAAAATTTAGTTATCCTAAAAAAACAAACATAAGGTTAGAAGTTACTGACAAGGCAAAGAAGTCAAATCACACTTTACTATAGGTTACATTTGACTTATGAGTACTTTTAAAAGGAAACTAGGTGATTTGTTAGTAACTAGGTTATTTTGAAAGGAAAAGGTGACTTGTTGATACTTTGTATACTAAAAATTATGTTTGACTTGCTAAATAATCTTTTACCTATAATTTTTTTATATAGAATAGAAACAAATATTAAGAATATAATAACTCTCTTTTATTAAAATGAAGGAGATGGAATGGAGAGGAGATGAGAAGAGAAAATTCTGGAGTTAAAACACTCTATACACGTCCCTCTCCCCACTTTTCTACTCCCCACTTTAAGAAGTTTCTAGTCTTACACATATGTTTCAATCCCATTGGTCCATATGTTGATTTTTAGCAAAATTGCACATTTGGTCATTCTTCTTCCTTTAATTCCCACGTTGGCATATAAAGTCTAGAGATGTCAATGACCCGAGCCGTTGATTTTTAGCACAATTGCACATTTAGTCCTTCTACTTCCTTTACCAATTTACCCCTGTCGTTTAAATTAATTACCATTACATCGCCTACTATGCTTAGTTACACTTAATTCTTTATGTTCACTTCTTATACACCCCAAACATACTATAATGCTTTCAGGGTATATATTGGGGCCTTATATGAATTATATGAAAACAATCATGCATGGAAAGGTAGTCAAAACTACTTTAACATTCCTAAATATTTAGGTGATCTTAAGTGTTACTATTAGCCAATATTGATCTATAGATATGAATTATTTAATTAGGGAATTACAAATAAATTAAAGGCGTTTAATTTATCTAATCCTATTTATGATTTAGGGTTATAACTATTATTAATACATTTAGGAGCCTAATGGGTCTCACACAAAGAACTAGTTGAAGAGAGAATGTATTTTAATCAAATTGGACTTAATTGTAAAGTTTGAGAAACTTTTTGATTAAATATTAGATATTTGATTAATAAGGAAAAATATGAGATATTGGATCTAATTAGTATTTAATTATAATTAATTGTATTTTTAATTAAAATTATTATTTAATTTCAATTAAATTAATAAAATGTTAAAAACTCATTATAAATAGACTTAGACTCTAAAGAAGCTATTACTTCTTACCTCACTCTCTCTGTAATAAGTAGAGAGTTCTATCAGTACGTTTTATGGATACTGGTAAAGCTCAGATACTTATATTACTATGGTGGTTGAGATGAGTTGATTTTATAAATGACTTAAGGGAAATAACAAGAAAAGGATTGAACTTCACACTAAGGTATGAATTACTATTCATACCTTATTATGATTTATGTATTAATTATTTTATAGAATTTAAGTAGTCTTGACTTCGAGAAATCAAAAACAAAATACGTTTCTTAATTATTCCACTAAGTAGGATCGTATCATAATTTCTCAACAATGGTATAAAAATCGACTTTAATTCTATAACATGATTAAATTGGCTTGATTATTATTGATTTGATATAGATTAAAGCCTAAAAGCTTAATTATTTTAATTATATACCTAATATTGATTAGGATATCATTACAAATTTGGGTTAGTTTTGTTTAATGAAACAAAACTGTGACTACCCCCTTTTTACATTTTCTAGAAATAATAAATCACGTGTCTCCTTAATCTATGTTCCTAAAAATTATAAAATGCCCCAGTACCTATCTCATAGCTTTGTGGAGAAACATTATACATGCTTCCATCATCTTTTTACTTCTAGAATCTGGATGTCTTTACAGTACTTTATTACTTTAAATTCCACTTTTGAGGTTTTAGCGTAAAATTTTAATCATGTTTAAATCAAAATACACCTCCCATAATTATTTCATTATGTTTTGGAAAACAAAATTGCATATCCCCTAGCTAATTTCTCAATTTCTAGTTTGTATCTTTGTTGTTCTGGATTTGTAATTGAGTTTGGTTGTTTGTTTTTGGGTCGAAGGAATGGCAAGAGAATGTCTCTTGCAGTGAACCTTCGCCAGCGGTAATGGTGAAGGACAAAACATTCCCAGAAAGATGCGATAGAAACAAACCAGACGAAGGAGAAGTAGGGAGTGATTGGGAGGAACACGAGCAAGCGACAATAGATGACATACAAAACAGAACTAAAGGAAGATGTTGGATGTGCAAGAAAACCCTGGCAATACAAAAACATTTGCACGCCAGACATCCTAACTTTAATGCTTTTTAAATTTTAAGTGTTTTAACCTTGCTTTTTAATTAAATTGATTTAATTGAGATTAAATTGGTTTAAATTTGAAAAGTTTTTTTTTAAAATGTTTCAAAGGATTATTTTTAATAGGAATATTTTTTTAATTTAGTTTAAATTTTCAAAAAGTTGAATTATTAAACTAAATTAACTTCAAATCAATAATTAGAAACAAGCAAAGGTTTAAAAAGGTTATCTATCATAATTAGATTATTTTAGATAAATTAATATTATCAAATTATATTAATTAAGGTGAGTTACTAATTTCAAATTTTAAAGTAATTATTTTCTTAATATGATTAAGAATAATACTTAAACCGATTCCAATTTTAAATTTTTACAAAGTTATTTATTAAATAAAATTACTTATTTTCAATTAGATTGAAATTAACTAATGAGATTGCTTAAAATTTAAGCAAAATATTTTCTTAAGTAATTAGAAAAGGGTTTCTTAATTAAATTTTATTTATTTCAATTTCTAAATCAATAATGAAAAGAATTTTTTAATTAACTAAAAGGGTTTTATTTAATTTTGAAAGTGGTTTCCTTTTATATTAGAAAATTGTTTTCTAATTAAGGAAAAGTTATTTCTAATTAATATAGAAATGGTTTTCTAATAAAAGGGAAGTTATTTCTAATGAAGATTAGAAATAACTATGGAAATGGTTTTCTAATAAGGGGGAAGTTATTTCTAATGAAGATTAGAAATAATTTTCTAATTGGATTATAATATATTGCTTTCAAAATTTTAAAAAAAGGACTTTTCCTAAATTATAATATGTAAGATGTGTTGGACCACGATCTTTAAGTGAAAATTTAGAGATATTAAATGAAATTTAATGAGTGTTTTTGTATATGAATTATGGTATAGATGTTATTGTGCTTTAAGAAAATTAATGAGAAAAGAATCGATTAGTTTTGATGACATTGAGATTTGAGTAGATTTGTATGGGTTATGAGAGTAAAGTGAATGAGTTGATTGAAATGGAAGTTGAAAATTAAGAAATAAAGAGTGAAAGTGTGAGAATTTGTTGAATTATGAAAGTTTGACTTTTTGGAGATGAAGAGTTGACTTTTTGATTTAGGCAAAATTTGAGAAAATGATCTTCATGAAACTTGTAGTTTCTGTTGAGAGCTTTCTGTAGCCATAAAGTATGATATTTTTCGATGTCGGGATTGAAAGTTATGATCTTCCGAAGTTATGGGTATGTTACTTTGTTTTTGAAAATGCTCATAAGTGTAGGATTTTTCATATGCAGTGTTTTGAGGAAAATTATGGATTGATATGTTTTGAATTGAGTTAAGTGGTCTACATGAAAGTTGTAGAGGTAGTTTATAGCTTTACAATGATGTATAATATGTTATTTTTGAGTGTGGAAATTGGAAGATATGAAATTTGGAAGTTTGGATGTGATATAGGATGACACATGTTTGGCAGAAACTTTGACTGAAAAATTGACCTAGTAAGAAGTTGAATTTGCTTTTGAGTGTTTCATGAAAGTTTTAGACTATGTCTTGCTTTTTTTCATTGATATAAAAAATGACATGTTTGGACTTTGAAGTTGAAAGATAGAAATTTTAGAAGTTGAGTTATTGTTTAGGGATATATTATTTGGCAGAAACTTTGAGTGGATTTTTGACCCCTTTAGAGATGGATTTAGTTTTTGAGTTCTTCAAGGAAGTTGTAGAGTTTCCTTTAAGCTTTTGATTGATACCAAATTTGCAATTTTTGGAGTTTTGAGTGATAAGTTATGAATTTTTGGAAGTTCAATGGTTTTTAATAAAAAAGAAAAGAAAAATTCGGAGCCAGTGGCTCACGATCGCGAGCCGGCTACTGATTTTTGGTTTAAATTTTTTTTATTTAAATTTCTTCCATTCTTTCGCTCCTAATTTTTCCGTCCGATATCCGATTGATCCGATTGTTGAAGCGTTGGATTCCTAAGACTTTCCTCTATCTGTTCATGGAGATTTATGAATTTTTGAGATTAAATTGAAGATGATTGATTTAATCAAAGTGAGTTGGGGAAACTTTCTGAACATGGCTCGGTCTTATGAGAAATTCTTGATCTGTACAGCTCTGATTGCATTGATTCTTGAGGCAAAATAAAATAGAGACTTGGGGCAACAAATCATATGAAGGAATTGAATTTCAATTTAGCCACTAAGACTTTCAATTTCTGAATTGAAGTCAGTTTTAGTGTTCAGTCTTAGATTAGTAAGAGCTGAAAGTATTTTAGCTATAATTTTTGTTCTAGTCATCCAAATGAGGTGATTCTTAATTCGGATTAAACTAGAGAAACAGGGCCACAATTTGTCTGAAGAAAGTGAATTTTAATTCAGACTTTAAGAATGTTAATTTTCAGATGGAAGTAAATTTCTGGAATTGTGTTAGCATAATGATAGTCCAAAATATTTTGGAGTATAACTTCTGGTGTAGTTCACCAAATTTAATGATTTTGGTGGCGTTATGAAATTAAGACAATGAGGAACATTTCTCTAGAAGGAAGTTTTGGCAA
>JANITX010000212.1:51592100-51608904 GCA_027564395.1 Erythroxylum ulei | reverse complement strand
ACATTACATAAACGAAATACATGCATATATGAAAGGAATACCTCATAATATATTATTAACAAATCATAATGTTAATATATGAATCACAAATGTTCATTGGCCTAGGGCACACTACTAACAACGTCAGTAACAGACGAAACACAAATCACAGATGAAGCGCAAATAACAGACGAAGCATAAATTACAAACAAAACACAAACAACATACGAAGCACAAATCACAAACGAAGCGTAAACAACAGACGAAGCGCAAACAACAAACGAAGCATAAATCACAGACGAAGCGCAAACAACAGACGAAGTGCAAGTAATAGATGAAGAGCAAACAATAGACAAAATGCAAACAACAGACGAAGTGCAAACAATAAACGAAGTGCAAACAACAGAAGAAGCACAAACAACAGACGAACCGCAAATAACAGACGAAGCGTAAACAACAGACGAAGTGACAATATTAGTCGATACAAAAAGAAGAAACTCTAGAACGTCAAATAGTTAGTTAGTTGGAGTCAGTTATAGGACTCAACTAAATAACGGTTTCTAGAAGATTAAAGAAGTAGTTTCTCAAGAAGGCAATTGGAGACTTTGGTTATAAATACTAGTCCTTGTTGAAGACTAAAATAATGTTTTAACAAGAGAGAAAATTTTGACTATACAATACTTAGAAAAATTTTGTATTCAAAGTATGAAACAAGAGAGCAAATACTACTGTAATGTAAAGCTCAAAATATCTTTCTTAGAGAGAGAAAGAAAAGGCTAGAGCCTGAAGAGGCTAAGATAATGGAAAGAATATTTTGTGAAAGAGACCTAAAGAGGCTCTGGAAGGGTAGAAAGAATACTTGTAAAGTTAAAGACTATAGTGAAATCTCAAACAAATTATGAGGACTAGACATAGCCCAAGGTTTGGGGTGAACCAGTATAAAATCACGACATTTATTCTCTAACCCTTATACTTTAATTTTCTTGTTGTTAGACGAACAGATAAAATTACTTGCGATTCCAATACTTATCAACTTTAGTAAAGTATCTTTGGTATTCATCTAATAGTTGTAAATATATTCAAGAAATCTCAAAAGATTAATATTTTTAAAAAGATTACACAATTCAACCCCCTTCTTATATATTTTATATACTTTACGTGATTCTAGATTAATATTTTTGAAAAGATTACATAATTCCACCCCCTTCTTATGCATTTTATATACTTTACGTGATTCCTATATTAACAAGTGATTTACTTCATGGATGATATTGAGTGGAATTATGAATTTGCGTATGGATAAGATTGATTTGAAATTAGGTATACTTGAGGAATTTATCGATTTGAGATGATAAATTTTGAACATGAATTGTTGATATATAAGTGAGATGTTATGGAAAAGAAAGATAGGATATTGTGAAGAATGAGAATTAGTTGTAAGGAATGAATTAGATGAGTAGAGATTAGAGAGTTTAATGAAATAATGTTAGTAGATGAATTGTTATGAAATGATGTTGCATTAGAGGAAGTGAAATTGGGACAATGAAGAGTGAAGGTAAGTTTAGGATAGATGTAAGGTTATTTTGGTGTGATTTTTTTTGTCAACTTCACTGCAGCGAAAGTCTTGTCCGAGTGGTCTTTTTTTTTTATTTGGTGACTTCGCCACGTTTGCCGTGGGGAACTTCACCCAAAGGGTATTTGGAAATTCTTGCATTGGTTCGCCGCGGCGAACCCGCTGTCGCTCCTGGAGAAATTTGACAGGTACAATATGATTGAGGACATAATTGTAAGAATGGATTATCTTTTATCAATCGATCAAATGGGAAAATTTGTGGATGGTATCAGAGAATGACGATGAGCTGATGATGACTAATGAGGGTTCATTGAAATATGCTGCATTGAATCGATAATAGTTAAGGAGATTTCATTGGAATTCGCCCACGTTTATATGACGAGAAAGAGTTAGGCTCTAGAACCAAGGTCCAATAGTTGTGCTGTTAGAGCAAGAGGTTGGGCTCCAGAAACGGGGTCCAACAGATGTGGCATCAGAGCAAGAGGTTGGGCTCCAAAAATGGAGTCCAACATATGGGGTGGAAGAGAGAGCTTCTCCTTAATAAGTCAATGACATAAGAGCTTAAATTATTGAGGCACGAACAACTTCTAGTAAATTTCAATTTTTCTCTTAGCTACCCCATTTTATTGGGGTGTATCCACGCAACTAGTTTGATTAATAATACCTTGTGCTTTTAAATAATGTTTTAATTTAAAACTTTGATATTCTCTACCATTATCACTGCGAATAACTCGAACTTGTGCATTATACTGAGTTTGAATGATCTTATGGATTTTTTGGAACAATAAATTAACTTCACTCTTAGATTTCATTAACCATAACTAAATCATTCTCATATAATCATCAATAAAGTAACAAACCAACAAGACCCACTTAAAGTTAAAATTTTGGATGGACCCCACATATTAGAGTGAACAACCATCCAAAATTTTGATTATATTATGCAAGTTCAGAAACATCAAAACGGAAACCAAAGACAACAATTTTTAAAAAAACTAGCAAATAATTTTTTGACATACCCAAAAGATGAATACCCCAAACATTGATGCCACAACTAAAGCTTAGCTTATTTTTCTCCACCATTAAGCCATCCATCTTAAAAACTTGATGCAACTTGTCTAAAATCCTTGACGTTAGGTCCAAATAGTACAACTTCCCTCTCCTAATAACACAAGCAATCGTCTGCTTTGATTGGATGTCCTTAAAGAGACATAAGTTAGGCCAAAAGATTGCAATACAAGATAAGGCTATTGTTATTTGAGAAACAAACAGGAGGTTGTAATCTAACGATAGAACAATAAAGACAGAGAACAAATTTAAAGTATTCGTAAGAGTTAAATATCCTTCCATAATAATTAGGGCTTTGTCACTATTGACAGTATAAACAAATTTTGTGAGGACTTGTGAGTTCAATAAACTTTCTAGAATCAAAGTTCATAAATTTTGTAGCACTATAATCAATTATCCATATACTATTAGAAATAGTTACAGAAACATTAGAAGTCTTACTACCATTATTTGTTGTTGCTACTAATGCAGAAGTCTTCTCAACAAAATCATCATTGATTTTAGTCTCAATAGTAGCAGTAGTTGGAGTTTTTTTTGAAAATTTTCTTTTAAGGTGCTTAATTATGGTCTCACCAATCTGGATATCCTACAAGTTCATAGCAGTGATCTTTAGTATGTCTAGTTTAGTTTCAATGAGTGTAGTTGTATGTAAACTTTTCACCACCAATGGTTGTCTTTGATTTGTTTCCAACCATCATAGCAATACCTTCAAGGTTTCCAAATTCTCCTTTCAACGTTTCATGACTTACTACCTCTCCTTAAATCAATACATAACATTTTTCCAAAGTCAGAATTGATTCCTTCCTTAGAATCCCTCTTCGAACCTATTAAAAAAATCATCTAAAGTTGCTAAGAATATATGCACCCTTATTCATTCAATTTACTTTCGATATCCTTCAACACCTTCAAGATCCTTCATAACAATTTTGTCTTAGTAATCTAGTTCTTGAAAGACTTCATCTAAGTCTCCACAGTATTCAGAGAGAGGTCTTCCACTTTGTTTTGAAATGAACTCCTTTAGGCTCAGGGCGAAAAATTGCAATTTATCACTTCTATCATGGAAGGCTTTTGCTAATGCACTCCAGATTTCCTGAGCTATAGGTAATCGTAAGTATCGCTTTATAATCTCTGGACTCATAGACATCAGCAACCATTTTTTAACTTTTTGATTGTCAGTATACCAGGTTTCATACACATCTTCATATTATGTAGGTGGCTTTATTTTTCCACAAATATAAGAGGGTTTTCCCCATTCAACAATATCCATCTCCATCAATTGTGACCAAACATCATAATTTGATTTAGAAAGAATGATGCCTACATTAAAAGCTCCTTCGAATTGAACAATAATAGGAACATATTTTTCACTCATGTTCAAAATGTTTTGTATGTTCTAATACAAACTTGAAAGATCAGACGAAGAAGAAAAAAATAATTATGTTCATTCATTAATTTCTCGAAAACGTATTAGTTATAATGTAGAATAAGGGAAGATATCTTAATAATTAATCCTACAGCTATAGTTAGGAGCCATAATTAGGAGTCTAAGAATAGTTGATATCTACAACTATGCCATCCTAACAATTATGGACAAAAATCTCAACATAAAAATCAATCTTCGTTTTTGCTTTTCTGCATCAATCTTCTATTATAATTTTCTATTTATTCTGTTGGCACCAAAATATCACTTTCCATCCCAATTGTTAATTACGTGTGCTTTTCAGTTAAGATCTCAATTCCATTGATCACATTGTCTAATCCTTTGATCGTTCATAGGTTTTCAATCTCTTTCCATATCTGTATATTTGTCTCATAATTTTGGTTCCAATTATGAATATTTTTCTAGTATTACTTTTATATTCAATTTTGAAGCTTCAATTTGGTCATCACTTATCGGATTCGATTAATTGACTTCGGAATTTTCTTCCTTGCATTATTGTATTGTCATATTTCCAATTTTAACTTATACAAGATGGTGTAACTATTCCAGAAAGTATCAGGCTATCTCCCAAACCCCCACTTCTATGTAAATAACTATTTATATATAGCTAAAACCTAAATTTTTCTCAAAGCCAAAACCTTTACAATGCGCAAAAAAACAAAACCTAATACTAGAAGTAAATAATCATTTCCAAGGTCTACACTTTATTAGATTCACAAAGAAAACAGTTGACTAATACAAGTTGGAACTGTTGGGAAAAGATACTATAATTGATAAATTTGGCGGAAACAAAATAAATTTCTTTTCCCATTATACAATCAAAATAGAAACAACCCAACAGCAGATAATAATATAATGCAAGAAACAAATCATGGAACACTAGATTTTAACATGGAAAACCCCCCAATGTGAGGGAAAAACTACAGGACCTAATCTAATAAAAAAATTCCACTAATCAAATTAATGGGTACACCAAAGTCTTTCTAGATACTCTAAGGATTATCAAATCACCAAAACAATATAATACCACTATCAGGTATTCTTGCCTAGCCAAAAGAGAAATAATTACAATAAATAAATTATAACAAAATGATACTCTCAATACCAGCAATAACATACTGAAATGTCATTAGAAACAGAGCCTGTTTGATCTTTTGGCAAGAGATATCCCTATTCTTTTCCTCTTTACGACACCGCACATCCTTTCATTTTACTATCTTTAACGTTTCACACTCCTATTTAAATTAGAAACCACTTTTTTTTTAATAACTTGTTGACGTGGCCTCACTTAAAAGGGACCACCTTACAAATCTACCCCTCTTGAGTCAAGTGGGGCAGTGATCAACCAAGCTTTCTACTTCTTTATTGTAATTTAACTTTTTCTGAGCAAGGTCTTTTTCATCATATCTGAACCATTGTCGTTAGTGTGGATCTTCTCAAGTGATACTATCTTCATCTCTAGCACTTCCTGCATCCAATGATACTACACTTTAATATGCTTCATTTTAGAATGAAATATGGAATTTTTATTGAGATTGATAGCACTCTGACTATCACAAAATAGCTCATACTTCTCTTGCTTGAGACCCAAATCTTATAGGAATTTCTGCATCCATAAAATTTCTTTAGCAACTTCTATAATAGTTATATATTCAGCCTCAGTAAAAGACAAAGCAACACATTTCTATAAGTTAGATTGCCATAATACTACTCCCCCTGCAAAAGTCATCATATATCTAGAAGTAGAATTTCTAGAATCAATGATACCAATCATGTTTGCATCTATGTAACCACACAATACTGGCTTGCCATTACCAAAACATAAACAAACTCTAGAAGTACCTTTAAGATACCAAAGAATCCACTTCACTACTTCCTAATGTTCTTTACCAAGATTAGAGAGAAATTGATTAGCAACCCCAACTGCATGAGCAATGTCTGGCATAGTGCATACTATGGTGTACATCAAACTACCAACTGCAAATGCATAAGGAACCTTTTACATGTCCTTTTTATCTTTCTCACCTGTAGGACACTGTTTTGAACTCAATTTAAAGTGGCCTGCAAGTAGAGTATTAACAGATTTGGAACTGCCCATGTTAAACCTCTCCAATACCTTTTCAATATATTTTTCCTGAGATAGCCACAATTTTCTGTTCTTCCTGTCACAAGTAATTCTCTTGCCAAGGATTTGCCTTACAGGGCTAAATCCCTTATTGCGAAGGATTTACTCAAGTCTCTTTTAAGATTATCAATTTTCTTACTATCATAACCAACAATCAACATTTCAGCCACATAAAGAAAAAGAACAATGAAATTACCATTAGAGAATTTTTAGTAAATACGCAATGGTCAAAATGTGTCCTACCAAACTCATGGTCCACCATGAAGGAATCAAATTTCTTGTACCACTGTTTGGGTTCCGGTTTCAACCCATACAGACTTTTCTTCAATCTATAAACTAAATGCTCTTTGCCTTTTTCTTTGAAACCTTCAAGCTGCTGCATATAAATTTCTTTCTCCAAATCACCATAAAGGAATGTCGTATTCACATCAAGTTGCTCAACCTCTAAATTCAATATGACTGCTAAGCCAAGAAGAACTCTAATTGAAGACATTTGACAATAAGTAAGAAAATTTCTTGAAAGTCGACATCTTTCTTCTAACTAAAACCTTTTACAACCAATCGTGCCTTGTACCTTGGTTGTAAGTTATTCTGTTTATGTTTCAACCTGAACACCCACTTATTCCTAAGTGCTTTATTACCTTGAGGCAACTTCACCAAATCAAAGGTGTGATTCTCATGCAAGGATTTCATCTCTTCTTGTGTGACTTTCATCTACTTATCTTTATTATCAAATGATATGACTTCTTGGTAGTTTTTGGGATCTCCCCCATTAGTGAGTAGCACCTACTTATATGAAGGATATCTCTGGGAAGACTAACTCTTTCTAGTAGACCTCCTCAATTAAGGTTCAACTGATGGTTCAGGTGAAACTAGTTTAGCTAGTTCTATAACCTATGGTATGGGCTCATCAACTATATTCTCACCCTTTGCCTATGCATCTCCTCTGTCATCAACAACCTAGGTAGGAGGATCTGACTCTACATCAATGTAACATCTAGTATTTGACTTTGACTTCTCAACTTTCTCAAAGTCTTCAATGGTTTGGTCTTCAAGAAATATTACATCCCGACTTCTAAAAATTTTCTTATTTACCAGATGACATAATCTATATCCAAATTCTTCATGACCATACAGTAGAAAAATACATTGTTTTGATTTGCATTAAGCTTGGACCTGTCTTTTATTGGAATGTGAACAAATTCCCTACAGCCAAACACTATCAAATGACTATAAGAGGAAACCTTTCCCTCTGAGGGATATTGCCTGAAAGAAGAATCGAAGGAGAAAGGTTGATCAAATCTACTACAGTTCGTAATGCTTCACCCCAAAAAGCTTTAGACAATTTTGAATGAGAGAGCATAAATCTGTTTCTTTCATTGATTGTACGATTCATTTTCTCTGCAACTCCATTATGTTAAAGTGTCCTCGAGACTATCTTCTTAAGCTTGATACCATGGTCCCTGTAATACTGCTTAAATGGACCCCTACATTCACCACCATTATCTTCTTGAACACACTTTAACTTTCTTTCCTTTTCTCTTTCAACACTTACATGGAAGTGTTTGAAAACATCGATAATCTAGTCTTTAGATTTTAAAGAAAACGTCTACACTTTTCTAGAGCAATAATTAATAAATATAACAAAATATAAAGCACCACCAAAGTTCTAGAGTCCATAGTGCAAACATCAACATGGATTAAATACAAAACATGCAACTTCTTATGTGGAGGAGAACTACTAAATGTAACTCTATGTTGTTTACAGATAAAACAATGACTGCAAGTTCTCAGAGGTGTATCTTTAAATGGAAGGAATTTCTTCTTGGTAAGAGTTTCAAGGCCTTTCTGACTCAAATGACCAAGGTGTAAATGCCATAAATTTATAGAGCAATCTTCAATTGCATTCACCTCCCGGTAGTCAACTAGCCCACTGTCCAATACAAAGTATTGTGGTTTTCTCCCTTTGGTACCATAAGAGACCCTTTAGTGAGCTTCCATTTACCATCACCAAATTCGCTATGATGACCATCAAAATCTAGTGCATGAATAGAAATCAAATTATGCCGCATATCTCGGATGTGTCTAACATTCCTCAAATGCAACCTACACCCAGTGTTGGTCTCTAAGAAAGTATCACCCATACCAACTATCTTGCTCCTCCTTGGATTTTCTATCTTTACTATGCCAAGATCACACACAATATAAGAATTGAAAAATTCTCAGTGAGGAGTAATATAATACGAAGTAGCTGAATCAACAATCCAATGTGTGGAGTCCTCACATATGAGATTAACTGAATTTGTATCACACACAAGTTCAACATCACCCTGTGATGCAACAATTACAGTGCCCTTATCTTCTTTATTATTCTCACCTCTTTCCCTTGACTTGTCCCTTTTCAAATCCTACAATTTTCTTTATATTTCCTAGCTTGTGACAATAGTGCCACTTAATGTCACTTCTATTCTTTGACTTTCCTCTAGATTTGCTTTACCTGTCAGCTTTCTGGGAGTCTCTATTTTGACTTCTCCCATGTGACTTGACAACCATTGCCTCAGTTTGAGTTATGCTACTAGATAAGCTATGCCCCTTCCTTCTAGTTTCTTCATTCAATAAACTTTCTTTTACACTAGAGAAAGTCAGTGTCCCGTTAGGTGCAGAATCACTCAAAGACAAAACTAGAGCTTCCCAACTTTTAGTCATAAAATTGAGTAAAATAATATCAAGTAATTTATCCTTTAGTTTAATGTCAATAGTATTCAGCTGATTTACCACATCTTGAAAATAACTTATTTGTTCTACCACATAGAAACCATCCCTATATTTCAAATTTACCAACTTCCTAATCAAAAATGATTTGTTCTATCCATTATTTGATCATCCCTAGACATATGATGATAAACACTCTAGTCTATCCATTGTTTGATCATACCAACAACTTTCCTATCGAACTTTTTCCATTCTTCATCAGTTTTATTTTTAGGCTTACTACCTTTACTTTCAATAGAATCATACAAGTCCTTACAAAACAACAAATCTTCCATTTGGGACTTCCTAATAGAATAGTTAGAAACATTCAACTTAATCGTAGTACTAGCAGTGTCATCCATTTTAAAACCACAAATAAAACAACACCGATAAGCCTAGCTTTGATACCACTTATTAAGAAAGATACTATAATTGATAAATTTGGAAGCAAAATAAATTCCTTTTCCCCTTGTGTAATTAAAATAAAAACAGCCTGACAACAAATAATAATATAATGCAAGAAACAAATAAGGAGACACCAGATTTTAAAGTGGAAAACCCCCATGTGAGAGAAAAACTATGAGACTTAGTCTAGTCAAAACTCTTCCATTAATCAAAT
The DNA here is from genome assembly GCA_027564395.1 of Erythroxylum ulei. NCBI lineage: Eukaryota > Viridiplantae > Streptophyta > Magnoliopsida > Malpighiales > Erythroxylaceae > Erythroxylum > Erythroxylum ulei. Next base: position 51,599,348 of record JANITX010000212.1, on the reverse strand, counting down.
TAATGGGTAGACCAAAGTCTTCGTAGATACTCTAAAAATTATCAAATCACCAATACAATATAATTCCGCTAATAGATATTCTTGCACAGCCAAAAGAGAAGGAATTAACATAAATAAATTATATCAAAATGATGCTATTAATATTAGGAATAACATACTAAAATTTCATTAGAGAGAGAGTCTGTTTGCTTATCTAATTTTCTGGCAAAGAGATCTCCTTATTCTTCTCCTCTATGCGGCAACGCACACCCTTTCACGTTACTATTGTTCATGTTTCACACTCCCACTTAAATTAGAACCCTTTTTTTATTGACTTGTAAACGTGGCCTCACTTAGGAGGGACCACCTGATAGGAACTACATTAAATGAAAATTTAAGAGATAATCAAACATAAAAGTGAAAAGGATCCCAAAGATATACATCGATCTCCCAAGCACGTATGAAAAAAACTTACCTTCCCCGATCACTGACTTGTTCGATAACGAAAGTGGGAAAGTTAAAATCTCATTTGAGGAAAAAGGTGCAGGTTAAGGAAAACATGATGAAGAAGGGTCTCAAAGTGACTACGAAGGGAGAGCAAGTGAGTTTGGATAATTTGTTGCTTTTCTAATATACAACTTGAGTCTTACTTTTCTACTACCATGTTGTTTTGTTCGGAGGTCTAGTGTTGAGAGATTGTTCGTCGTCACTAACGCAACATTTGGTTGATGTTTCTGTTGGCGGAGACAGATAACAGGAACACATAAATTTTGTGCTTGACAGTGTTTGCTTACTGTATCAACCTATTTTTGTTCCGACTCCAGAGTATAGGGATAGAAATTTTTTGTTCCTTCCAAAACTATGGTACAAGATTTCTTGTCTCGAGGACAGAAATAAAACACATATGCAACTTCCATAAATACCCTCCCCTTACATAAGCAATTTTTATTCTTAATTATATTATTAAACTCATCATTATCATCAGCAGCAGCAGCAACAGCATTATCATCATCATTAGCATTATTATTATATTGTTGTTGTTGTTGTTGCTGCTGCTGTTGTTGTTGTTGTTATTGTTTATTATTATTATAAATTTAAAACTTATTATTACTATTGTTGTTGTTGTTGTTGTTATTATTAATTATAAATTTTAAGCTTATCATTATTATCATCATCATCAATATTATTATCATCATTATTAGTATTATTATTATTATTAATTATTGTTATAAATTTTCTACTTATTATTATTCTTTTTATTATTAATATTATTATTTTTATTAATTTTATCATATAAAATTAATTATCTTATTATTATTATTATAAATTTTGTACCTATTATTATTATTATTATTATTAATTTTATTATACGAAATTAATTATCTTATTATTGTTATTAATTATTGTTAGATGATGGTGTTAGAGATGCAGTTGTAGTTGAGGTCGTCGATGCAGTTGGGAATGTACTCAAGAACAAGAAGGATGTATTAATAAATGGTGGTTAAAAATTTGTTGATTATGAAATTAGGATTCAAGATTTTAAAATTGTAGTTAATTATAATATTTTATTAATACAAAAGAAAATATTTTATTAATTATAATATTTAAAATTTCTAAATATATAATTAAGGGGGCTCATTTTAAAAGTAAAATATCATAGTTATATTTGGCCATTTGCCTAGTCAATTTCCTGAAACGAGCTCTTGCTAGTTTGATTCAATTCTTTTTTCAATACAAATACTTTGTAATTGTCCCTCACGTCAAGGTTAAATTGATATCAGTTAATAACAAAACAAGGGGAAAAGGATTTCTAAAAGAGCACTAACAGGATATAGTATAATCTTATGCAGGGTGAAGGTGCTTCTGACAAAAGATTAAGTTGATGTCATCTCAAGACTTATTGCACATGCGGCCAACATTAAGATCCCTTTTCTGACTCAATAAAATCGATTGATCCCACTTGGAAAAAGATAAAAAGAAAGTAAAGCAAAGCAATTGGGGACAAATTCTCCGGGACTTCTATTAATATAATATTGTTTTCTGATTCGGTACAAAAGGAAAAGAAAGTAAAAGCTTAGTTGTATTGTACGAGTTTCCTTTTCCACGGGACAATGTGAGGCATGCCTTTTTATGCAATCTTTAGCCTCAAAAATGTATGATTCGTCTGGATTTGCTCGTAAACCTACCGGCAAAAGGGTTGGGAAGTGTCTGAAATGAGGTGTCTGATCTAAGTCAATCGGGCCTTGTCTCACTTGAAGCTGAGCGTCACAATCTTCTATAATATCTCACCAGTGGATGATTTAGATGTTCGCAAGGACGGACAAGTCTACGATTTTGATTGAATTTGGAAAAGGAGTGTTACATGATTCTCTAATCATTCCTAACTTTTCTTTTCCAGGTGGTGTATTAGGTAGAAAGCTTAACTCAATAAAATGGTTGGGAACATATGATATATTATCTAAATCAATTGACTTAATTACTCTGCATTAAATCCAAGAAGAAAAGGGGTGTAATGGTTCTGATAAATACTGCTCTATTTAACTGGTCCCGCTTAGTTACCCAAATAATTACGGTCTCCAATCAGCAATCCAAAAACATAAGATACTCAGATAAGCAACTTTCGATTGCTTTATATCTAGTTTTCAAGACTTAGACCTCCACTTTCCGGTTCCACTTGCTTTATATCTAGTTTCTATAACCTACAACTTCGTTGCCAGCCGATCATTCCCCGTCTGTCTTTGCTTTCTGAGACAAAGACTTGGTATCGGAGTCAGCTAAATTATAATTTGCTAATAATTAATTTCATTATAATATTAACTACATCTGAAAACAAATATATAACTCAAATAAGTAAAATAAAATTAAAAAATAATTAAAACTCACTAAAAGAATAACATACTATTCGCGACGTTTTCTTAATAAAACGTCACAAAATGTTCAAACATTTTATAACGATTAAAAAACGTTACAGATTTTTAAACTCCTTGTATGATCTTATTTCTTAACTAGGCTAATGTGATTTTTTTTTTTTGGTGGTGTGGTTACAGATACATATTGGAAGGCAAAGAGTTGGAGTTTTACATGAAGAAGATCCAGAGGAAGAACAACAAGGGAGCTGGTGCTACCAAAGTTTTATATATCAGACTTTTGTTTCCACCTTACATTCCTTACTTTTGGAACATTTTGAGCAGTCAAGACACATAGGTCCAAATAGTGTTATGATTAAACTTTTGGTTATAATACTTATATTTATCGATGGGATTTGTTCAATTAAATGGTGCATTTTTTATTTTGATATTAATTAGTGTATTATGACATATTTGCGAATTGCAATTAAATAATACATTATTTGCAGGTATGAAATTCTTGTAATACATGAATAATTATTAAAATTAATGATATAATAAAATTGAAGAATTATTAACTAAATAAAATTCATAAATAATATTGAATAGTTATTAAACAAATAAGATTAAAAAATGTATTTTAAAAAATAATTATTAAAATTAAAAATTATTAAATTAAAATAATTTTTGAAAAATGGAAAAAATAATAAATATAAAATAATAATCAAAATGATACGGAAGACATTCTGTGACGTTTTTAAAAACGTCGCATAAGACATTTTGTGACGTTTTTTAAAAAACGTCGTTAAATGTCTTCCGTGACGTTTTATGAAAAACGTCTCAGAAACTCTTTACCTACACTACATTTTGTGACGTTTTTTGAAACGTCGCGGGTTGTATTTTGTGACATTTTTTTGACATTTTGTGACATTTTTTAAACGTCGCGGATTATCTTATTTTCTTGTAGTAACTATCGGAAAGGATTGGTGGATAAGTTAATAAAAATGTCCCTCTATAAATACTTAATTAACAAAAGCTAATAGAATTCATCAGTTAGAGTTCCTACTTAACCCCAATATTTTAAAAACAGGAAAAAAATTAAATTAGTAAAAATAAGATATACAAGATAAAAGGTTTAAAAATAAATGATTACGATCTTCAGCTGATAATTGAAAAAGATCACACAAGAGGTGAAAAATAAATAACTACGGTCTTCAGCTAATAGTTGAGAAAGATCACACAAAGGATTAAAAGTCTCTTTGCCATCGATCTGTTTTTTATGGCTAACTATGTAAACTAGTTTAAAATTTTCTAATCTTTAGTTATTTCTCACATGCAAACATTCTCTTATATATATTTTTCATTTTACGATACTTGTATTCAAATTTTTTACCCCCAAGAAAATATATTGTTTTCATATTTCATGAATGTTACGAACATATGATTATGTAATGACTATATTACTCAAAAAGACAAAGTGAATTCTACTAGGTATACTGATTGCAATTGGAATGTTCCAAAACCTAATCACCGAAAGAACACAATTAATGACATTTGCGTGGCTCCGCTACGAGTCTGCATTTATCATGGAAGAAGGTGGTGCTTGTCACATATGAGGCCACCCAGCAAGTAAGTTCAATAACAAAATGATGGGAAGCTAAAAAATAGAACAAACATCAAGATAACGTGTTAAATTATATCATGTATTGTTTAATTGTTTTTCTCAAGGATTTTGTCGAATCCCATGCCCGTCTTCACTTGTTTCTTTATGATTGTTTCCATATGCCTTGTATTTCTCTACAGACTTTGGATCAAAGAAACTTTTGTGCTAAGGATTTGATTTATTATTTACGTCTAGGAACTTATATAAAGTATACTTAATTTTAATTTCTATTTTATAGTTCAAGTTCATTAGGTTCATAAAGTATTTGGTTAATAAATAATAATTTTCTAATTAAATAATTTACCCTTAATAAAAAATAACTAGTGAAATACTTAAATAACAAAAAAGCATATATACTTTGTGAATTTAAATAAAAAGTAAATATTTATTATTTTATTATTTTATCCGAATATTAGTTAATAAATGGTAATTATTATGTACTAAGTAATTTACCTTTAGTGAAAACATTCTTTTATTTAAACTTTAAATTAAACCAAGATAAGCTTATGTACCAAATAACTAGATATTAAATAGTTTCCTTTGTTATATAATCTATTATATTTTATAAAAATAATATATTTACATAAAATATATTATTAATAATTAAAAATATAAATAAATTTAAAATTATTTAAAAATTAAATATTTCAATATATAATAAGAAATTTATATCCACATATATTAACATCTATATTTATCATTAATTTGAATCAATATACATAATATATTAGTAGTCAACAAAGTTATATTATATTATTTGTAATATTGCTAAAGTTATAATTACACTTATAAGTATAATATAATTTATTTCCAATTTACCATAAAGAAAGGAATATCAAATATTATAATTAAGGGGAATAAATTAAAAATTGGTAAACTTTTCTTGATTTTTTACTTCAGTGTTCAATAATTTAATATTTTTATCTAAGAGTCAAAACTTTTTAAAAATTAGATAACTCGATTTAAAATATTATCTCTATTAATATTTCAATGATTGACAAAATAAATAAAGAATGACATTTGGAAGAGTTATGTTAATCTTCTTCTTCATCAACAAGAAATAATATTTGATAACAATAGTCAAAATCTTAGATGCTCAATTTGGTAGTTGTGCAATAATATGATTTCACCTAATATTTTCTCCATCTCATGAATTGTATAAGTGCAATAGATGAGCTTTAGGGGGGTCTAGGGTTTAAAGGGAATAGCTAGTGATCAGAAAGAGTACAGTGATGGTCTTGTTATTTTTAATTGGCATTTTGAGGAGGCAACGACCTTTGGCATCAATGTACATTTGAGCTCTACCAAACCTTTATTAGATTGTGGATGCATCCTTTACTTATGATGAAAGGGTTCCATGTCATGAGTAAATTTATCCAAAGGACCTTTCTTAAGTTCCACGTTTTTTTTTAAAATAAAGTTGGTCCTAACAAAATCAAATTCTTCATATTCCTTATATAATCTTTCAACTTCTTCTTTAAGCAAGTTTGGAAATAAAAGTTCACTAGGCCCATATAAAAGCTTATAAATTGTTAAACCAAGGGAGGTTCCAATCAAAATTGTTAATGATATCAAAACATAAGTACTACTAACAAGTTTGTGTTGTGGAGGAGAAGGAATATGAGAATAAGATATCACCTTATCAAAGGATTATGAAAGAAAAGACGAATTTTGCAATCTTCAATATTAGGAACAAGTCTAGAAGAAGATCAAAATACATCGAGGTTATTTTATATATTACTTATAGACTTATCTTGATTTTTTTTATAGTCTAAAAGGCTCACCATGTATAAAATTTTGACTACAATTTATCATATAAGTCTTTTCATTTACTAAGAGGCATTAAAGCTTTCATTTTTAATATAAAAGCATCTCAATCTTTTAAATAAAGTTTTAGGGAGCTTTTTAGGATGTTTAATTCATAATTACATTAATCAAGTTGATTTTGAGCATTTAAAGGTGTTAAAATTATATTTTTTTAAGTAATTGGTCGACTTATATGGGTTAGTTGTTGACTAATATGGATTAAAGTTGTTAAATTTAATATACTGTGAGTTTTCTATAATATTGCTTGATTTACTAGTCGACCAATGGTGTCATATTGATTGACCAAAATGCTTACTAATCAATTAGGGTTCCAACAGCTAGTGAATCTAGAGCTTTTAATGCATATTGATCGATTCGTACTTCGCATATAGTTATTGTAACAACTAGTTTTTGACTCTAATGACTAGGAAGGGTCCTGAAACACTATAAATAGGTACTTTCTCATTAGTTTTAGCATTAATAAACATTTGAGTATCTTTTACATACATTTCTAAGTATTTTTAATCATTTGAGCATTTGTTGTCTCATTTTGAGTATATGAGCCTTTTGTGATTCTCAAAATATCGAAGTGAGTAACTTTTAGTCATAACTATTCTTTGGGGTCTATGATCAATTTATACTCAATTTGTTAATATGAATAATACCAATTTTCTTGCAATATTAAAATTTTTCTCACAGATAATGCTATGGAATACCGAGACACTACCCTTTGTATTTTTTTACTACTAATGACCTTATTGTACAATGCTCATGTTCTTTTTTTGGTATCTCTTAACAAAATTGTCATATAGAACATAAATTCATGCATATTATGAAAGTTGTTTTATCTCTCCTTGTGTCATCTTCTTATCTTAAATCACAACAAGAAAATGCATCAAATAGGGACGGAATATCAGGGACGGAATGAATTCCGTCTGTAATCTCCGACGGAAT
>JANITX010000212.1:51528250-51540041 GCA_027564395.1 Erythroxylum ulei | reverse complement strand
GGAGTCTACAAAACACAACAGGAAAACCCCATAAGAACCCTGGCCTGAAATGGACCCAAGGTGCAAAATCAAGGAAGAAAAAATGCTATCACTGCAGAACTAGGTTAATACAGTGACTATAAGCAGTTGCAAGAACTACGCATATATGTGCTACAGTACAAAAACAAACATGCATATACAAATCCAAATCTCTAATAGCTAAAGGATTACAAGGAAGGCTTGAAGAATATAGTGTGATACCTTTTCTTATTTGAAATTAAGGTAGCACCATAAATTCAGACACAACAGTATAACTAACAGTGAATAAATGATTGATACTCCCATAAGTGGAAATTAGCTAATGTGAATCAGTTTTTGCCTCTCAAAAAGTAACAAGAAATTAACATCATTTTTATCTCCTCGGCAGGTTTGGTAATTTGAAGATTTCTTTTTAGCTTAAGACTAATAGAAAAAAGTTCAGTAACTTTTAAGTTTCTAATCCTGGTTTTCCATACCCAACCACTACTAAATAAGAAAACAGACCCAACTCTTGACGCTTAATCCCATTTCTCCATTTTGCCACTTAATACCTTAACAGAGACACCTTGATAACCACTCCCCAGGTCCTGTTCTAATTAATCCAAACAGAGCAGATGCTGAACAATACCAAAAGTGAATTTCATACCTTGAACCGTGAAAACAAATATACGTTAGGCTATCTTATTGATACAAATTCACAGGTTTGTGCAGGTAAGATCAAGAACTTTTCACTGCTTGTCTAACGTGAGAGGAAATAATAAAATGGTCTGAAATTCAAGAAGCTCAACAGAACTGGACATAAAGAAGTCTAAATTAGATTGCTAGCTGGCTATAAATTGCTTGCTAACTTAAACAGTCAACTAATAAAATGCCTATGAGGCCCATAAAGATAGATCATATAGAATATAAGATAACAAATCATCCAAAATTAGCTATGGAAGAATATAAGAACATAATGCAAAATAGAATCAAAAAGTAAGATTCTATGGTGTCCAATCATCAACTTAAAGCTAACGTAACCTAAATTTTAGGATCAACTCTGAAAAAAGATTTTATCTCATGCAACTGAATAAAAAGCTAGAAGGTATACCACAAAAACACAGATGAACTTCGAAGAAATATATCTTCAAGCATCTTAGAAATGATATACTTTAGAAGAGATCCAGACGTAAGGAAATATATAGCTGAACTAGAAATTCTTCAGTCAAGCATTCATCAAAAATCCAAGTACATATCAATAGTAGGTGACAAACTGCAATAATTCTGAGCAGACTCCAAATATACAGCAAGATGAAATCAAGCAGCATCTGAATATCTTTCAAGTATGAATCATTAATCATATGGACCAAAGCGATAGACAAAACAGAACAAATCCCAGTGCCTTTCTATGAAATAGTAGCATCTTTATGGAATCACAAGTGATAAGGCTATAATGAGATGAACAACAATACAATATTTAATCCCTTTGCTTTAAGTGCCTAGAGGATGGCAACAATTTTCAGGAAGCTAGGACTATATATCGCAACTAACCATAGTAATATCCCAAGTAATTATGCTTTCGAAAACACATGTTCAAGAAAAATCTTTCAGGTAACCAACACATTATATTGACAAGCTGCATCATGTTGTAAAGAAATGTAGGTTTTCTATTTAAGGACTAGTCAAACCCATAACTTGAGCAATCCTCAAATATATCTTTCAGAAGTATGATCAGACAAACCATGACAGAAACAGAATCAAAATTTCCCACCTCAAACAGGAGCACACCCAGACTGTAAACATTTGATGATATAGTGCAGATACCCTCAGTCTGCTCCTCAGGACTTGCGTACCACTTGTCTTCTAACTGATCACTAACAGAAGTCAACTGCGGTTGCACGTTAGACAACCGACAAGTGGTTGACGTGGCCTGCATTCTATTTGCATATTTATCATATACATTAGCTTCATTACTGATGTCTTTTGTATTGGAAACACTAATGTTCACATCAGTTTTAGGCCCAGCTTTGAACATATATCTTGGAGTAAACTGAGGCCACTGCCTTGTATAGTTAATATTCTCATCAAGCTTCTGCTTCTTTGGACATACACCCAAAGATGGAAACATTCCCAGCTCTAGTGGTCGTCTTTTTATCAAGTTATTATTAGAGCAAGTTGTATCCTTGACCCGAGCAACCTCACTCGCATCCTCCTCGACAATTGAACCAATGTATTTAACTTGATTTGAGCACAATAACTTGAATGAAGACAGTCGTAAGTCATGCAAAGCAACTCCATGAGCGTGAGAACAATCCACCAGATCCAAAATCTGTCTAAAGATACGCAGGCACTCAACTTTAGTCACTTTCTGACGCCCATAATTCAGCCATTCTCTTAAATTCACTCCATCATGTACAGAACCACCAGGTATGGGCCCAGTAAAACCAGCATAAGAAGGAATCATAGTATCTACACCCAAGACTTGTGAAGCATTAGAACAGACTGATGTGCCAGCAGCGGCCTTTCCGTTATTCGTGTCCCTTGATTCAAGTTTCATGCCACCCTGAGGTGGGCCTCTAAAAACGATTCCTTTACCCTTCAAAGTATTCTTTACAAAAAATTCAGAGAATCCTGATTTTGACAAAATTTTTGTTCGCATTCCACTGTGAGAGGTCATATTTTCTGAGCCTTGTCCATAGGAAGTATTTACAAATGGTTCCATGACTTGGTTGCAGTCATCACTTGATGCTTTCTGATCAAAAAATTCAGGGAAAGGGGTATACCCGACATCCTCCCATACACTTTGCAAATTCTGACCATTGTCCCCGTGAAAATTGTTGGTATGTGAACTCCCAATTCCTGATCCATGACCCTGTTGAGAATGATGTTGCCACTGGCCCTGCCTAGTTTGCATCTTTTCCCTATTATTTGAGGTACCAACTATAGCCAAATTTGAACTATCAAAATCTCTCACCATTAATTCTTCAACCATGTTACCAGCATCATCCATGTAGCGAGGGCTAGTACAAGCCTGTTCAGATCCCTCCACAGCACTTCCACTCCTATTTATATCCTTACCCCCCAGGACATTTGAAAATACATGGAATGAGCTCTCACAATAGTCATCTTCACCAAGTATGGCTATTTCACGAGACTCTAACAAAATGTAGCTTTCAGATGGTTTTGTGGGGCACTCATTCTCTTTGACATGCAGATGTGCCCCCTCGGAAACATCAAGTGTCCCCATTTCATCTACCCCTCTTTCATCCATATCATCAATATATACAAATCTGTTTCATTCATCCATCTCGAAATGTAAAGACACTTGTCTAGTCAAATTGCCAAGTACCTCAGCAATCTAGGAAGACAAAATCAATAGCATCAGCTATATAATTCGAAAAAGGTCAAATGAAAAACAAAAAAGGGAAATCAATCCATTACACTTCTTCCATAAAATTCAGAACTTCAAACACATATATCATGAGCAAATATCAAAACCGAGAAACCAAAACCCCAAATAAAAAGAATACCAATTTCACTGTCAATCAAGTACCAAAAGAATTCACAACTTCAACAAAACGAGAAAACCCAGCAAAAGCTCTTAAGAAACTTCAAATGGGCATCAATACTCTTTCTTCTGAGCAGCCCAAGAAACTAAAATGAACCCAAAATTAATAGAAGAAAAAACAACTTTACAATTTGACAACAGTACCAAAGCAACAATGCATGAAAAAATCATTCTTCATCCGAACTTAACCTCAACAGTTTCCAATGATTGACCAGAACATAGGCAGAATTAAAGAGAAGCGAATACAGAAATACGAATTCCAAATTAAAAAAAGAAACGTATTTCCCAGGAACAAATTCGTACAAGAAACGGCGGAATTAAGCACCAGAGGCAGAGAGCAGGAGATGAAGGGGAAGAGAGGAAATTGAACTTTGTAGCTTTGAAAACCCTAGAAGTTGAAGCTATCCAGAGTCCTGAAACTAGAGGGACCAGTTCGGAAGAGGGAAAGCCGACCCTGCAATGGAAGCAAATATCGTTTGGTTTCATAAGTTCCTAGTCTAGACTCGAATTTTTAAACACAATTTTCAATTGCTAAATTAATTTAATTGCATTTACATTTTACACTTTTATTTGTTGTTTCTTTTTCAACGTCCATTGAATTCAATTCAATTAAATGCCCTGAATCTGAACCTCAATTCAATTCCCATATTTCTTCCTCAAAACATACCTACTTTCCACCAATATTTAATTATTAACCCGTTTCAGCTTAGTTTTTAACTCCTGGCTTGCATTATTGTCACTTCTGAGTAAAGGTTAAGAAGTCTATCTATAAACCCTTGGAAAACTATGGGACTCATTTTAGACACGGATAAGTCCCTCGTCCAAAAATAAATAGCAGGTGTGAAATATTTCATGCTTTTATACATACATCAACCGCACAACACTTTCCAACCAAATTGTATTAATGAAATACAACTGTTGAACTTGTCTTAAAATTTTGCTATTATTGTAGTCCTCATATTATATTAAATGCTCGATTTGATTTAAATGAATTGTATAATTTACAAAAATAAGACGTTCGAAGATCCTAATTTTATTTTATATAAAGCTCATCCTTGAGTTTAGACAGACAGCACGTTCATAAATGTAAGAATCACATCTTCTGCGCTGAGGTTAAACCAAACTATTTAAGTGGAAACAGACCGTCCACGTAAGTCCATGCTATGCTAGGAGTACAGCCTGGGAAAGGCACTTGGCTCCTCGTGGTTCTCAATCTTACACACTAGATACTTAAGCAGGGCTGTTGAGTAAAAAACGTATATCGACTTAACCGATTAGATTATAAAAATTTTGAATTTTTTAACTTTTTCGGTTTGATTTATTTTAGTAATTTTAATGATAAAAACTGATCGGTTTATTAATTAATCGTTCAATTTTAATAAATTAATAAATTATTATAAACTAAAATAAATTAATTAATTTTTATTTAATAATCTTTTTTATTTGAACACCAAATTATTTGATAGATAAAAAAATCTCTTTTAATCATATTTAAATCCTTTAATTTTATTTAATCTTTTGTCTAATTTATGACGGTTTAATATCAATTAAACCTTTTAAACTTTAAACTTCTTGTTTTATTAATTTAACTTTTATTCCAATTTTTAAAACATTAGTCAAATCGCGCTAATCTTGCTTTTTTGTAAACTAAATTGTAAATAATAATATAACCATCTTGTTGGTAGGCGATAGCTTGTGCGTTCCCAACGAGAAAACAACCTCAATGCTTAAAAGAGAGAGAGAAAAGAAAACACAAATCTTTGAAGAAGAGTCTGATTTGTAATAAAAGGAAGAAGAAAGCTAAGTGTTGTTATGTGCAGATTGCTCTATGGGGTGCAACTATTAAAATGGTTCTTATCATCGGGACACAAATTTCATGCCATCCTCTTAATCATCTTGTCTCATCTCAAGCATACTTAGAGACAAAAGAAGAGGAGGTGAAACTCTTCCCAAGAACACGAGACATGTTGTAATTAGGCCTGAAACTCCTCCCAAGAACACGAGACATGTTGTAATTAGGCCTGAAACTCCTCCCAAGAACACGAGACATGTTGTAATTATGCCTAACATATTTATAATTTTTCCCTCGAACTTTTCTCTCCACCCTCATATTCCCTATTAGTAATGAAAGAGTTAGCAAATGTGAGATTCTTTTCCTTTTATATTCTCCCAACCTACTAATGAGTTTTAAGGAGACTTTAGGTAAAATTGGACCAGGTCCAAAATCAACTCATATATAATTAGAACATCATATCTCAGCTTAAAACTATTAAAGTTTTAGATTAAAAACTTTCTTTATTACGAGTACACAAATCATATCTTATAGAATAAAAAGTATCGTCTCACAAGGATTAGAGTAGTCACCCAAAAATTCTTATAAACTTTGTTTAAAGTAAACAATAAGATAATTTGGTGAAACTTTAAAGAAAAATAAAAAATTGATAATTAAACAATGAAATAAGCAGTAGTGGAATTATTGATTGATCAATGATGAAAACTAGGAATTACTTTTATCTTTTTTTTACTTACTTGACCCTAAATATCCAATAATTATGATTACTCATTCTCTAGATCTAATTAAGTAATCTCAATTAAAATAGATAAAAACTAAATTGTGATTTCTCAATATATCAATACTCTTCCTAACAATGCAAATGGATTTAAAGCAATCTTATAGGTAAATAATAAACTAAGATCTCTCTTTAAATGCCTATTAATTTGATGTTTATAGGTCTATTGAGGTATTAGCTCCCGTTGCGTAATACAACACAAATAATCCATTCTAATCTCTTAAGTCAAATTAAATATAAAGCAATAAACATCACAAGCATATTTCATTAAATAAAAAATGTAAAGTTTAACAAATATATTCAAAGTAAATCATAAAAGGAATTTAGTAATCTATAGATGTAACTATATATGCCAATTGAGTCATCATTAATATTTGACATCAACAAGGTAATAAAAGAAAAGAGTAAAGAATTGAATCGAGATATCTTCTCTTCTTTGCCTTGAACTAGAAACGGTAGCTTTTGTTCTTCAAATATTGCTCTTTTTAATATCCGTTTTTTAATTTTTTGGGCCATCAATTGATTTTTTTCTCTTCCTTTATATACTCTTAAGCCTTCTAGGGTTATATCTAGCATTTTTCACGTGTTTTTTGTTCCAAAATAGCCCTGAATCGTCAAAAATATATTAAAAAAAACTCATAGCATGGATAAGCTTCTTGTACGATCATGCATCCTATGCATGATTGTGCATGGCCTTACTCCAACTCTCTGTCACGATCATGCATGGGATGCACCATCATGCCAAAGAGCCATGCACAATCATGCATGGTATTATTTTCTAGCCTTTTCTTCATCTTTTCTTCAATTTTTCCTATCTGCATTCATCATCAAACACATAAACCAACTTTTGAAACATACAATTAAGATCAAATTCTTGCATTTAACAGTAATCAATCAATCAAAACATTTAAAAATACTAACAAGAATTTTTTGGTTTGGTAGTACTAATGTCATACTGCCTCCTTCAATTGTTTCTCTATGGTGTCCATAACGCCCTTAAGGAGCTTATTATTCTCTGCAATTTTTTTAGCAACATCTCACAGCATTCTTCTTTAACATCAAATTCTTCACTTGATGATACCATTTGATGTTGATGTGGTTATGCAAAACTAGATCCCACATGTCCTGTCTTATGCTTAACTTTAAATTTATAGTTGGGATCTCGAAGTTCCATACCATGGGACTCCAAGATCTTAGCCCTCCTCAAGTGAGTATTATTTAATCTTTTAGGCAAAAAAAGGGGTTAGTCCATCAACAACAATACAATGGTATTGATCCAAAGCAGTAAATATAAATCTCATGCCTAAATTGCTACTTTTTTTTTATAAGTGAAGTATATATTGTTTGAAAAATATGGGTCAATGTGTAGACATTAATTTTATGCTCCATATACCAAAGTAAAAATAAATCCTTTTTGGAAAATTTGTTACTTAGAATTTGAGTAAATACAATGTGATATGTGAATTTATGGAGTAACAAATGTTTCAAACCCAAAATGACACTATTTGGTGCATTGTGTGGTTTAAAAACATCTAAACCAAACATTTTAATCCAAAAAGAAGTGGCATGAAAATCATTATACGTTTTGACCATTTTTATTTAGGGAAACCAAATATTTCTTCCATAATAAAATAATACAAATTTATGGATGCCCTTTTAATCTAAACTAACAATGATCTAGCTTTTTAGGTTCATAACTCAACGTGGAGTAAAATTTAAGAGTTAATTCTTCATATACAATATAATCACAATGAATTAATTTATCCCATTGAATTCTAGCACTTAAACATTCAACTTTTTCTTTCAAACTCAAATCCTCCAAACTTTCAAAATCAAAATATCTAAGAGCAGCCCCTTGGGTTCAGAATTATGTGCAATTTGTTTCACTCTTGGTCCCATCGTGTTAAAAAACTTGCAAAATAAGCACAGAAACACCAATAATGTAGGGGAGAGAGTGTTACAAAATTCTTGCAATACCCATAAAAAAAATGTTTTCTAGTAAAGGTAAACAATGTTAAAATGGAAGAAAAGTGTGAAATCTTTGTAAAATTTGAGTGACAATTGAGAGAAAGCAAGAGAAGAGAGAGTGGGGGCTGCTAACTAGAGAGATAAAGATAAGAGGAAGGAGGAAGATTAGTAATATAAATAGGCTAGTTTTTGGTGGGAGTAAAAGTGGGATTTCATGCTCATGCATCCCATACACAATTATGCATTATAGGTATGACTGTGGGATTTCATGATCATGCATCCCATACACGATTGTGCATTATAGGTATGACTGTTTGGCATGATCGTGCCAAAAGCTTGGGAGTAACCTATACATGATCATAAATGGGATGTACAATTGTGTCAGAAGGTTGCTCCTCCAATATTATGCGATCATGCATTAGCACAATCATGCAACCTCCTGGATATTTTCCCTAACAATTAAACACACTTCAAATTATAAACATTCATCAATCAAACTCCAAAAAAATATTTAAAAAGTGATGCACTATCAAGTACAAAATAACAAAAAACTTAACTAAAACTTAGCATGTGAATTTTAAGGTCACTAACTTAAACATTTTAGTTCAATTATTTTAAACCAAAAGAAAGGAAAGACACTATTTCCCTTTCTTGTGAATATCCTCCTCTAAAATATAGTTTGCATCAATGACCGTTCACTTTGAATGTTTCCTTTTCATTGTTTTCCAATTCCAAAGCTCCATGTTTGAATGCTTGTGTTACTTTGAAAGGACCACTCTAATACGACTTAAGTTTTCCCAGAAACAATTTCAATCTTGAGTTTAATATTGAAATTACATCTCTAACTTTAAAAACCTTTTTCTTGATATGATAACCTTGCCATTTTTTTAACTTTCTCCTCATACAACTTGGCATTCTCATAAGCATTCAGTTTGAACTCATCTAACTCATTTAGTTATAAGAGTCTCTTTTCACCAACTATCTTCTAATTAAAATTTAATTCCTTAGTCACCCAATATGACATATACTATAACTCCACAAGTAAGTGATAAGCCTTCTCATAAATAAGTCAGAAGGGTGTTGTAACAATTGGAGTCTTGAAGGAGGTTCGATATGGTGTTGTAACAATTGGAGTCTTAAAGGAGGTTCGATATGCCTATAAAGCATCGATAAGCTTTAATGCCCAATCATTCCTTGAACTATTGATCATCTACTCCAATATTCTCTTTGGATTATGATTAACCAACTCTACTTAGCCACTTTTTTACTGATGATAAGGAGTCACTTGATGGTAGACTCCGTATCTCTTAAGAAGAGCTTTAAATGATTTATTACAGAAAAGGGCTCATTCATCACTTATTATTGCTCTTAGCACTCTAAATCTATTGAATAACCTTTTTTATGAACTTTTACACTACCTTACCAACATTAGTTCAAGTACCCATCACTTCAGCCTGTCTTGATAGATAATCTGCTGCGACCAATATAATACGTGTTCCCTACGGTGGATAGGAATGGTCCCATAAAATCTAACCCCTATACATCAAATACTTCTACTTTAAGATGTTAGAAAGTGGCATCTCATTTCTCTTGAAATTTTCCCCACTGTTTAGCATCTATCACACTACATCACAAACTCATGAGCATCATTGAACAAGTTAGGCCAATAGAATCGACATTTTAATACTCAAATTGCCGTCTTGTTCACTCCATAATGCCTTACATTAGTATAATCATGACAATGTATTAGCATGTCTAACATCTCCTCCTTCGAAACACATCTCCTGATCAAACCATCAGCATAAGCTTTATATAGAATTGGTTTATCCCACAAATAATGAATGCACTCATACAAGAAATTTTGTTGTTGTTGATAGGACAAATAAAAGAGAAGGATACCCTTTATAACATAACTTTCTATATCAGCATATCTTGGAACCAATAAGTGGTTTATCATCATCAAGAATTCATTAGGGAATTGCTCATTGATATCTTCACTCTGTTGTAACTCCCCTCTTTCAGACTTGACAGGTGATCAGTCAATGAGTTTTTTTATCCCCTTTTTGTATATAATATCAACATCAAATTCTTGAAGAAGCAACACTTACCAAATAAGTCTTGATTTTGCATCTTTCTTGGTAAATAGATACCTCAACACTCTATGTTTGGTATATATTACCAATTTAGGTTAAAAAAAAGACTAAAATTTATCGCACTCGAATACAATTGCTAGCAACTCCTTCTCAATAGTAGTATAATTGAGTTGGGCTCTCACTAATGATTTGTTTGCATAGTATATAGCTTACAACTTTTTGTCCTTTCATTGCCTTGGCACACACCCTACTACTTAGATTGCTAGCATTATATATAACCTCTAATGGCAATGATCAATCTAACGACATCAATATGGGTGTTAAAATGAGTGCCTCTTTCAACTTGGTAAAAGCAACCAAACAATTATCATCAAAATTGAATGGCACATCTATAACTAATAGATTAGTTAGAGTTCTAGCAATGAGAGAGAAGTCTCAGATAAATTGGCAATAAAATCTTGATGTCCCAGAAATGCACGAAAACCTTTGACATTGTTTGATGGTGAAGGCTTCTTAATAACCTTCTTTTTGGCTCTAACCTATTATATACCTTGGCACGATATCTTATGTCCTAAAACTACACCTTCGTGCACCATAAAGTGACATTTCTCCTAGTTTAGAACCAAATATGATTCTTCATATCTTTGAAGAACCCTATCCAAATTTGTCAAGTAGCTATCAAAAAAGTCTCTAAAGATCAAAAAATGATCCCTAAAAATTTCCATAATTTCCTTAGTCATATATAAAAAAGTATTCATCATACACCTTTGAATAGCTAATGGTGCATTACACTGGCAAATGTTCCATAAGAACAATTGAATGTGGTTTTCTCTTGGTCTTTCATATAGATGAAATTTTGATTTTATCCTCAGTATCTATTAAGGAAACAATAAAATGTGAGTCCAACACCCTTTCAATCATTTAAAGTGATCCTTCTTAGTCACCATGTTGAGCTTCCTATATATCAATGCAAACTCACTAACTTGTGATAGCGCGAGTAAAGATCATCTCATTGTACCAAACTAAGCCATTTACTATCCAAAATAAGGTAAATAATACCCACATCCAATAGCTTCACTACTTCTTTCTTGGTCACTTCTTTCGTGTGAGGGTTTAGCCTTCTCTGTCTTTCCCTCACTACCTTACTTCCTTTTTCAAGGTTAATCCTATGCATCACTATAATAGGACTTATGCCTCTTATTTCAGAAATTTGAAATCCCACAGCCCTTATCCTCTTCTTAATAGTCTCTACGACTCTCTTTTCTTATTCCCCATCCAGCTGGTTTGAAATTATGATAGGTAATGTATCACCTAAAAAGGTGTACCTAAGATTTGTAGGTAAGGGCTTCAACTCGAGAGTATGTAGTTTCTTAATAAAGAGTGATACAGGTGCTTCCTTTCTCACTAAGATCTCTTGCTTCAATTTATCTCCCAACTCCTCTTTTCCTAGTTCTCCTTCATATTCTACTTCCACAATAGTCATTTATTTTATATTACACTCCTCTTGCTCTTTTATTATAGCACCCCACTCCTGCAGGACCCGAACCCGACATCGTAGGTGATATCCGAGTCCGTGACCCGCAAGTGTGGCATGC
>JANITX010000212.1:51374814-51398632 GCA_027564395.1 Erythroxylum ulei | reverse complement strand
TTTGAATCAAAAGAGAATTTTGATGAGTTAACACGGTTTTATTCTTGTTATTAGTGCATCCTATGGTACCCCAGACAAACTCTCCAACTCTCACCTCAAAAGAGGAATTTAACTAAAGTCAAATTTGTACTACAAATCTTTGACCTTATTTGGTGCATTTAACAAAGAGGTAGCATCCTCTTTATATAGGCAAGAGTCTTACCTCAATTGTTATCCCCAACCAATATAAAACAACAAAAGAGCCAAACTCAACAGCTACGTCTGCCGGAACCAAACTGGGCAAGCAAAGAACGCCAAACGAAAGCAAACATGTCGAAGTTGGTGGGACCACAATTCTTACATCACTGGGCCCGATCATTTCCTCATCTCTCCCGCTCTTTCTATCAACAATTCTTTTCCTTCTCGCGATATAAAGAGTGGAGTGGCATCCAGGTAAATAATTCTAAAAGAGAAGGGGCAAGGCAACTCTATGGAAAAAGAAATGAAATGTGAAACTGAAAAAGATTCCGTATTCCAGTTCCCCACACCAATGAAAGCTACAAAAATGGTGGCTTTGGTTTGAGCTATGTTGCGTTGCTCCTATCCAAACAGGGCCTCTTTTTTCTTCTTTACATACTCTCTCTTAAAGGTAATTTCTGGTTATCAAGTTATTAGTAGCTAGCAGTTTTGTTTATTGAGTTCAATTCCAATTTTCTTTCTCAATCCTTTTAGTTTATGCTGCTCTACTTCAGCTGTAATTCAAGTAACTCAGTTCTGGATTAGTTGATTGTTTAGAAGCGGAGAATATTTGTTGATTGATATCAACTCTAGCATGTGATTTTCTTCTTTTCGGTTTCTTCCCTGTTTCATGTAGACTGGTTGAATTTTCAGCTGTTTTTGATTGAGTTGCTTTCTTGTTTGTTCTGTATTATTACTTTAGTGATGTAAGAAGATCTGTACTGTGAATAGCAGCATAAGTTGGTACAAGTGATAAAAGCTTTTTGTCAAGATCATGAGATTGAATCTTTTGACTCACAGTTGTAATCAGTCTCTTCAGTTTATACGATCTAAACTATGTGATTTCTTACTTTGGAATTCTTCGTCGTAATTTTTGAACAAACCAGTGTTAGAAAACAGATTGACATATTTGCGAGACTCTGCTGTTAGGTTCACCGTCGGAGTTCCCAGGATTTGGATAAGCTTTGCAAGTAGGGAACTGAAAGGGAAAGTGCCATAGACAGTTAATTTCAAGTGAGTATTTATGACTGCCCCAAAAATATATTAAATCCCATATTTTCTGATGCGGAAGTTACAAATAAGTTGATACTGCACTTTTATCACTTCTTTTTATATATATACTTCTGTTCATGTTATGACCTTCTATATGAAGGGTTAGAAAATATCAAATTGAAATACTAAGAACAGCTCATTGTATGAAGAGTTGAACATATAAGTGCTGTGTCTTTTTCTTTTAGTTCAAAATTTACTTCATAGGGTGATGAGGTGGCGCCAGATTAGTATTTGCTGTAATAATCCAGCCTGCCGTGCTCTGGTTGAACACGGTTTTCAGATTAGCCTCCTGTAAATATCTATTCTTAGTCCTTTTGAGTAGCGATATTGCCTAAGCAAAATATAATGATTTATTTTTGAACCATTTTACTGGTTAATCTTATTTGAAAATCACGCTTTTTAAACCTCAGCAAAGGCTAGAACATTGGTAAGATAAATTACTAATACCAATTTACCTTTAACGACGCACTAGTTAATAGCTGGAACATGGAATTAACAAAAAACTGTGATGTCTGAGTCTGTTTGAATTTGAGACTTGTGCACCTTGATTTGCCCACACCACCACAAAGATCAAATTACTGATTGACGTTAATACTTACCTGTGGTTGTTTAAAGGTTCTAGGAAAAACCCGTTTCATTAATTAGGAAGGACTAGTGGTTGAAAATTGGATAAATCATGCTACTACAGACTGAAGAAGCATCGCCTATACATCTGCATGTAATCTTTTTGGTCTTGCATGGTCTTTAGTAAATCAATTCAGTTGCTGGACTTTAATCCAGTAAGATTTTTATTTGTGCATATGTCCTTACCCCTGAAGATAACATGTTGAATCTTGATTTCCCTTCCTGTTGAATTTTTCGATGCTAGATGGACAACTTATCTTTGTGAGGCACGGGTGCAAAGAAAAACCAACTCCTAGATCTGAGTGAAAAATGACAAGGAGACGTAGATGGAGAGAGTCTGTAAAGTCTTTTATTGGAAGCCACATTGATCCGGAAAAGGAAGAGCAGCTTAAAGGAACTAAAACAGGTAATTCCTCTGGTGATGAACCACTTTTATCTATAAATATCATTTGGAGATGGTGGAATATCACAAAAACTGTAAGAGGGAAATTGGAATTCTATCATCTGCAAATTATTTTCGTGCTCTCCTTTTCTAATGTTGACATGGTATCTCCTCTTCTGCAGATGTCGAGAAGAAAGTAAAAAAGATCTTGACGCTTATCAAGGAGGAAGATCTTGAAGAAAAGGATAGGATCTCAGGAGAGAACTCCAAGAAGGAACCACTTGCTGATCTAATCGAAGACTTCCATACTCACTACCAGACACTCTATGAGCAATACAATCACCTTACTCAACAGCTGAAAAAGAAATTTCATAGCAAACGTGAAACAGATACATCTTCTTCATCTAGCTCAGACGCAGAACCTGATTATTCTTCAAAGGATAAAGGAAGCAAAAATGGACAGCTGCAAAATGAAAATCGGATTATGGCAGATGGCATAATGCAGGAACTTCAAACAGTGAATTTAGAAGTTGCTGACTTGAAGCTTAAATTGGCAGCTGCAACTGAGGAAAAGGAAGCTTTAAATTTGGAATATCAAAAAGCTTTAAACAAGATAGAAGAAGAGGAGGAAATAACCCTGGATTTGAAGCATGAAGTTGGGAAGTTAGAAGCTGAACATAAAAAGCTTCTCACTGAGAATGAAGAACTGCACCAAAAATTGGATGCTGCAAGTAAGCTGGAGTCAGAACTGAACCAGAGAGTGGAGGAAGTGAATAAGGAGAAACTTGGGTTAACTGTGGAGAAAGAAACTGCCATAAAGAGCTTTGAAGAGTGGAAGAGAACGATAGAAGAGTTCAAAATTGTAACTAATCAGCTAAAAGATGAAAAAGGGATTTTGATCGAACAATTAGAAAACCTTGAAGAGAAGATTTCTGTAATGAGGCAGCAAATGGAGTCTTCAGAACAGCAAGTTCTAGATCTAAGTCAAAATCTAACTGCTGTGGAAAAAGAGAACAAATCTCTGACCTTGGAAGCTTCCTTACTGGATAAAAGACTCGAAGATGTTTACAGGGAAAAGGACAACTTGGAAAGGGAGAAACAGACTACTGCGAAAAATGCTGAAGAGGACAAAAAGATTACCGAGGGTTTGAGAGTCTTGGTTGATCAACTTAAAGTTGAAAAAGTAGCTCTGGAGGAAGAACTTAAAACTCTTCATGGGGAACTTGCCAACTTAAAGCAGCAGCTGGAATCATCGGAGCAGAAAAGTTTAGATTTAGTTGACAATCTGAGAGCCGTTGAGGAAGAGAATAATTCCTTAACCTGGAAAGCTTCAGAAATTACAAATGAGATCCAGCTGGCACAGAGCACAATAAAAGAACTTGTGGCTGGTTTGAATGAGCTTAAGGAGAAAATGGGTGAGAAAGAGAAAGAGCTTTTATCTCTTGCAAAAGTGCATGAGGAACATGAGGCTCACTCTTCAGCTCGAATAAAAGAACTAGAATCGCAGTTAGCAGGCCTGGAACTGGAGATACAATCATTGCAAAACCATAACAGAGACATGGCCATGCATATTGAGAAGGAAGTGTCTGAAGCAAATCAACTGAGGGGGGAAATTTTAGAACTACAGGTCCGAATATCAGAATGTGAAATCATTTCAAAAGAAAGAGGAGATGAGCTGAGTATCCTTAGAAAGAAACTTGAGGATAATGAGAATGAATCAATGGCTAGAGTAGAGAATTTGAAAGCGCAGCTAAATACTCTACTAGTGGACATGGATTCTCTACGTGCCCAGAAGGCTGAATTGGAAGACAAATTGGTAAGCAGCAGCGATGAAGCGTCAAACCAGATAAAATGCTTGATGGACAAGATCAATTTGTTGCAACAGGAGTTAGAGTCCTTGCACAGCCAGAAGGCCGAAACAGAAGTTCAGCTTGAGAGCAGAAGTCATGAAATTTCAGATTATCTGATTCAACTAGACAATTTGAAAGAAGAAATAAGGAACAAGTCAAAAGAACAGCAAACAGCATTGGAAGAGAGAGAAAGTTTGATGACCCGACTGAATAACCTTACACTGGAGGCTGAGATCCTCTCCAAACAGAAAAGTGAAATCGAAGAGCAGATGAAAATAGTGGTAGAAGAGACTGCTAAGTTTAGGCAAGAAATAGTGATGCTGCAGGGTAAAACTTCGGTATTGGAAGCAACAGTGGCTGAGAGAGAGCTCCAGTTCTCTCAACTCCAGGAGGGGCACAAAATTAGAGAGGATGAAGTTTCATCTCAGATATATTCCCTAACAGAGCAAGTACACAGTCTACAGCAGGAATTGGATTGTTTGAAGATAGAAAATGAACAATTGAAACAGAAGCTCGAAAAAGAGAAAAAAGAATTTTCAGAAAGCTTGACCCAAATTGAGGATCATAAAAATGAGCTCATGAACCAGGTTATGGATCAACAGAGAATGCTTTTAGAGAAGGAGGATGCATACAAGAAGTTGACTGAGGAGTATAAACAAATTGAGGGTTGGTTTCAGGAGTGCAAGTCCAATCTTGAAGCCGCAGAAAAGAAGGTCATAGACATGGGTGAAGAGTTTGAGAAGAATGCTGGTTCTAAAGATCAAATTGTAGCTGAGTTGGAAGAAACGGTTGAGGATCTGAAAAGAGATCTTGATATGAAAGGAGATGAATTGAATACTTTGGTTGATAATGTACGGACTATTGAAGTTAAGCTCCGGCTTTCAAACCAGAAGCTCCGGGTAACAGAGCAATTGCTGACTGAAAATGAAGAGAGTTTCAGAAAGACAGAAGGCAAGTATCAGCAAGAGCAAAAAGTTCTGGAACAAAGAATTTCTACACTGTCGGGGATCATTGCTGCAAATAGTGAAGCTTATCAGATGATGGTCACTGATATCACAGAAATATTAAGCAGTGCTTCCATGGGAATGGAAGCTTTGACGTTGAGGTATGAAGAAGATAGTAGTAGATACAAGCACCGTATTTTAGAAATATCAAATGAGATTCAGATTGCAAAGAATTGTGTCCTGAAGATGAATAACCACAAGGAGCAGTTAAGGAAAGAAGTAGAAGAGTTGAAAATGCAACTATGGGATGCAAAAAACAGGGAATCAGCATTAACAGAAAATGTTGAGGAATTGGAGCTTAAGTTAAGGAGGGAAGGGGGAGAAAAGGAGAACTTGGCCAGAGATATCAAACAATTGGAGGCAAAGCTCAAGTTATTTGAGAAGATGGTGAAAGAGAAGGATGAAGGTATCCTAGATCTGGGTGAGGAGAAGCGGGAAGTCATTAGACAACTGTGCTTATGGATTGATTACCACCGCAGTCGGTATGATTATCTCAGGGAAATACTCTCGAGGACACCTTTAAGAGGCCCGAGGGCAGCATAGAATTCCTCCATGTCCTAAAATTCTCTTTTCTTTAATTTGATTGCACTGTGCTATACCGCATGCATTAGTTCATTTCATTATTTGCCTTGCACCTTAGCAGTCACTCTTTCTTGTATAGAATTCATAGACTCATTGCTTATTTATATTTTATAATGGAGATTTGGTTTTGGGATTGAGCGTTACTATCCTGTTAACTTTTTCGCATACCAAGCCATTATGCTTCATGCATTATTAACAAGCTTTTACAAAATCAAACTACTACTAACAGTGAAAGGAGGACTCTTCAATTTAGAAGTATAATTGATGTAGGATAAGTAGAAAAAATATTAACTAGTATGGGTGATATTAGGTTACTAGAATATCAAGTTTCAAGGTTGGATTTAGGTTAAGAATGTAGAATTTTTAGGGTATTGTTGGAATTTTAAGGTTTGAATGTTGGATATTTAGGTTTCAAGTTTAATATGGCTAGAATATAGGTTTGAGATGGCTAGAATGTAAGTTTAAGAGGGCTGCAATTTGAGTTACTATTATTAGAATTTAGTGACGAACACAGAATAAATAATAAGAAACTAGAAATTACTCCTAAGGTCTAAGAATTACTCTTAGGAGAAAACATCACACTTAATTGAAAACTCATAGTTGTAGAAAAATTCCTGTTATTAATGAAAGGCTGACTATACATATATATAGAGTTTTTAGAATCCTTATTCTAGTAGGAAATTGAATTTTAATTTAAATTCTATTATAATAGAACTTCTATAAGCCTTTTACAACTAGGATAACATACTTAAGTAAGAATAACACTACTACTTATAAACTTTAAGTTGTTTTTCATCAATTTTCCCTGGCTTGTTTGAAGTCATCCTTGACGTAGAATGTGATAAATATTGTTCATATAAATCTGGATTCAACTTTTGAAACTCAAACTCTAAAATTTCACTTGACAAGAAATTGTTGACGTCCTCTATCTTTGGTAGTCACAATTTGTTCATCTAGAACATCTTCTATCTCCTCTTTAAGATGGGGAATGGTTGAAATTCTTACAACTGCAATAGGGGATTGCTCATAACCTTGTCCATGATAAATAGTTAATCCCGCAACATTAAATATAGGACTTATTCCCATATCACTTGGTAGTTCCAATGCATAAGTATTAGCACTTATCTTCTTGATGGTCTTATAAGGTCCAACATTTCGTGAATATAGTTTCTTATATTTTCCTTTTTGAAAACACTTTGTTCTAATCCTAAATATCACCATAACCCCTTCATTAAATTCCACCAATCGACGATGTTGATCAATAAGTTCTTTATAAGACAAATTACTAGTTGTTATCTTTCGTCGTATCTCACCAAAGATGTCCCTCATTGTGTTGCGTAAAACCTTCAGCTTCACCACTAACTTTTGTTGTTTGTGGTAAAGAAACCAGATCAATAGACGTCCTTGGTTGAACTCTTGAAGCTATCTCAAAAGGGCTCTTACCAGTAGACTTATTTAGCAACATGGACAACATCATAAGTCTTGACCAACCTATTTGCAAATGGTTTCATAACTAATCCATATGGCTTCTCTACATCATAGGCATCAAGAACATACCTATTGTTGCTTCTTTCAATTAGATGCACAACTTACCATCATTGTTGAATTTTGACTTTGTAAGTGTAGTCATAACTTCTCCTTTATTCCTATCTTGTACCAACTGTGCATCTTCATTCAAGTCTACTTCTCCTTCATTAGCCACTACAACATAATCTTCATCAACAATACCAATGATATCATCAACTTTTGACTTTTCAAGCTTCAGAACCCCAAGTAGTTGTAGTTTAATCTTTTCAACCCCCTGTTCTGTTATATTAACTTGTTCAATTCTTTCAGTTTGTTGCCTTGTTATTTCAACCTATTTTCCTTATGTTTTGATTTGTTGATCAAGGTTTCCAGCTTGTTTTTTAGGTGTTTCAACCTTTAGTTCAAGCGTTTCAGCTTTCTGTTTAAGTGTTTGAACTTATTGTTCAATTGTTTTAACTTTAAAGTTTGCCAAAGAATCCACTTGGTTATGCTATTATTCATCTTTAATGATTTGATTGTCTTCCACTATCGAACTCTCTATGTCATTAAGTACTTGAACATCATCTACATATAGGCTTGAAGATTTCAATTGATCAATTGAAAGAGATATGTCATTAATTTCGCCACCTATAATAACACTTCTTTTGAGGTAGTGCTTGTTAAATTTGAAGAATCAAAATCAGCACATGATTTTTTAGCAAAGATTTTTCCTTTGAGCTCTGTGTTGTTGAGCAATACCATTCCCCTCATATTGCATATTACCACATTTTCCATGTTAATCATTAAGTATATGTTGTTGGTTGGTATAATTTTTTCTTGTTGGAAATTTGACTTTTAGGGAATGTATGTCAAAGTTGTCTAGCCTCTCTAAAATTTGTAGAACATGTCTTCTTATAGGCGTTCCTATATGTATGTTGATACTTGGTGCACATTGTGAATGAGGATCATCAATGCCCAACCTTCTTGCAATATGCAGTAGTATTTCATCTTGCTTTAAGTCACTAAATATTCTTCTATATGCCCTTCCAATACGAGTTGCCATTGTGAACTAAAGCTCTGATACAAAATTGATGTAGGACAAATAGAAGAATTATTAACTAATAGCTAAAAGTCATAAATTTAGGAATATGGTTGATATTAGGTTGTTGGAATATTAGGTTTCAAGATTGGATTTAAGCTAAGAATGTAGAATTTTCATATTTTGTATGGTTGGAATTTTAAGGTTTGATTGCTGAAAATTTAGGTTTAGGATTTCAGGTTTAATATAGCTAGAATATAGGGTTGAGATGGCTAGAATGTAGGTTTAAGAGGGTTGGAATTCGGGTTAGGGTTGTTGAAATTTAGTGAAGAATGCAAAGAATAGATAGTAGGAAACACTCTTAAGGTCTAAGAATCACTTTTAGGAGAAAGCATCACACCTTATAGTTGAAAACTCGGAGTTGTAGAAAAATTCCATATTGTTTTTTATTATTGAAAGGATGAGTACACATATATATAGGGTTTTTAAAATCCTTATTCTAGTAGGAAAAAGATTTCTAATTTAAATCCTATTATAATAGAACTTCTATAAGTCCTATACAATTAAGATAACATGCCTAATAAGAATAACATAATACTATTACTTCTTATCTAACAAGAAATCCTAATACAATAAGGATTTGGATTTTAGCCTTTATCCTTAATGTTAATTCAATTCCCAATCATTATCCTACCAATTAAAGCTTGTGATTGATTATCCTTTCCTATTTTATTTCTCTTATAAAATTTAGGTTCTTTTGCATCAATAACATATTGAGAATTAAGAAGATGCTAACATTTACCTATAATACGTGAGATAATCGCTTAAAAGATGATGAGTTCCTTACAGGTGATGAATTTAAGCTTAGCATTATAGCTTAAGTTTGGTCTAACCTGAATTCAATAGTTTAGATCGATTTAATTGGACTTTGGGTCGCTTGGAATTGCTTTGTGTACAAGATATTGCAACAAAGTGATATCATTTTACTTGGATAAAAAACCCCCCTCTCCAATCCACTCTTGTGATTGTGATTCACTCGCACACTCACTGCTTCTCTCACCTTTGCTCTCCTCTACATTCCTTCTCTATCGATTGCTAATTATAGTACTCTTGAGTGTTAACTCACTATATCAGTGGGCCATTGTTTTGTTGTTTATTCCCCCAATCTTTGCTAGTCGCCTCTACCCTTTGATTAGTCTTCCCTTTGATTGTAAGTTGATGTTCCCCTTTTTTTTCATTTATCACTATTTTCCTTCAATGCTAATATGTTTTAATTTTGGTTTTAAAGTTTAGTTTGAATTGATTTTGGCTTCTAAATTTCCATTGAGTTATCTTTTTTCTATCTATTAAGCTTGTCCTATTCCCAAAGGTGTCTCTTTGCATTTGTTATACATGGTTTCCCCTTGTGTTATTCTTTTTATGAATTCACCGCTTTGTCCTTTTTGTTGCTTGTAAATATCTTCTTTATTCAACGACACAATAAACTAGTTAGTAAAGAATTATAGAGAGCCAACGATCAGTTGAATGAACCTATATGATTATAGTTTGATTGAGACAACTATCCGCTTCCTTTTGCTGTATTGGAATACCCTTGGGCGACAATCTATATCTCCTTTCCTTTTTCCTTGGTTCTTTTCTAAATTACTAAGGGTGCATGACTTACTGACTATGATGGAACCTGGGTTTCATTCCTAAATTTGTGGGCTCATGTATGTTAACATTTATGGAAATTTGAAGCTTGAATGAATGTCATGTGTGCATAAAATTACAAGTTTGTTAACTCAAAAAATAGAAACACAGCTTTAGAAGAGTGGTTGGCTTTATTTATAGTGTACTATTCACCATGAAGATGATTGATAACTAGTATAGTAAGTAAAGCTTCCAAGACCTTGTTCTTTTTCCTACTCTTGACTATCTTTTCTTAACCTCCGTTCGTTGATTGTATTTAATTTTTTTACTATTTAATTTTTGAGTTGCAAAAAGATGGTAATTATAATTTTCAATTGTTAACCTCTATTATAAAGTGATCAATGACTTGTTTTTCTTTAACAGATGTTTAAATGGTCAAAAAGCAATCTTAAGAATTTATTCAATGGGCATGCATTCATCTTTCTAGTCGGTGCCTTGAAGTAGAATATTTTGGATTGGTTAAGCAATCAAATAAGCTTGTATTTAATCGTGCTAATCTCTTTATAAAAGAAATGATTGGAAAAAAAATACTTAATGCATTTTCATTATTCTCATTGTTTTGGCATATTATGAGCAATCTTTATATATATGGAACGAAGTGAAAAAAGTATAAACAACGTAACAAAATATCCTAATCTTCATTACCTAAAATTGTAAAATGCTATTATCCCTAGTATTAGGAAATCAAGCTTCAACGAAATGATTACATTTTTTTTTGTTTTGATTTCTTAAAAGTTAAGATCACTTAAATTCTATACAATGATTAGTATATAAATCATAATAAAAAGTGAATCTTAATTCGTATCTTATTTCGAAATTTGATCATTTTCTTGTAGCATCCCTCTAATCATTTTTGAAACTGTCTCATCTCTATCACTGTAGATACACAAGTGTTCGACTTCTAATAGTATCCACGGAACGTGTTGAAAGAACTCTACAACTATTACAGAGAGGATTAGGAAAAGAGTGTTAATTCCTTTAGAGCTTAAGCTTATGTACAATATGTTTTGAGTAGTATAATAATTTAATTGAAATTAAATTCTAATTAATTAGATTTTATAACCAATTATGCCTAAATAAGTTCTAATATCTCATATTTATCTTTATTTATTAAATATCTTCTATTTAATTATAGAGTTTCTTAAACTTTATAATTAAGTCCAACTTGACAAAAATATCTTCTCTCTTTAACCTGTTCTTTGTAAGTGCAACTAGTGTACTCTATTTTTTCTTAGAATTGTTAGTTTGAAATGTTTTGTAATGACTCCATTATTCCTTTAAGAAATTCATTAATTACTTTCCAAAGAAAAAAAACAACGGAGTTTATAACTTTGGTTGATGAAAATTAAGATTAATAAGAAAGAATAAAGGAAGCGAAATTAAGAAAAAGGTAATAAAGATGAATTGTCATTAAAAATAAGTTGATGAAATCAACAAGAAGATAAAGATGAAATAAAACTAAGAATTTTTTTTACTAGAAAAAGGATTAGAATTTATGTTTCAGTGCACACTTTTAATTTTGATTTTTTATTATATATATATATATACAATGTAAATTAACCTAAAAAATAATAGAAGAGAATGGAACAACTTTAATTGAAAAGGAAGGCATAAAGTAAATGTTAAATTAAAAAGAAATTGAGAATAGAAAGAATTGTATAGATAGATGATGAATGACATAACAATAAATAAGAAGAAAGAAAATAAACACTTAAAGAAATCTTATAAAGGAAAACAACAAAGAAATCTTATAGACTTCATGAGGCCAAGGTTCAATGCAAATCAATAAGGATTAACACGACCACCATTGTCGACCATCATGATCGAAATCAAACTAGCATTGCTAAATATGTTGCAAATCAACGTCCAGTTTTATGCACCGGCTAATGAGGATTCTAATGCTCATTTTACCAACTTTTTGGAGATATGTGTCACATTTCGATATAATATATTGTCGGAAGGTGAACCTAAAATGAGGCTCTTTCCATCTATACTTAAAGATCAAACCAAGGTATGGTTAAACTATCTCAACCCAGAGAACATCATAATATGGGAGCCGTTGGCGTAAGCCTTTTTGGATAAATACTTTCCCTTAACAAAGACCACTAGAATTATAAAAGAAATGATAAATTTCCAACAAAGAAAAGGGGAGACATTATATAAAGGATGGGAGAAATTTAAAGAGTTGTAAAGGATCTTCCCACATCATAACTTGCTAAAGAATTTCCTTCTACAAACGTTCTAAAATGGTGTGAATCCACCCATGTGAGCCATCACAAATGCAGCAACTAGTGGATCTTTAATAAGGAAAATGGTTGAAGAAATAGATGATTTGTTAGAAGAGATAGTAAACAACAGCTGTCAATGGACCTCATAAAGAAGTAAACAATAGCCAACCTTTAGAGATTAAAAGGGAGTGCTTATTGTGGATTCAATGATAGTGTCACAAGCTGAAGTATCAAATTTATCCAAACAACTGAATAGCCTGAAAGCCAATTCTTCTAGCTTACTCAAGGCCATTCAGCATGGATGTGAACTATATAAACAAAAATTTCTTGTCTTAGCTAATTTCTTCCTAATGGAAAACAAAAATACAGAGTAACTTAACTTTATGGGAGCACAATATGGTTAGGAAGGTAATAATCCCTATTCAAATACTTACAATCTTAGATGCAAGAACCACCCAAAGTTTTTCTTAGTCAAACAATGCTGGTAATCCAATAAGTGCTTAATGCCTGCCAAGATTTTAACAAGATAGGCTTTATTCATTGGAATAAAAGGTGGATAAGCTAATAGAAATTTTAAATTCCAAATTAGCCAGCCAAGATGAGAATCATAAGAGGATGAAAGCTAAATTTGACTAAATTACAAAGAATTATGCTTTTTTCATTCATAATTTGGAGTTTCAAGTGGGCCAATTAGCTAATATATTGCCAACACAAAGTGTGGGGAGTCTTTGGAGCAATACGAAGTCCAATCCAAGGGAGCAATTAAAGGATGTCATAGTTATAAGCAAGAGAAAGTTAGACGAACCAACCAATATAAAGGCCAAACCCCATACTAATGTACGTTGAGAGAAGGAGAATAAGAAAGAAAAGAAAAAAGATGAAATTCCTTATTTCCCTCCCCCTCCCTATGCACCAAAGATTCCATTTCCATAAAGTCTACAGAAGAATCAAAAGGGTCTATAATTTACAAAGTTCATAGAGAAGTTAAAGAAATTATAACTTAACTTGTCCTATGTGGAAGCTTTGGAGAGCATACCCAAGTATGCAAAGTTTCTCAAAGGCATCTTATCAAACAAGCAAACTTGGGAGGACAATTAAAAGGTCTCTTTGACTAAAAGCTATAGCTCAATAATTACCGGCTACATGCCTTCAAAATTAAAGGACAAAGAGAGTTTCAAAATACCTAGTGTTATTAGTAATTTAGAAATTGTTAAATGTTTTTGTGACTTGGGGTAAATATTAATCTTATGCCATTTTCAATTTTTAGAAAATTGGGCTAGTAGATGTGAAGCCAACATCTATGCTTATTCAATTGATGGAACAATCTATAAAAAAATCACTTAGCGTAGTGGAGGATGTGCTAGTAAAAATGGAAAAGCTTATTATCCATATGGATTTTATAGTGCTAGACTTTGAAGAGGATCCAACTTGTCCATTAATTCTTGTTAGACCCTTTATACTAGAGAAAGAGCTTTAGTTGATGTTTATAAAGGGAATTTCTTTCTTTAGATTGGTGATGAGTAAGTTGAATTTAATATGAATAAAGTATTGAAGAATCCAAAGGAAAGCAGCTCCTGCATGAAGATAGATATAGTGGATGAATACATAAAAGAGCAAGCGGAGAGCTATAAAAAAGAAGTGATTGTTGGGAAAGTAAAAGATGAAAGAGAACTAGTAAAGGAGGAGTTAAGTGACAAATTCAAATAGGAATCATTAGTAAGGACAAAAGTAATGATGATACCCTTTGTTGAGAAACCATCCATTCTAGAGTTGAAAACTGATGGGGAAGAGGAAAATAGCGTGATGGAGACAATTAGAAAGAGAATAAAAGCCATGGGATGGAAAATTTTAGACATGAGAAGAATAAGTCCTATTAATATTAAAAAGAGAAGTTTGTTAAAAAATTAAGTTGAAGTGGTGAAGTTAGTGACCTTAAAATTAGCATGTTATTTTTTATATAGTTTTCTTTTTAAATTTTGTATGTGTTTGTTACCTTGTTTTTATGATTTTCTAGTGAGATATATTGATGGATGTTCATGGCATGAAGTATGTCCAAGTTCCTTCTCCAATACCATCACCACCACAATCTCTATAAGTATTCTTGCCTTTAGTTTGTGTTTGCTTATGTTTAGGTTTTGTTTCCACATTGAGGACAATGTGTTGTTTAAATGTAGGACATATATTCATTTGCATCTCATTTATGGTGACTTTGCATTTGCATTGTGTTAGTTTATTTGCATTGCATTTATTTTTTATCAGGTTAGCATTATGTAAATGGTGGCACGTCGTAACACTACATAAAATAACTAAACTTAAAACTATAACTAGTGATAAGTCTAGGTTGATCCCACATAGAGTGTATGTAAAGCTTTTAGCATGAAAAAAATCGGTGTTTAGGTTATGAGGGAGTTTGGTTTGGTTTCAAATAACAAAATAAAGTAAAATTAAAGTAACAACAGCAAATTAAAGAAAACAATCGAAAAGTGATAAAAGTGATGAATGGATTTGGAATTCGGTCCTCAGGTCAATCTCAACCTACACACGAATAAGTACACTTTAATGTCTTGTTATTCTCATACCTCTCCTACAACAATTAATCGTAGGTTAATAATAAGCTCTGTTAACCCTAATTTTCCCTTAGGTCATGTTTACTTAAACCAAATTCTTTAATTAAACCTAGATATTGAACAATGTAGAACAAACTCTCTAGATTTAATAAAATAATGCATTACGAGTTAGGAAAACAGATTAATCAAGATAACAACCACATATGCTCAGGTCATTTAACCAAGGTTGTGTTATCTCTAATGATTTGACACCATTAGTTGCTACAAATGAATTGAAAACACAATGATTATATATTTTATTTAAGATTCTAGCAGTGAGTTTACATAAAAACAATCTAATAGAGCATTAAGATCATTCTTACACAAAACCCAATTCAATAAACATAGGATAACATAAACAATCCCTAAGAGAGAAATAACACAATACACAATGGACAGAGCCCAAAACGTGTCTTCGGCTTTGATTTCACTTCAAAAATGGAATGGGGAAGCTTAGCCCTCCATGGATCTCCAAAGAGTGCATGCTCTACCCCTCATTTTCTCCCAAAATCGATCTATAATTCTTCAGCCACTCAAATGTCATCTTATATTAAAAATTAGGGTTCTAAGGAGACACATGATTTGATACATGGCCATGTACAAACTGTATAAGTAAAAAAAAAGTGGAAATCTTGAACGTGTAACCACCCATATAAGTCAAACATTTATCTTTAAAATGAATATACGGCCGTATCTTTCATATCATCTTGATAACTTCATTTCTTTGGATTTTCTTGTCCCATCTTCACCCTCATCAGTCTCATTCTTGTTCCACAAGGACAATTGAGTGTAAATATCAAGAGGATGACTCAAAGAATGTGCTTTTAACTTACTTTAGCTCTTATGCTTCCAAATTATACCTAAAACTAAATATGAATCAAAATGAGTTTCTTAAACATTTCATAGCATTAATCACTAAGTGTTGTGGGATAAATGTATAATCAATTAAGCATAGATCAAATTCCCCCACACTTAACCTTTGAGCATCCTCAGGCAAAACAACAAAATCAAATTCATAAACTAAAACACTTAGTCATTTTCCATATTTCCCAAGAATAGATATTCATAACAAAAGAGGAATAAATTTCAAAACCATGACAAGAAATCAACATTCAATGCCTTTACTCATGACTAATCAACAATCATTCCCTTTAGAAATTGAGCAATATAAAGGTACACTTGGACAAAATGTGTTTAAATACGATAGATTCATGGGTACACTCGTACACCATTCATGATTATGACATTCCATGACTTTGCATATCATTCATTTCTCCACCACTATGATTCACATACATAATCATGATCAAAGGAATTTTCAAGGTTGTAATGTGGGCAAAGGTTAAGGTGAGATGTGTTTGGATAGTGTAGTGCAAAAGCCATCAAAGCTAGTGAAACAAGAAAAAACTCAATGGAATATCAAGCCTAAAAACTAACATTCACTCAAAAATAGATACCATCAGTTATGATGAATGCAAAAACTATGTTCCACATCTTAGATTCAAGCCCTCACACCATAAACCACATGAAACATAACCAATTAGAATGATTCACTTGATAACAAACAATCCATTATAACCATAAGTGGTGATCCTTCAAAACAACATCTACCTCATATACAATATACTCAAATCACCCCTTTTATACAACTTTAGGAGGAGAAACTATCCATGAATAAATTTTCAAAATAGTTGCATTTCCTCCTTTATACTTTTATTTAAACATATTTTTCTTTCTTTTCTTTTCCTTTTCTTTTTCCTTTTCTCTTTTTCTTTCTTTTCTTTTTTTTCTCTCTTTTTTCATATAAAAATTGAAAGAAGCTACATCAATATTAGAATTCATTGATAAGAGATAAAATGACATTCTAACAATTATATTCAACCCACAAATGTGCACACCCTTACACTCACACTTTTGTACCTCCATAATTATCAACGATCAATAAATGCTCCACTAGCTTTAAAGCTTGGGTAGGACATTTGGTTAGGGTAAGGCATGTAAAGTGGTTAGCACAAAAATAAAACGCAATTAAAGATTAAGGGGGTTTATCAAAAGGAAACAATCATACCAATAGGTAGGCTATTTGGCTAATGTATCTTATGAAATAATGGATGCCTATATCATTTCCATGTTAACAAGTGTGATAAAAATGTAGTCTTAAATAGAAAATCAAAGCAAAGTGGAAGTGTCAGTCTATAAAGGCTCAAAATCTCACTGGCTTGTGTCTACTACTAGTCACTACTCTTCTAAAGATAATGTATATTGATCAATCACAAGAGTAAAAGTACACACTAAAGTTGTCATGAATTTTTCTAGTCAATTCACTCTCTAATTATGACTATATAGTCCTAGAAGCAATACAAAAAGAGAAATTGTTTGTTTTTTTGTATTGAATCACTCTTTTTGTTTGAAAACTTAAAAACACGTAAGAAACAAATAAACTTAAAAACACACATATATATCCTAACAAGTGAAAAATGTAAAGAAAAAGAAATAAACGTCCCTTGGGTTGCCTCCTAAAAAGCACCTTTGTTTATTGTCGTTGGCTCAACTCCTTGTTTTTCCTCGTCATGTGACAAAGTTATGATCTTTAGGTGTCACACTTTGCACTTTCAACATTTGAGGTTCTTCAGGATAAGGCCTAATTTGGTGACCACTCATGTGTAGCATCTTTCTTATCTTCAAACTCTCGATCTCTACTAAATCCTGCACTCTTGGAATATCTCAAATATCTCTCTACCCTTTTCTTCCTTTTTCAATTTCTCTAATCTACTCGGTAAACGTGAAGGGTTAGTTTGAACAATAATTAAGGACTCAGTACTCACTTTCAAGCTAAACGACATATCATTTTCTCCTTTGAGCTCCTTCTCATTTTCTTCTTCACAAGCAATCTCTTGAGTCATCCTCTCAAGATTCCCAAGCTCCTTTTCGCTCTATAAGATTTCTACACTAACGTTCCTTGGGTACACCTCAAGTTGAGATGGTTGCATCTCTCCGCTTTGTGATGCTAGGCAGTTAATAGCTACCATCAGCTGACCTAGCTAGCTTACCAAGTTTTGGATTCTAGAACTAGTATCCTACTGAAATTGCAAAGTATTAGTAGCAAAAGACATAACTAAATCTTCCATATATGTACCTGAGTTGGAATTAGAGACTTTTGGTCTATGTAGAAATTGTTGTGCATCTTGTAGTTCACCTTGGAAGTAGTCTTTTTGGTTATCCTCTTTATAACCTTAGTTCAATTGATCACTCCAACCTAGGTTATAGGATTGGCAATATGGACTATAGGCAAAGTTTCCAACTACAGTATTGACATATTCTTGCAATTATATACTCTCTTTGTATTGTCATTTTTTTATTAACAAACACAAATAAATGTGAAAAGATCAAGAAATAAATGTACAAACGAATTATGAACATATATATATATAACACCAATTAAAATTAATAACAAAAGCTAAAGCATAAGACTCTCCGGCAACAATGTCAAAATTGGCAGTGCATCGTAACACTACACAAAATAACTAAATTTAAAACTATAGTAAGTGATAAGTTTAGGTCGATCCTACAGAGAGTGTATGCAAAGCTTTCGAAATGAAAAGAATCAATGTTTAGGTATTTGGGGGAGGGGGTTGGTTTGGTTTCAAATAACAAAATAAAGTAAAATTAAACTAAAAAAAGCAAACTAAAGAAAACAATCAAAAAGTGATAAAAGTGATGAATGGATTTAGAATCCGGTCCTTAGTTCAATCTCGACCTACACACAAATAACTATACCTCAATATCTTATTATTCTCGTACTTCCCCTAGCAACAATTAATCATAGGTTAACAACAAGCTTTGTTAACCCCAGTTTTCCCTTAGGTTATGTTTAGTTAAAATAAACTAAGAGAGCATTAAGATCATTTTAAAACAAAACCCAATTCAATAAACA
This sequence comes from Erythroxylum ulei, assembly GCA_027564395.1. Classification (NCBI taxonomy): domain Eukaryota; kingdom Viridiplantae; phylum Streptophyta; class Magnoliopsida; order Malpighiales; family Erythroxylaceae; genus Erythroxylum; species Erythroxylum ulei. The sequence continues at coordinate 51,379,919 of JANITX010000212.1, read as the reverse complement.
TAGGATAACATAAACAATCCCTAAGAGAGAAAGAACACAATAACAATGGAGAGATGCCCAAAGCATGTCTTCGACTTCGATTTCACCTCAGAACCTAATTGGGAAAGCCTAGCCCTTCATGGATCTCCAAAGAGTGCATGCTCTGCTCCTCATTTTCTCCCAAAACTGATCCATAAATCTTCAGCCACTTAAATGTTGTTTTATATTTAAAATGAGGGTTTTAGGAGATACACGGTTCGATGCACAACCGTGTATCTTTACAATTTTCAGATTTTTTCTTACTTACGTGGTTTGATACATGGTCGTGTATCAAACCATGTATCTCTTTAAAAACCCTCATTTTTAAAACAAATGACATTCGAGTAAGTCAAACATTTATCTTCCGAATGAATACATGGCCGTGTGAATAGATACATGACTATGTATCTTCCAGATCATCTTTATAGCTTCATTTCCTTAGATTTTCTTGTCCTATGTTCACCCTAATCTATCTCCTTCTTGTTGCACAAGGACAATTAAGTGTGAGCATCAAGTGGATAGCTCAAAGAATGTGCTTTTAACTCACTTTAGCTCTTATGCTTCCAAATTATACCTAAAACCAAATATGAAACAAAGTTGGTTTCTTAAATATTTCATAACATTAATCATTAAGTGTTGTGGGATAAATGTATGATCAATTAAGCACATATCACTAAACATTTGGTTGCATGTTGTGTGCATTTTATGAATGTGTCAATGACATAAAATTAAAAGGAATTAGTTAAGCATTTATAAACGTGATCATTTAATTTGTGAAGAAACATTAGTTACTGAAAATTGTGTTTTAAGTGTTTTTGAGGTGTATATGCATGTTAATTTGAATATTGTACTTATTCTCTTATGTTATGACATTGTTTTGGATACACTTATAATTAAATTTGTTTTAATTGGTAGAAATCATTAGTAGCCTTTTATAGGAGTGATTGACTAAGAAGAAGTTACGTAGGTAAAACATGGAAAAAAAAGCATAAAAAACAACAAAGTGTGTTAAATAAATGTGTGAAAAAATTTTCCTATGCTGCTGACCCTTTAAAAAAAGGGGTTAAGAATAGAGATAGTAGCTAGTTGTGAGTTATGATATAGCTGAGTAACTGAGGGAATTCATGAAAAATGTTTGTCTTCATGTTAAAAGGCTAGAATAACATGCCAATCAATCATGATTAATATGATGTTGTCAATAAAATTAAACCTATGGATCTTCTTATTACAAGTCAAATTAAACTTCATGAATGGATATTTAGTAATGGTCTACCTCTTTAATTGGTATCTAAGAATGAGTTTATGCTTACAAACGTCACAAACGTATGAATAGGTGCTAACATTTTGGTTGATATGAGCATCTAAATCAAAGCATTTGTACATGAATGGAATAAGTTAGTGTGTTGGAACTTTTTAAGTGATTGATGTTTATGGCTAAGTTAATTTCATGAGATTTGATTCCATTTTACCATTATTGTATTGTTGCATGATCGTGTGTTTTATGCTTTTTATTTTATTTTGTGAGTTTAATTTTGCTTGGGGTCAAGCAAAGATTTAAGTGTGGGGATACTAATAGGTGTAAATTATAGTATGCTTTCCAGGTGTTAAAGTTTGTTTTTAGTGTTTTATTAGACGATAATCACATATTTAGAACTTAGATTCATGTTCTTGTTAGTGTTTTGTTTAATTAATTATTGTTAATGCAAGAGTTTGATCTTAATTATCTATTTCAAGGATTGTTTGGTGTGTTTGATGATGAGTAGAGACATGAAAAAGAGAAGAAAAAGATGGAAAAGTACATGTACAATCGTGCACAAGGAAGTAGCAAAGGTGAAACTCTTTTATACAATCGTACAAATGAAGCAGTTTCATGCACGATCATGCAAGGTGTTTTCTAGGATTTGAGTTTTCTTAATATTTTTAAAGTTTTAGGGATATTTTTGGAAGATATACACATAGAAAAACCTAGAAAGAACCTTAGAAAACTCAAGAGTATATAGGAACATCACTTGGCGGTTGTATAAACATAATTAAATAAGATAAAAAAAGCAAACATTTCTCAAGAACAAGGATGCAAATTTTCCAACTTAAGGCAAAGAAAAGAAGACTTTTAGATTCTCTCTACTCTTTTCTTATTTCCTTATTGTTGTTAGATATTGATGATGATTAAACTTGAATATTTAGTTACATCTATGGATTTCTAAATTCCTTTTTAGGAATTACTCTTGATTTATTTATGAAACTTTATATTCATGAGTTAATGAATATGCTTGTGATGTTTATTGTTTTATATTCAATATGAATCTAGAGATTGAATTGGATTGTTTGTGTTATGTTGCACAGTTAGAGCTGGTTTCTTAATATACCTATAAGCACCAAATTACTAGGTAATTGAAGAGAGATCTTAATCATTTATTAGTTATCTGTAAGATTGCTTTAAATCGTGTTACATAGTTAAAAAGAGTTTTGATAGGCTAAGAGATCAAAATTTAATTTCTATCCATTTTAATTGAGATTACTTTATTAGATCTTAAAAGAGGGTAATCATAACTATATGATATGTAGGATCAAGTATGATTAAATCAAGGAGGTAAAGTGAAAACAAATAAGGATAGAAGTAATTCCTTGTTTTCATCAATGATAAATCAATTAATTTTACCATTGCTTAGTTTATTACTTATTTATTAATTCTTTGTTTTTAGTTTAATTATTATTTATTCATTTTATCATTTAACTTGACCAAAGTTTACAAGAATTTTTGGGTAATTATTAAAATCCCTGTGGGAGGATATCTTTTATGCTATAAGTTTCAATTCGTATACTTGCAGTTAAGAAAATTTTCAATTAAAACTTCAACAAAATTGCACAATAATGATGGATTTCATGCTCAAAAAAGTTGATTTTAGATTTTCCTACCAAATGGAATTCAACATTTAAGATGTTAAAGTTAGGAACCAATTATATTAGGTATTCAATAGGCTGAGACAAAGAAATTCTCAGTATACCTATCTGTCGACAGAAGAGCAATAAGAGTTGGCTAAAGCACTTTTTGTGAAGTTAGAAACATTTTATAATGTTTTTGAGTTATTCTCAAGGATAAAATATCCAACGTTGTATATTTACTTTAGCAACATGTGAGAGATCAAGAAAGCTTTATTTATTTGGATATGCAATTCACATGAGGTGGCCCAAATTATGACAGAGTAGATGATAAAGAAACTCAATTCTTATTAATATATGGTTGGACAATCTGTAGTAGTCATTTCTGTGTTAAACCAGAGATATAAGATGGAGGGGCAATATTTTTTTTAAAAAAAATTGTATAGAAATCAAGCTCAAGAACATGTTGATATCATTAAGCAATTACGACTTTTTTTAAAAATTATCAACTAAGATTAGGATCATAATAGTTTAGTGTTAATTTCGGCTTCACTTTTAACTTCTTCTATTATTCATAAGACTAATGTGCATCCCAAATTTTCATAATTCATGAAAAAAGCTAATACTTCTTATAATATAATGGATTTAGGAAATTATTTAGAGGCTAGTGTTATTACTGAAGTTAAAAATGTGCAATTTAATGTATATCTTAGAAGACACATGGAAGCCTTTTTCTAATTATGCAAGCAATTGCATCAGACCTTTTAGCAATTATAATATCTATTGTTGCTTCAGAGTTTACTTTTAGTATAAGCAGTCGGACAATTATTTTTCATTATGCTATCAACTTCTTCCTAATACTGTGGAAGCCCTTATGTGTGCCTGAAGTAGGTTAGATGAAGATATTCATAGTAAACTCTATTCTTTATAATATATTAGTTTTGTTTACCTTAATAATTTTAATATTCATATATTATATTATCTTATATTGTCTTTTTTATATTGAAACATTTACAAAAACTAGTCTTTTAACAAAAATTTCTTCGACTAAATATTAGTTGATGGACTTATACTCAATTGTTAATTTTCATGTGTTAAATATTTATTTAATACATTTGTTATATAATTGAGTATAATTGATGATGCACATCCAACACACTAGAAAATAAAACATAACTTTGGAAACTTAATTTGAAGTAGTGGTGATAAGGATTGTATCCACAGAGAGTACGTGTGTAGCTTTTGTAATGAATGAATTGTTATTTAGGATTTGAAGGGAGTTGGATGGATTCAACTAAGAAAATAAAGTGAAATTGAACTAATGAAAGCAAATTAAATTAAACAATGGAAAAAATGATAAGATTGATGAATGAGTTTAGAATTTGGTTCTTGATTCAATATTAGCCTACACACAAATGAGCACACTTAATCATCATGTTATTCTCACAACATTAAGGTCTGTTAACTCCAGTTTTCCTTTAGGTTGTATCTAATCAAGATAAGCTCTTTAATTAGACCTAGCTATTAGATAACCTAGAATAAGCTATCTAGATTTAGTATGATAACTGTGTTATGAAATAGGAAAACAAATTAATCTAGGCAATAACCACACAAGCTCGAGTCCTTTAACCTATACTATATTATCCCTAATGATTCACAACCATTAGTTTACTACAAATGAATCAAATTTACAACTATTATGTATTGTAATTTCGATTCTAGCAATGAGTTAATATATAAACAATTTATTAAAAGAGTTTAAATTATTCTTACATGAATACCTAAAACATTAAGCAAAGAATAACATAAACAATTTCTAAAGAGAGAGAATCAATAATATAAGATGAAGAGATGCCTAAATGTATTCTTCGGCTTCGATTTTCCCTTTGAAATGGAAGGAAGAAGGCTAGCTCTCTATAGCTCTCAAAGAAGCAAGTATTTTGCTCACTTTCATGCTTTTCAGACCCTTCATACCATCTTTGGCCGTTTGAATGTCTATTTACAGAAAAAAAAAGGTTTTGGAAGATACATAGTTAGATATGTTGTCGTGTATCTAATTGTGTAAGTCAATTTTCCCAATTTGTGTTTCTACATGGTCGTATAATGATCGCGGCTCTGTCGTTCGATCCAAAAATCGACCTTGGAAACCGGTCAAAATAATTAAATTCCAAGATTGCAGTAAACTGAAACCTCGGGTCGTCTCTCTT
>JANITX010000212.1:51272439-51301008 GCA_027564395.1 Erythroxylum ulei | reverse complement strand
AGTTTAACTTTGTAAATGACCAACCAATCTGACTTATCTCGTTATAAGCTTAGAAAAGGGACATAATACACCTAGATCGCTTGCATTGTCAACATGAAACGTTTCAAATTGTCTAAATCTTCTTCACTTGTTGATTTCAACTAGATTGTATCGGCTATACACTTTTCTACAATCCAGTTGATTTCAACTGGATTGTGTCTTAAATTTATCGTTGCATAGGAAACTTTAAAGTCAAAAAGAATCTTCAAATATAAAGAGAATAGTTGAAAGATGTGTTACGTATAAACAGGTTAAATCTCAAGTGCAACCCTATAGATGGGTTGATTTGTTAATAGATTCTTCTTTAGGTTTATCCAATTTTAGAAATGGTATTGACTCAACGTTTGTAGTACTAGATAGGTTTTCTAAAATGGAACACTCAATATAAGTCAAAAAGTCAATGATGCATTCTACATTACTTAATTGTTTCACCACAAGTGCATAATGTAGTTGTAGTTAACAATGCAAGTACAGATCAATCCCATAAGGATTCTTGATTAACTACCCACTACCTATAAACTTAGCAAGATATATCAACATTTATAGATGATTGGATAAATAAAATAAAGCAACAATCTAAATACTAATGCAAAGAAATAATCAAGAATATACCAAACTATAAATTAGCTAGACTTAGGTCAAGTTTCCCTAAGGCTCTACTATATTTAGTTTCACTATTGATTAATAAATTATTCTAGTTTTTGGACCAGAAAGAGTTCCTAATTTTGATGATTATCTTCAGAGGACCCACTAATTACTGTACAATATGCAATTGCATTATACTCACACCCTTGACAAAGCATATTATTAAGGAGCCTCAAGGTAAGATGAGGTCATTTTTTCTTACAAAATGACTTCATCCTAATTGTAAAAGTGTAAATACTACAAGTAGCACCTTTATATTTCATTCTCAAATAAAGTTTATGGGCTTGATTGAAGTAGTCATGCCTGACCAATATATTTGTAACGACATCATACAAATGGTTCACAATTATAAAAGTCCATTCTATCAAACACGTTAGTAACTTCTTGAACCTTTTCTTTCTTTCCATATGTTGGGCCCGTGTTTTGCGTACCGGGGCGGACTCAAGCCCAATCTAACTGAGCGAGTAAGGCCCCGCATACCTCAAGTTTGCACGCGACCACAACCTTCCCAGGTATTGTCCTCTTTGGTCAAGGGTGAGGCCACGACTCGAACCCAAGACCTCAAGGTTTTGTTGCATTCTTGCTGCACGCCTCTTACCATTGAGCTACCAAACACCTACGGGTGGGGTGTGGGGTCCAACACTATAACTTGTCATTGCTTCAATATTTACCGTCTCCATTAAAGTTCTATCCACAGTCATCCTCATTTTTATAAGCATACACTCTATGTCTCTAACTACCCATGAGTTCAAGCTTGTCAACCATGCATTTATAAGTAATAAACATGTGTGCAAATCCATATTCATCTTTAATAGAATTAAACATTTCAAGTGTTTGAAGTGGCGACTTTTGGTATTTCATGACATCAATAACCAATGTCGTTGCCATAAACAAAAACAAAAAGATGAGGTCAGCCTACTCCCACTCCCACTAACTTAATTTCCATATTTCAAGCCAATCATACATAAACCTAAAAGACACTATTCTCTTTTGTAGAATTTTTCAAAAGTCACAATTGCTTTCTTTTATGTGCGTGACTGGTTTCATACATGAGTTACCCCATTAAAGGTCAAATACATGACAATCGTATTGTCTGTTAGGTAGTAGATAATCATTGTATTTGGATCAGTAAAGCATGCAAATGGCAAATACCACAACAGCTATGATGTATTCGTACTTTAAAGGTTAAACATTTTGATCTTATGAATATAAAACTAAAGGAAATAGAAAAAAGCATGCAACAAAATACTTTCTTATATTGAATATAAAACATTTCCCTTCTTTTCGCTCATTGATCCACCATTCAAGTCAACAAAAGATAAAAGAAGCAATACCCTTTAACCCTACACTTTATCAGAGGGAAATAAAGAATTGAAATTATGAATTCATATTAAAAAAGAATTGAAAATAAAGAACTGAATTTATTTTTTCAAAGAACAGACATTTCATCAAATACCTTAATTACATGCATCAGAAATTCATCCCAACATCACAACCAAAATCATATCTTGTCTCTTCTATCATTAACATTTATACCTTAAAATGTTTTTCCAATCACATAATACACAAATAAACGAAAGTAATAAAATACTCAAATGAACTTTCATCCAATATACAAAAAAACACATAACAGTGGCTACAAAAATACCTTCTATGGCATGTAAAAATGCATCGATAGGAGAGCGTTCCGCCTTAGAGGGAAGCACTCGCGCCAGCAGGGGTGGACCCATTGGATTTATATTGATTTTCGTCCTTTTTTTCTAAAGAAGAAGCGTCGACGAGCAAAAGAGGAGTTCACTACAGAGAAATTGAAGAGAAGAAAATTGCACGAGAGGAGAGAAGAAGTAGACGTAGGTTGGGGGAGGGGGGGGGGACCTTTCGAGTGAGTTTAATGTAAAAGAAAACGATGCTGTTTGGTGATAAACTAAACGGTGTCTTTTTTGTTTACTTTAAAACGCTAAAGCCGAAGCATACGACAACGTTTATTTTGAAATTTTACCAACGGATAAATTTTCGTTGGTAAACTCAAATTTTTTTTATTCCCCCAACAATTCTCACCTTTTTTTACCGATGAGCGTTTTATACTGATACTAAAGTTTGTCACGTGTACAAATTTTGCTGGGATGATTTCTCTCCATATTTACCGATGGATATTACTACCGCCACTAAACGAAATTTTTCTCGTCAATGTTATCGATATAAATTGATTTTCTGTCGGTAATTTGCAACAGTTTCGTTTCTATCGACAATTTTTCATCACTAATTCTTATTTTTCTTGTAGTGATATCTGCGAAAGAATTAGAAGAATAAAGAGATCCAAACTTGGTGAATTGAAATCTATCGATGCAAAAAACGTGCAAGAAGCTCCAACCACTGAGCCTATGCAGATGATCATCTAAGAACAATGTTAGCTGTAGAACAATGATGGTGCAAGTACTCGCATCCATTCACAACTATGTCAATTTGGGCTCGTCAACTTCTTAGGTCATTGAATTGTTTCAAAACTTTCTTGAACTCACCAATCAAAGGCAAAACTTACTCCTGATCAACGTCATACAGGACACAGCACGAACAACTGGTGTTAGAATTGAAGAACATAAAGCAAACTCTTCTTTCTGACATCGGACGATATAGTTGTCTATCAAAATATGTAACAGCAAGAACATGATATAGATGCTAACATAATAAGATTAACAAAATCTACAACCTCGGCGTAAAACAAGTTCAGTGGAAAACACATCGTACAGTTCGAAAGGTGGATTTCTATATGTTATTTAACACTGCTGAAGTGAGAAAACCTAATGCACAAGTTGTTAGGCATTTTCCTATCGTTTGAAGTTGCTTTTGTATAACGTATTTGATTTCCAAGTTTATCGGTATCTCTATTGAATGGAACATTACGTATGTGTATGTATGAGGACCGTGTGTGTATGTACATGTATTAGATACCCAATTTCTAGTAAAAGTACGTGAATTATATACCATGTTTCTAGTAACAGTACATGTGCATATAAATTGTTAGTCATAATACGAAGTTTAATTACGAACGCAAGGTCAACCATAAACTTGTATTGAAGAAGAAAATATAAATAAAATACCTGTTTTGCTATCCATCGAATGATGAACAAGTTGCTAAATTGCTTGAACCAACTTTTCGACAAATGAATTAGCTCATAAAACTTTCGTTAAACCTTAATGAAAGTTAGATATCTTTATATCGTTAATTATTAATTAAATAATAAATTGTCGAGATCGGTCTTAATTCAAACTTAAGTATCGAATTCTAATTAAAATTAATTAGTTCAATTACTTATTATTAATTAGGTTAAATTTTTATTAAAACTTATAATTCAAATACTCAAACTTAATACAAAGACTTACACTTAAATTAAAGCTTACTAATTTATAAATAGAACTGTTATTTTCAAATTAAACACATAACTAAAAGTGAGTTTACCATGAAACAACCATTATTCAATCTCGAGAGGCCCATGTTTGTCCACGAAATGGGCTAACAGCACATGTTTGTCCTTATAATCATAGTGATTATGGCCTTGAATAGCAACCGAAAACGCCATTCTTTAGGCTTTCCCAGTAGTGGGATGCGAATTGGGAATTGATTAAACATCACCACAAACGGAATTGTGAGATGTTTCAAAGTTCAACTGGTCCCATCAGCCGATCACGAAGGTCCATTGGCCGACAACATCTTTCAAATGCTTAGGTTGTCGTCTGCAGTCGAGTTTAACATTCTAAATTATAGGTAGATAATGGATGACTAATGAGTGGATTGGTGATGCACTCAGCGCATCAATCGCAGCACACTAAGTTCAAACTTTTTAGCTCTGATCCATTTTTTTCCAACCTTTTCAAGTTGTCTTTTCAACCTTGAATAGTTACAAAATCCATAATACATCACAAGTTTTTTTATGTCGGCCTTCTTCCGTATTATATAATTCAAAGTTGACTATAAATTGTTAAATGCATAATTCCAATAGAGACCAGGACAGAGTTTGCAAAGACAAACGTGAATTGTTAAGTTGGCTTAATGTCTGTTTTGACGGGCTTATATCAGTAAAATTTTTGTCAGTCGAATTTTTTTTAGAGGAACTTTTCTAATAGGTAGTTGATTGTTTTGTTTTTATTTAAAAAAGAGTTTTTTTTGAAAGAGCTTTATAAAATAGATTGTTTGTTAACATAAAATAAAAGACACTTTTTAATTTTAATTATATTTTATTTTGTAATAAAAATTATTTATGCATATAAATATTATTTAAAGTATGTTAAACAATATGCAAATCACAATATATTAATTATTATATAATTTAAAATCTTATGAAACATAAATGAAAATATATCTAACCAAATTTTTTATATGGATTATAATATAAGTAAATCTAATATCAAAAATAAAATTAAAACATAAAAAAATCAATCAATATTATATAACTCCTAAAATAAACGTGAAGACGGGTTTGTAAAAATTGTGGGAATTATTTGTAAAACATAAGGACAAAAAAGGCTAAAAAATAGACTCATTAATTGATCTAAAAAATCTACTTGAAAAATATTTTTTAAAAAGCTCCAAATTTAAACTTTTTTAAAAAATGTATTTTAGCTGCCAAAAAAGTAATATATATTAAAGAAATATTTTTTTATTTTATAGTCAAACACTCATTTTTCTTAAAAATGACTTTTGTGATGGAGAAAAGTACTATTAACTTTCTAAAAGCCCATCCAAACAGGCACTTAATATCTTTTAGTATAAGAAAAAAATAAAATTTAACATTTTTAAGAAAGTTTTTAATTTAAGAGATTAAAATTTTAAAGTAAGAGAAATTGTAATTCAATTTAATTTAAAAATAATTAATTAAGAATACAAATATATTAAATGCTTATAAATATTATTTGTATAAATTTTGTCATTTAATTTTAAATTATTCTCTCGTTAAATATTTTATTCGAAATAATCTATTTGTTGTGCGTCTACAAAATAATAACTTTAAATTTTACTAAATTAAAATATTACATATTTTCATATTTATTTGCAAGTGTACATCGCAATAGCTAGGGGATTGAGGATTTTCCGAGAAATCAAAAATCAAAAGACAAATTGGTCTAAACAGTCCAACCAAGCAGGCTTTTGAAGTTTTGATATCCTGACCTTCCTCTACCAAAATTTCCTCCCAACTACTATGATTATTTAATATGAACATGGACCGATTACTTAGTATTCCCACAAGAACCCTCCTTGTATCTATCTCTTAACTTCCTCGCAGATGTCAATTCTACATGCTATGGTCAAATGATTGAACATCAACACGTTACCTCCATAGCTCGTTCAAGGCTCAAAACCTGACGAGATATGGATTTGACTAGATGAGAGTAATACATGGAATGGTTCAACTTGGCATGGTCAAACTGTTGATTTTAATTAAACACGTTCTAATTAGTAATTATCACGTTAAGGTCCATGAGAATTTCCAGGAATAATGACTTTGTTTGACAAACTACATATTGCTGTTAGCTAATAGTTTATTTTATTAGCAGATTTAATCAGTAAATTATATCAGTTGTTTATTAAAAATATTTAGTAAAATTAGTTACTTAATATTAATTGTTAATACGTAAAATGACTTATAAAGACATAATTTTAAGAAAAATTATAAGGACATGAATATTATATTTTTTAGTATTTCGTTAAATATTGTTATAATAATTTATAATTTAGATATTTAATTTTTCAAAATTAAATTCATAACTTTAATAAAAAACATAATAATATAATAAATAAATAAATAAAATAATCCAACATTAAATTCTCTATTAAAATGAATGATATAGCGAACTACATCATATTAATATTTTTCATATAGCATGTATGAATTTTATTATTTAATAAATTAAAATATCTATAATAATAGTATAACACAATACGCTGTATAGTAGTTATATACTAAAAATATTAATTTGATGTGACTTTTTAGGTTTAAAAACTCAATATTATGATATTTTTAAATGTAAAATAATATTATAAAATTAAATAAAGATTAAAAAGTTTAATTAAATTTTTTGTTATATTCTTCCAAACTTCAGGACATAATTATACAAAAAAGCCAACTTTGAAAACACACAGAGCAAAGTAGAAAGTAAAGTGGAGGACAATATTGTCATTAGACAAACAACTAACTTCAAACGCTACACTTAAGGAGCTTTTAAAAAATTAGCTGGTTGGGTTGAATCAGCCAACCCAACCAGCTCATAATAAAACAATAAATAGCTTTTTAACATGGATCAAACAGCTAAAAAATAACTTATGAGTTGTTTATCAAACACGTCCATTTAAGGTGTTTAGCAAATAGCTGATAAGTTGTTTTTTAGCTTTTTCACTATCTTAAAAAACTATCGATGTGTTCGGTGAATAATTTATTGGTTAGCTTATTTAATTCCAATAAGTTAATTTCTAAAAGCTTCATAAAAAGATTTTTTTTTATGATCAACTAAAAATTAATAGGTAAAAAATCAATTATACCCTGCTTTCATAATTTTTGAATTATGTTATATATCGTATTTTTGTCATACTATAATTATAGATATTTTAATATATTAAATAATAAAATTTATACATATTATATAAAAAACACTAATATGATGTAGCTCGTTGCATCATTCATTTTAATAGAGAATGTAACGTTGGATTATTATTATTATTATAATATTAAAGTTATAGACTTAATTTTTGAAAATATAAATATCTAAATTCTAAATTTTTATAAGAATATTTAACGAAATACTAAGAAATATAATATTTATGCCTTTATAATTTTTTAAAAAATCATGTCCTCATAAGTCATTTTAAACATCAACAGCTAATACTAAACAACTAATTTTACCAAGTGTCTTTAATAAACAGCTGATATTAACCGCTGGTTAAATTATCTAATATAATCAACTATCAGCTAATAAATGATTGAATCAGCTAACAGCTAATGCAATATGTTATTTGCCAAACATGACCTTTATGTTCAACATAAACAATACCTACCTATTTGGCGCTTCTTAATTCCTGGTTTGTGCAATTTACTTAATCCTTTTAATTTTCTTTATATCTATTTTAAAAGTTATTCTTTTAGTTGTTTTATGTTTATTTTCAATGTCAAAAGAACACATATATTTATACACATATATATAATGAGATAATAACTCTTTATATATTCTAATTCAGATTCAAATTCAAATTCAAATTCAAAATTTAAAATATTAAATATTAAATTTGAATAATAAATTTACTATATTTACCTTAATCTTTTTCTATTTCTATCTCTTTGAGTAATTTGTAATAATTTTTAGATATAATAATTTTTTGATCTTTTATTTTTCAATCACTTTTTCAAAATTAGCAAATTGAATTTAATCGGCTAATTCAATACATGAACTACCAAACAAAATTATTAACAATTTGACGTAATCAAATAGATAAAAACTTTCAATTCATTAAAAAAATAGTTGGCAAGTCATTTAAGAAACCTTAATCATTTGATAGATTCCCAGTATGAGTATGATAAGCTTTTCCTGCATCGTAATTTTGTAGTTGTGCCGCATTTTGGAATGTGAAATTATTTTGGATTATCTCTCGACGATCAGCCCAAAAGTTAACTATTTCACACTTCTCAATGGCCTAATTATATATATTGTTAAGGTGACGTCTGATTGAAACATACATGCCAACTTGCCAGTTGTTTTTACAAGTTCAAGTGCTGGATTGGAGGCCTGGAACCTGGAAGATCACTCTTGGTGGCCTGAAGTGTCTGCAGGTTCTGTCAAAGTTTAAGATTGCTCAGCTTTTAGTCACATGCATCAGACTTTTACTTCTGAATCCGAATTCCGAACTTGGAGAAATAAGGAGGGACACACTCCCTGTGGTCCGGGCCCTGCCCTGAAGCAAATACCCCCCAAATGTGATGATGCGTCTCTATCCCTTAGTACGACACCGTATTGCCAACCGTCTACCAGTGGGACCATGTCCCTGCTACCAATCCATTGAAAAACAAAGAAAAGGAATTTGCATTGCATCTAAGATTTGCCCTTTAACGTTTTTGTTTAAATTTATTAAGTTTTTATTATTATTTGTGGTATTAGTATTACTTTACAATTTAACGTGATTTAAAATGGTACCCATTATAAATTGCATTAGTTGTTAGTAGATTTTATTAACAATTAATTGATAGTAAATTAATATAATTGATTTGATCAAGAAATAACATAAACCGTTTATTTAAAGATATTTGATAAATTTTAAAATTTAAAATAATTTTAAAAACAAATTCAAATTAATACCTTTTAAATTTAAATAAATTTTAAGTCTTTCTCAAGTCAAATTTTTTTAAGTCAACAAATCAAATCGGCCCATTATTAGACCTACTCACGAGAAGGATATACCTACACCGTATTTGTATTTCAGACATCTTTTGCTCTATTTATTTAATTTCAAAATTAATTGTCCCTATGAGTGGTCAAGTTGGTAGAATAAGAGACATATGGCCAAAAGGTTTGTATTCGAATTTTCTTAATTATGCTATCTCAATCGAACCTGTTATACAGAATTTACCTAATACAAAATATTCAATTAGTATAATTTATAAATTACTGTATCAATTTAGAAATTTTTTCAGTGCACATATAAAAGATAACGACTGCGAATTTCCTCGTTTATTAAAAAAAAAAACTTATTCAGAGCACGTTTAGAGATGTCCATGCCTGAACCCAGCCTGCCCGTAACTCGGCTTATGACTCAATGGTCGTTTTTGACGAAACGGTTGGTCCATGGCCCGCCCAAAAAAACTATGGTCGACCCGATCTCAACCTATTATCCGATTAACTCATGTCAAGATCGAGAGAGCCGGACTGTTTTTACCATTCTAGGCACATTACTCTAAGTGCAGGGACCCCATCGACAAAGACAAGGATGTGCTTGTGCTTGCTTCCTTTTCAATTCTAGAGTTTGTCCCAACCCATCTTTTCACTCGATTTTGACAGTTCTTTTCGTTTATTTTCTCAATACAAACTAAATAAAACGAAATTCAAATCAAATGATCTGTTAGACCTTAATTATTTATTTTTAATAACCAATTTTTGAAAAAAATTTAACTCAATTTATTTTAATATTACAATATTTTTATAAAATATTTGAAATTTAGACTTTAAATATTTCAAAATTTTATAGAAATCCCTTTTTATTGAGCTTTTAAACGTATTAAATATTTAATGTAAAATATAATTATTTATGAGAACAAGATATTAAAATTAATAAATAAAGATATTTTATATAAGAATAAAATTAATTATGTATTATTTAAAAATTTTAAATTGAGGGGTAGACTAGAAAGTGGGAACTCAATATCTTGTTAGACCTCTCCCTCGTAACTACTACATGAACCCATGAAAAGCATCCTTTTCATACTCTCGGGTCACCCACCCCAACGAAGCGGGTTGGAAGCCAGCCAAAAGGTTCTCACGCACGCCTTACACGTGCTCTTTTTCACCCGATTGCGAACCAAAATCCGCCAGAACAGAAGATCGAACTATAAAAATTCAAGTAAATTTTAAATATAATAAAATTGGAAAAAAATTACTCCGAAGAAGAAACGTTTCGCTTCTCTCTCTCCCTTCTCTCTGAGGTTCCAAAAAGATAGCAAAGATCCAGTGTGGAGAGGTTTCTGTGAGCAGAAGTGTAAATTCGAAACTCAAACTGGGCTTGTAATAGGCGATAGTGAAGAGATAAAGCTTAAATTGGGTTGTGGAATTTGTTTTCTAGTGAGAGAAGCTTAGTCTCTCTCACGTGGAGCACTGTCTCTTTCTAGGGTTTGGTTTCGGTTAATTTAAGAGAGGTATTTCCCTCATCCTCCTTCTTCTTCAGTTGTTTAGTAATTGTTAAGTTTTTCTCTTTGTGTGATAGTTATTATCTTTCATTTTTCCTGGATTTGGCACTGTTTAATTGCGTATCTGGGAGCATTAATTGTGAGAATCCGTGGACTATCTTTTCGAATCTCGTAAAATTTCACAGCCACGACACGACTTTTCTCCGTGCCGTGCAGAGAGTTAGAGAAGTTAAAAAGTTTGGTGTTGCTTTACTCTTTCTGGGTTTTTGTAATTCTAGGGTTTGATGTTCTCTAGTATGGTAAGTCTTGCTGGTTTTACATGTGTTGTTCTTGAAGAAATTTATGAAATTGATAGCTGGCTCCAATTATTTGAGCTGATTAGTATGTAGATTTGTAGACTTTCCTCTTCACGGGGTTCATTCTTCTCCCGTTTATTCACTGCATGTCTAGGACATTTCTTTTGATACGGTGAAGTGGCTGTTGTTAATCAGTAGAACTTTGATCTTTTGATAGTTTATAGATGTTGCGAAAATCTGGCATTCATTTCTTGGCGAAATACCCTCTCCCTTAAAAGTTGTCGTGTGTCAGCTTTTCAATTCATGTGATTTTCTGTCTCAAATTGTTCAGCTATGGGTTTTTAGATGATACTTAACTTTGATTTTTGTTTGTCCTTGTGTTGTCTGATATTAACGTGGTTTTGCTTTGAAGAGGGACGCTCAACTAGGTGTAGATAAGGTACTTTTAAGTTCAGATCAATAATATGATTTGTGGACACAGAAGAGTTGGCATTTGTTACTTAGATCTGAATTGGTGAATCTAGTGATACTTGTTCTAAAGGCGATATTTTATCGTGTAGTTTCACATTGCATACATTTATTTTGTTACCAAGTTGACACCGGAGTGCTCCACGTGCGATTTAGATGCATTAATTTCTTGAAAGTATCATATTTAGAATCTTTGGACATGTGGTAAATAATAAAACACATTCCTATTAAGGATACATTGTCCGTCTTTTGAAAATTAATCATATTGAGTAGTTTGCCAAGGGCTACATTTGTTGTATCTTGCCTTGTATGGATTTTCTTTGACCATGCGGAGTGTGTAGGTTTATAGGATCTGGTATTCATCTACATTCAAGTTTCAGTAGAATTTTTGTTGCATTGTGGCATCAGATCTTGAACTGATTTTTTTAGTTTATCTGATGTACAACAAAGCTAGTGAACTGGGGATGCTGCTTGCTTCTCACTTAGATTTTTAGTTATTACGCTTCCTGATAATGTTAGATTGTGTCGCACTGAACTACATTTTTAAAATTGGCAAGAAAGCTATTGGATATCACTGATATAAACCAGGCAAACTTGGTAATGTTTCGTTTTTTTGTGTTCGACTTGGGAGACCAATAGATTTTTCCATTTTGCTATACCTATAGTTTTAAATATTTAGTTATAAATCTCTTGCATAATCTCCTTTTACTTTTTAACTAGGTGAAAGTTGTGCAGCCCTTTATGTATTTATTTATTTTGGTTGGATCTGAATCATTGATCAGATTCAGGATGGTTTGCTGTGGGTGACTGGCAAGTCACCTAATGGATATTAAGAATGTTACCAAAGAGATACGAAAATCAACTGTAAAAATTTTCTGTGTAGGATTTTCACACTTATCAGACAGTCATGTAAACATAATGTTGTGCTATTAGAGATGGTAGGATTCTGAACTATGGGTAATTCTCCATATCATTTTTTCTGCTTCTAAGTGTGCTTCAAATGCTTACGTTACTGCAACTATTTTCATAGATGGTGTAGCAGCTTACTATAGTTTTTGGTCCTTCTATTAGAAAGCATAACTTTATTGTATTTCACTGCTTGTTGGAACACAATGTGCAATGACAAACTCATTCACAATTCTCTGTTCCTTTTCCAGCTTGGTTTATTGTTTATGACTAGTCATATATTATATGTAATGATTAGCTATTCTGCTTTGTGAACTCCATTTACAATTTCAGATACCAGAACACTACTGCAAGTTGTAATCTACATTGCTGGTGTCGAAGACAGTCTTCTGCTTATGTTAATTTCATCCTGATCTTCAGTGGTGGTCTTTTTTTATTCTTCAGCTAGTGTTAACAGTCTAGATCTGTCTGCTTATCAGTTTTAATATATTTGTTTTCAGGATATCTTGTAAATAGAGTTCTGAAGGTGCACTAGAACTTCTCATGGTGGAAAAAGCATATTACATTGAAAATATTTCCTTGTTGCTCGGAGATGATATGTAGCGAAACATGACACTTGAAGACTTTTTTACCCTGAGTGAGATGAAAGATGGGCTCACAGCCTCTTCCCGAGTCCAAGAATTGGTTGCTGTTATGCAGAAGGAGAAAGATTGTGCTGTGAAGAACATTGGTGACGCAACCAGGCAGTGGGCTGCTGTCGCAAGCACAATTGCTGCTACTGACAACAGAGATTGTCTTGATCTTTTTATTCAATTAGATGGACTGTGCTTCATTGACAGGTGGTTAAACGATGCTCAGAATTTTGCTAATGATACAACGGATAGCTTTGCAGAAGAGTCAATTACAGCACTCTTACGAGCACTGGAAAAGCTACAAGTAGAAAAGGAAAGGTCAATTTCTTCTGGGATCTCTATCACTGTCAATAATCTTCTTGATCACACTTCCTCTAGGGTTCAGGACAGAGCAAGAGCACTTCTTGATGGCTGGAAGGAGGGTAAGCTTAGTAAGTCAACTTGTAATGACACACATTGTCCTACCGAAGTTGATCCGGGTGCAGTCAACAATGAGAAGAGTGGAACAGAATCTGCTCTTGCCTTTCCTCTTTCAAAAGGAAGTGATAATAAAGAAAATAATACGACAGAACCTGCCAAGGTTCAGATTTTGCTATCAAGAAGCGCAAGTTCTACTCACGTAGAAAAAGTTGAAGATGTGCAGGTTCATTCTCATAGTAACAATCATCTTTCTCCTATGGTTTTAGATCACAAAAGTGAGGAGGGTGGATCACCTAATCCTCCTACAACTTCTACTATGTCACCCTCAGTACAGGAGAATTCAGTGAAGGAAAAATCTGTTCTAAATTCTTCAGAGGTAAGTTCTATTGAAGTTCCTAGTTTTACAGTCCCAAAGGGAGAAATAGAAAAGCAAGAGTCAGATTCTTCAAAGAAACCTGACATCGTCCAGGATGTAATAGCTTCAACTGCTGTGAAGGTGGAATCTCATGCTCCTATTGGATCTGATGCTTCAAGTGCTAAAGAAACAGGCTCCTTTTTGGAAAATAAGACTGATGATATGGGTATTGGATATCATAGTAATGAACCAGCGCTCAAGTCCATACCCAACAAGAGCAATTGCTCAACTGATGCTGGGGAGGACTTCCCTGGAAAGGATAGTAGGGTGGAAAAACCTGATGAATCTAGCAGTCCTGCATCAGAGATGGAAGATATTGTACCTGCTGATGATGATACTGAGCATTCTGATGCAGATGATGTTGTGGGAGATACTTCTGATTTCTCCAAACTAACAATGGAAATCCGAAGTCCTAATCCAATTGGTAGGAGGCGATCTGACATTGAACTTGAATATGGTATTGTTGATGCTCTCGAAGTAGCTCGACAGGTAGCTCAAGAAGTGGAGAGAGAAGTGGTAGACTACAAAGAACCATCTTGCAGCTCTTCTTCAGGGAAAATTATGAATAATAGTATACCAGGTAGCCCAAATTCTGTAAGTGGAAATCAAGAGCTAGCCACTGCTGTTCTACCAGATGACGTTTCAGCCAGAAGCCGTTCACCTGTTGAACATACTGAAGAGGAAGGAAAGTTGGGTAATCCAGATAATCAGGTGGCTAGGGAAGAAAACAAAGAAAAAGATTCACAATCTTTTCACGTGACAGAGTTGGCTCAAGCAGCTGAAATTGATGGCGAGAAAGGCTCATGTAATTTTGATTTGAATCAAGAAGTCCGTTCTGATGATGCAGAGCGTCCTGTGAATCCCATCTTGACTCCAATATCTGTTGTTTCAGCTTCTAGGCCAATGACAGTTTCTGGATCACCTGCAGCACCTTTGGAGTTCAGTGGAAGCCTCGGGTGGAAAGGATCTGCAGCTACTAGTGCATTTCGTCCAGCTTCTCCACGCAAGGTTTCTGATGGTGATAAGACTGTCGAGACTGGAGGCAGCAGCAACAGTTTAAAACAGAGACATTTTTGTCTCGATATTGATCTCAATGTGGCTGAGGATGGAGATGAGGTCATAAATATAACTTCAGAAAGAGAAATTCCATTCTCATCTGGACTCAATTCTGGGGGTTTTTCTTTAGAATTGGGCCCAAGAAGATTGGAGAGGCCGAATTTGGATTTAAATCGCATCAGCGACGATGGGGATGCTCTGTCATCAGATTTGAGGATGGAAGGACAAGTTTATTACCCCAGAAACAGCCATCGGAGCCCCTCTCCTGCCTCTTCCTCATCCTCAATGCAGCCTTCAATGAGGAACTTCGATCTAAATGATAGGCCCCTTTTCCAGAATGATGCCTCCGATCAAGGGCTCTTTCATGGAAAGTCTTCACAAAATCCAAGTGCACACAGAGGACAAAGACCAACCGATAATGTTGTGTCCATCTTTGGTACCAGAGTAGAGGTAGGTAGTAGAATGGATGTCAGGAGGAAAGATCTTACTCCTCAGACAATATCCTTACCAAATGGAAGGTATGCTGACATAGCCATGGACGCTAATGTTGCAAGAATTGGAGGTCCTCTGGTAATGGTCCCTTCAGTGTCATATACGAATTCTCCTGTTTTTGGGTACAATGGACTGGCATCCGTACCCACTATGTCCATCTCCTCAGCTATGTATGGACCCGGTACTTCAATTCCTTACATGGTTGATTCGAGAGGAGCCCCTGTTGTGCCACAAATTATGGGATCTGCATCAATTGTTCCATCTTACTCGCAATCATCATTCATTGTGAGCATGACTAATGCACCCCATAGTCAAAGTGTTGCGGGGTCCTCTCGCTCTAACTTTGATCTAAACTCTGGTTTTGCAATCGACGGAGGAAATACCGGGAGTCTCAGGCAATTTTTCATGCCTAGTCAAGCTAGGCCAATGGAAGCCAACTTCCAACCATCCTCGAGTTCTGGAATCAGTGAGAAAAGGAAGGAACCGGATGGCGGGTGGGACCCCTTCTCATCACAGCATAAACATCCGCAAGCTCCCTGGCGATGACTTACTGAAATGCAGTCCCCTTTCACAAAGTCTGATCAAGCTGATTGTCCCAGGAATGCAGAAATGATAAATTCATAAGGCAAGCCCATTGGCTTTCATGAGAGTGGGATTATAACTGAATAAAAAACTGAGGGGGTTGTCATGGAACTCTAATTGCTCAAAGTAAAGAAATTTAGGGTTTTTATTTGTTTTAGTCTTGATCTAGTTTCTTAATTTATCTTTTCTGTGTCATAGAAGGTTGTTGCAATCATAGAAAGCTCCTTAAATGTTAGCTGTAATGTCTCTTCCTTATATAGAAAGAAATTTAAAGGAACTAATTTTCTTGTCAAGTTCTTTGAGCAAGCATAAGTTTGTGTAATCAGGTATCAACCCTGAATTTTTAAAAATTAGCTGTCTCGTATTATCAAGCAACAAAATCTCTTTAAGCCCACTTTGTCTCTGGGTTTTGAACATCTACCCAATCAGCATAAAAGTGGTAATGGACAGTGTATATTAGTAAGGAACATGAATAAGGAATAGTCTAAGGTAGGAATAGGAATGCTTTTAAAATCTAAATGATCATAAAAGATAAATGCCATCTCAAACATATTTATAAGCAACTACATTAAAAGCGTTGATATTGATATATGCATGTATGTGTGTATATATAATATTTAAAAATAAAATTTTTTACTAATCATAAATAAAATTGCACATTACTAGACTTCTACATTGTAAGGATGGATGTACAAACTCACGTTACAACATTTTATTACTTCAATTATATTTTTAAAATTATCACACCATTTACAACATAATATTAAATATTCTTAATTTTAATAGTCATTTTTAGAATTATGAAGGAATTAAAAATTAATAAAAATAACAAAAAATTATGTGATGATTAAGTGATACTACAAAAAAATAAGTAATAATTTTTTAAAAAAATATATTGAAATAAAAGAAATCAAACCCTAAAGGAATTCTATATAATTAACCTTATACTTTATCATTACAATTCTTGTGAGGTGATACTTATAAAGTAACAGAACACCTTGATATCAGTGTTTCAATAGGTTTAGGTCACATAAAGCACAGCTTAAGAAAGGCATTACACAATCAGATCCTGTTTGAAGTGTTTTTAAGCAAGAGAAGTAAACAATGATGGAAAAGAAAAAATGAGGGATTGCTAGGAGGAGAGATGAGATCTCTTATCACTACTTCTGTGCTGTGACAGCTTAAATAAAGCATTAAAAAAAATTACACTCTTACGATGCAAATCAAATTTCCTATAATGAGAGGGCATGATGAGTGATCTGAGGCTGCAAGTTTAGCAACCTTGTGCAAAATTCTGAATCAATAACCCTCTTCGAGTCTTCCTCTCAAATGTATAACACTTTAGCATAAATGTAGCGTTACCTGCGCTTGTACCTAGATGAACAAAAAGGCAAGGGATGAAAAACCCAATGTCAATGCATACAATCAAATGGAACATAAACATAACGCGATAAAGTAAAAGTCTTGCTATAGCTAGTTTAAATGAAAACTAATCACTTTCTTTTAATCCGCATTAAGAAATGGAAACTGGATTATGATTCACTGCCATGTTCATGAGAATATCAGCAGTAACTGATCAGTAGTTCTAGACCTAAGAGCATGATAGGGACAATCAGTTCGGAACTTTTCATTCACAACAAGGTGCCAAAATTATGCAGAGGGATGCTAAAATTATACATCGATTCATTCTAACAGAATTGAAGTTTTAGAATACAATAGAGCAATGAGAGCACATGCAAAGACTAAAGGTCACGCAATGAAACCCCATGTGTGAATTCTTCATTGAACACTAGTCAAGATGCTAGTAATTGAATGCTAGGATTTTAAATGTTGCTTAACCAAGTTGACAAAGCGAAGTTCTTTCAATTTTGATTTGATGACATATTCTCATCATTTCATTCCTCTTTAGAAACATATCCAACTGCAAAATGTAAACAGAATCCCATTTACTAGAAAATTAGAATCATACCGTGACTTGCTCTTAAATGAACTCTTAGAGTTTTTGTTTCCTGTCACTCTCTTCTGCTTCCTCTCACTCATCTCACTTTGGAACAGTTCACGCATCTCTTCTGTCCTTGATTGCATTTTTTGAGGACGCTTTGATTTCTTACTAGCCTTCAGTGCAATCTTACCGGCATTTACAGCTCTCGTCACTGCTTTTGCAGCCTTTGCTCGTCGATAACCCAGGTCAACCAGTGACAATCCAGTCTTGTCCTTCATATTCTTTCCATTACTCTGCAGTATTTATTTCATAAAAAACTATGACGTTAATAGCATAAATAGAAAAAGTCGTAGTGATGAAAGAGATGGTGCAGCATATCACACTAGTATTCAGAATGGAAACATCAATTTTCTTGGAGACAACATCCCTTAAACCCATTGCCCCATACACAAGGTGGTTCATAACACCTAGAGACTGAGCAATTTAGAACAGAAACATATCATAAACAGATAGAGGCAAAAAGTAAAACAAATGTCACACCTTTGGTGTCTCTATTAGTTCCTCATCCTCCAATGTTTCCCTGGCAGCTTGTAACTTTCTACGCTTCTTACGGGGCATATTCTTCTGTTTTGTGCATTAGTATCAAAGTATTAAAATTCCATTTGCAGAGAGCATTCTGTTGAAAGAATAATAACAATGCAAGGGGAAAATAAGGACCTCACGCTCCCTTTTTCTTTTCTCCTTCATTTTAAGGTCTTCAGCTTGCTCTGCACTAATCATCTCATTTCCAGAACCTTTTCCATTGTTGCCTGATTCCTGCCATAGGGAAATGGCCAATGTGTATCAACTGGAGAAACTAGTACAACTAACACATTTTCTCAAACTGTGGATCACAGGGTCATTGCTAGAGGGAGTAGGAATGGCATTTACAGCCCGGCCCAATCCGGTTCCAAGTCATGGGCCAGGCACAGGTGATTGGGCTTCAGGCCATGCTTGGTCCTGGGGCTGGCACTAGGTCGGACGACGCTCGACTGGCCCGAACCCTCCATCAAAACGATGTTGTTTTGGTATGACTGACCAAAACAATGTCGTTTAGTAGCAGCCCGAAGCTGGTCCGGGCCGCGTGTAATGAGCATCGGGTCTAGCTGGCCTGGCCCAACCTGGCTCATTTCCATCCTTGAAAGAGAGATTGAAAATCACAAGAAAAACTTACCTTTGCCGCTTTAGCTGCAAGCTTTTTCTCTTTTTCTGTTACAAACCAAGTTCTTTTGGGACGAGCATATATTTCATCCTTGTGTGCAATCATATTTTCTGCCTGCACATGTATAAAAGGCACAAATTTATGTAATGCTTCTGCATGATAACATCATCCGTGGACACCCCTATTAAGAAGAAAAAACAATCTTCTGACGGTTTCTTTTTTTTTTCAGAATCTAAAAGTTGAGATCATTAGAACAATTCAAAAATAAGGAAACAAAAAGGGAAAAGGATCAAGAATGACATTATGTACACGTTCCTCAACCAATTTAAACAAAAATAAACCAATGCAGAGTCGGATTACTTCTATTTTAATCATTTTCCTCAAGTATCTCCATAGTAATCAGTAGTATGATGAAAGAGATTGAAAGGAAGGCCGGAACAACTTCAACATGAGTTTCAAACGAGTATACCATATTCATCCATGCATTAACTTAGACGAGAAATGATGGATGCAAAGAATCAAATATACTCGTATAAAATCCAGATATAATGAGTTAAAACCTTTGTTGCTTCCATTTCAGCTTTTCTGAGGGCTCTCTCTTCCCTACAATAATGTAGATCATTTCTCAGGGCCACTTGTAGGTAGCAAAAAGAACTATGTGATGGAAAGTCGGCCAAAATACCTCTCTTCTTGAAGAATGTCAGCCACTTGACTTTCCATTTTTTCGATAACCTTAGACCACTTTGTTATTGATTGCTCTGCAACAATACGGCTCTTCAACTTTGAACCAGCCCGTTTGGCCTAAATTTATAGCAAATATATGTTGATTTATAATTTGCAATCTGAATTATTTCAAGAGGAATCTATAAGCAGCAGAATCTAACCAATCCCTAAAAGATGCAAGGAAGTTGGCTCACAATGGCTTTTAAAAGAGAACGATCATTATCTGTCACAAATGTAACAGCATATCCTTCTCTACCAGCTCTAGCTGTACGACCCACTCTATGAACATAGCTGTAGAAAAGAAATAAAAAGATGAAAGTTGAACAAAAACCAAGTTAGAAACAGTTGAGTTAATAATTATGTATCCAAATATGAAAGAAGAGTACATATACCTTGTAAGGTCACGAGGACATGCATAGTTAATAACTGTTTGTACACCAATAATGTCTAATCCCTACAAAATACAACCAATCTTCATAAGAAATTATTGGTTTTACAACCACTATCACTATCCAAGTCATGGATAAACATATTAGAAGGTTGGAGTTAATAATTCTGTCAACTTTTAGAAATGCTGCTAGCATAAAATCCCTTTATGCAGAAAATGGACCAAGCAATGAATAAAGGAGGTTATGCAGTTACATGGTGAAGCATAACTAACTGTAAAATGAAATGTACATAGACAAATGAAGAGTGACACAACATAAGTTTAGCATCACTACTTACACGAGCAGCCACATCAGTTGCAATCAGAAAATCAACTTGCTGCTTCCTGAAGAGTTCCAAAGCCTATGCCAGCAATCATAAGTCAGAATTAACGGCAAAGAAGTCAGATTGGCAAGAATAGCAAATTATAATCCAAGTTCAAACTTCAATAATAAACCATAGATGAATGCATAAGCAATAACTTCAGAAAAGAAGCAAAAATAAAAAATTAATTAATTTAGCTACATACATCAAGACGTTGCACTTGTGTGAGATTTCCATGCAGTTCAGCAGCTTTAAAACCAGCTAATCCAAACAAAATCTTCAACCGATGGGCTGCTTGCTTAGTTCCACTAGAAATTGGATAGCCATACATAAGTAATATACTAATTTTGATATTCACCAATAGATATCAAAACTAAAATACTATCTTACTTATGCAGAAAAATAAATTGATAAAGAACAGATGTAAACCAATAAGCCATAACAACCTGAAGATGATCACTTTGGATGTAAAGGTTTTTGAACACAATGCAAGGAGAACTGCCTCCTGATTGACCTCACGCATTCTGCGTATCCTAACCACCCTGCAGAAGAAAAGACAATTTACTTGACAAGTGCAATAACATTTAAAAACAACTGCATTGGCACATAATTCTAAATGGAAAATTATGTAAACAGTATCTCGGTGATCATGTAGCATAACCAAAAAGAATGAAGGAACAAAGTATGGATCAGATTTATTTACTCCTCCGTCAATGTTGCTGGTCGCTTTGCAGATGGGTCAGCTGAAAGCCTTAGTGGTTTAGTCAGAGAGAGTTTGATGAGTTCATCAACTTCCTCAGTCATTGTAGCTGAAAACAGCATGGTTTGCCTCCTTTTGGGACATAGCCGAACCTATCCACAGAGATGAATCAAGTAAGCAAAGATTGAAATCGAACGCTAATGCATTCCATTACAAAGGCTGGTAATGAAAACCAATGCATCACTGATATTCAAATAGTAAGCAAATAATAACCATTTTGTTATGTATGGAATGAACCCACATTTGCATAATAAAGCAATAAACAGTATTCAACTCTAATCTCCCTTTAAGAATCTTAATAATCCTGAAGCAAAATCTAACTAAGTGCTCCCATTCCTTGGATTTGTGACTCTTGAGAATACAACAAAAACCTCCAAAGGGAAGAATACGTACCAACTCATGAATTTCTGCACTAAATCCAAGCTCCAGTAACCTATCTGCTTCATCCAGTATCAAAACTGCAAGATCATCCAAATCCACAGACATTGAATTCCGTAAGTGATCTATCATACGCCCAGGAGTAGCTACAACAATATCGGGCATTGATCTCAAGGCAGCCTCTTGCACCTAAAATAAGAACCACATCCACATATTCATTCTGACAAATTATTAACAATGGAGTATGCATCTAAGGAAAAGAGAAAGGAAACAACAGAAATGCCCGCTTTCAAGCAAAAGACTAAAAATGCTGCACCAAAACCAGAAATTTGTTCAACCACCAACCTTGGTTGAAAGCCCCCCAACAACCAGACAACATCGAATATCAGTAAACTGCGCAAGTTTCTCTATCATACTATGAACCCTGCAATACATAAATCAGTCCAGAAAGAAAAATTAATTCAATCAAATTCTACCAGATAATCTATAGTCAAATTTACAATACTATAAGCTGACGAAAATATAAAACACTTAGTAACCACTCTAGGAAAGTAGAACATACTGAACAGCCAACTCTCTGGTTGGAGTAAGAATAAGAACTCGTATGGCTTGAACACGTTTAGGACGAAACAGTAGCCTTTCCAATGTAGGTAATGCAAAGGCAGCTGTCTGAAGATTGAAGAAATAAGATATCGATAACAAAATAAGCAATTTAGGTAGTTAGTAGAAGTACATAAAGAAACAAGTGGCCGAAGGTACACAACGAAAGAAACAGTACCTTTCCAGAACCAGTAATAGCACTCCCACAAATATCACGACCAGTAAGAGCAAGTGGTATACAAGCCGCCTGCACAGAACTCTTCAGTCATTTGAAGCACAAAGATTCAGAATTAGGTTAAAGGGGTGTGAAATCGAACCTGAATTGGGGTAGGTTTAACGTAACCTAGAGCCTCACAAGCCCGAAGCAGAGGACGAGATAAATTTAGCTCAATAAAGGAATTCGCATGGAACGAAGCCCCCTCTACAGGAGCAAAAAATGATTTCTTCTCATCAGGAATACTTGTTTCATCATCATCATCATCTTCTTCTCGGTAATCTTCCTACAAATTATATAAAGAAAAGAGAGAACAGATATAGTGGTTAGTTAGTTGACAAAATACTTAGAAAAAGGAAAGATGAATATCTGTGTTAGTACTTGTTTGTCGGGTTCGGAATCGGATCCATCGCTGTCGTCTGCGGCGGTTGGGACGGGGACGGAGCGTTGCTGGAGGGCTTTGGAGATCTTGTCGTCAATGGAAGTTGTGCTGCGACGAGTGTGCTCTTCGGCAACTGTTTCGGAATAAGAAGCGAAGTCCCACGGCGATTGAGTTCGACGATTTGAGGGTCTCTCTTTATCGTAATCATTTTCTTCTTCTTCTTGTTCTTTTTCTCCTCCTTCTTGTTGCTCCTCTACTTCTTCTTCTTCTTCTTCTTCTTCAGTTTCTTCTCGAAGAGGTTCTTCGTCGCTTGGAGGTTCGAATACAAAACTTGGAGCCATGGAAAAGATTAAGCAAAGACCAACCAACAAGCTCAGGGATCAGTTGGGTTTAGGAGGGTTTTAGGACGAGAGAGACGGGTTAAGTTTAAGGCGTGTTTGGATGAATGTTAATTAATAGAATGAAATGTAATAAAATAGAAAGAAATAGAATGGTTAATAATAAAATAGAATGGACAATTAAATAGACTGAAAGCCACTTCTTCCAGCCCTGTAAAGGCAATGCAACATAGATGTGAATTGTGTGATTAAGAAGGCAATATTATAGCTAATTGCTTTCTAGTGGATAACAACAATATGAAGTAGCTCAACTCCATAGGAGCATAACTTGGTCAGATGGTAACAACCTCTATTCCAATATTTACACTCTTGGGTGGAAGAGCAACCTAATTTTTTCTTGATATAACGATGTAGGGAATTAAATGAAAGCTCAAGGCCTACCAAGATTTCAATAATACATGCTTGATTCATTCGAATCAAAGATTGAAAATTTAATGTATGCTTTAAATTCTAATTCATAAGCTAAGATGAGAGCCAAAAGAGAATGGAAGCTAAGTTCGATCAAATTGTAAAGAATCATATTTCTTCCTTCCATAATTTAGAGGTTTGTATGGGCAAATTAGCTAATGCATTATCTATAAGGAGTTGGGAGTCTCCTGAGCAATACGAAATCCAGTCCAAGGGAGGCACTACATCTAGAAGTGAAAAGGAGTTAGAACAAGAAACTGAGAAGAAGTTTAAGCTCTCACAAGCGGACAAAGAGGAAGAGAAGAAGGAGGAAGTTCCATATGTCCCTTCCCTTCCATATGTTCCAAAGATTTTATTTCCACAAAGGTTGAAGAAGAACCAAATGGATATGAAATTTGCAAAGTTTGTAGAGAAGATGAAGAAATTACAAATCAACTTATCTTTTGTGAGAGCTTTAGAGAACATTCCTAAGTATATGAAATTTCTTAAGGATATACTATCAAATAAGTAGACTTGGGAGGACAATCAAATGGTCTCCTTGATGGAAAGTTGTAGCTCTATAATTACCAGCCACATGCCATCAAATTTGAAGGATCTAAGGAGTTTTACTATACGTTGGGTAGTTAGTAATTTTGAATTTGCTAAATGTTTATGTGACTTAGTTGCAAGTGTTAATCATATGCCTTTGTTGATTTTTAGGAAATTAGGGCTAGGAGAAGTGAAGTCGAGTTTGATCCCCATGTAGTTGGTGGATCAATCAATCAATCAATCGTTTTGTATGGTGAAGGACATGATAGTTAAAGTGGATAAGTTTCTTATTTTGATGGATTTTATCATGTTAGATTTTGGAGAGCATCAAAATTGTTTACTAATTCTTGGTAGACCATTCACGAATATGGGAAGAGCATTGGTAGATGTCTATAAAGGGAAATTAAGTCTTCAAATTAGTAACAAACAAGTTTAGTTCAATATGAATATAGTCTTAAAGAATTCAAAGGAGGGCAACTCTTACATGAAGATTGATAAAATGGATGAGTGTATAAAAGAGCAAGAGTAGAGCCATAGAGAGGAAGCTAGTGTTGAGGAGGTAGAAGATGAAGGAGAACTAGAGAAGGACTTTAGGGTATAAATTAAAGCAAGAAATCTTAGTAAGACGAAAGGCACCCATGCCACCCTCTATGAAGAAACCATCCACTCGCGAGTCAAAACCTTGCCAACTCATCTTAGGTATACCTTTCTAGGTGAGGGTCATACTTTACCCATTATAATTTCAAGGCAGCTAGAAGTGGAACAAAAGAAGAGAGTGTAGATATCATTAGGAAGAGAATAAGAGCATGGGATGACAAATATCCACAACAAGAGGTATAAATCCTAATATGGTGATGCTTAAGATTAACCTTGATAAAGGTTATAAGGCGGTGAGGGAAAGACAAAGAAGGTAAAACCCTCACACGAAAGAAGTAGACAAGAAGGAAGTAGTAGATGTAGGTATTATTTACCCTATTTCAGATAGTGAATGGATTAGTTTGGTATAATGTGTGCCTAAGAAAGGAGGCATAACAGTTATGGAAGGAGAAAAAAATGAGATGATTTCTACTTGCTTAGTCACAGGTTAGATGGATTTCATTGATTATAGGAAGCTTAACTTGGTGGACCAAGAAGGATCACTTTCCTTTAACATTTGTGGATCAAATGATTGAATGGGTAGCTAGACATCCATTCAAGCATTTCCTTCATAAATATTCAGGATACAATCATATTTTTATCTATTCAAAGACCAAGAGAAAATTACAGTCAAATGTCCTTATGGAACATTTGCTTGTAGATGGATATCATTTAGGCTTTGTAATGAACCCATAAATTTTCAAAGGTTCATGATGTCTCTGTTTGTAGATATGATTGAGTATATTATGGAAATCTTTATTGATGATAAATTTGGATAGAGTTCTTTATTCCTTGATAAATTTGGATAGAGTTCTTCAACGATTTGAGGAATCATTTTTTGTTCTAAACTAGAAGAAATGTCACTTCATGGTGCACAAAGGTGTAGTTTTGGGACATTAGATATCATATCAAGGTATAAAATTGGATAGAACCAAAATGGTGGTCATTGCCAAGCTTCCACCATTGAACAATGTCAAAGACCTACATGCATTTTTGGGACACACAAGATTTTATCGTCGATTTATCAAGGAATTCTCTCTTATTGTTAGACCTTTAACTAATTTATTAGTTAAGGATGTATCATTTAATTTTGATAATAATTTTTAAATTTCTTTCAATAAGTTGAAGGAGGTACTCATTACAACACCTATATTGACATCATCAGACTGGTCTTTACCGTCTGAAGTTATGTGTGATGCTAGCAATCAAGTTGTAGAGCTTATGTTAGGGCAACACAAGGAAAAAAAAGGTTACATGCTATCTACTATGCAAGCAAGATTTTATTAGAAGCCTAACTAAATTACACCACCACTGAGAAGGAGTTACTAGCAGTTGTATTCGTGTATGACAAGTTCATTCTTATCTTTTAGGGCCTAAAGTGATCATCTATATAGATAATGTAGTGTTGAGGTATCTCTTTTCTAACAAAGAAGCAAAATCAAAACTTATTTGATGGGTACTACTTCTTTAAGAATTTGACATTAAAATTAGATACAAGAAGGAAGCAAAAAGCTTAGTAGCTGATAACCTATCAAATCTTAAAGGAGGGGATGTGTAATAAGATGGAGAAATCAATTAGCAATTCCCTGATTAATGCTTAATGATGATAAACCAATTATTAGTTCCATAGTATAATGATATAGCAAATTAGGTTGCAGGTGCTATCCTTCCCTTCGATTTGTCTTATCAACAAAGAATGAGGTTCTTATATAAATGCACTCACTATTTGTGAGATGAACCAATATTGTATAAAACTTGTGCTAATGGGTTAATTAGGAGATACTTCAGAGGATGAGATGATATAAATACTAACACATTACCATAATTGTACTTATATAAGGCATTATAGAGCAAATAAGACGATAACTTGAGTATTGAAAAGTGGATTCGACGGGTCGAACTTTAGTTAGAGGATTCTCATCAGTATATGATGCAATGTGATAGATGCCAAATAGTAGGGAATATTTTGAAAAGAGACGAGATGTCCCAATCAAACATCTTCGAGGTGGAAGCATTTGATGTATAGGGATTTGATTTTATGGGATCTTTCCTATCTTCCATAGGAAACACATACATACTAGTAGCTAATAATAATTATTGAATAGATAGGGTTTAATATGATTAAATCAAGAAGGTGAATTGAAAACAAATAAGGATAGAAGTAATTCCTAAGTTTCCATCATTGATTAATCAACTATTTCACTATTGCTTGTTTCATCATTCAATTATCAGTTCTTTTATTTTTAGTTTAATTCTTAGTTATTTCATTGTTAGGAGACTGACACAATTCTTGTGGGAATGACACTTTTGATATTTTAAGATATGATTCGTATACTTTCAGTAAAGAAAAATTTTAAAATAAACTTCAATAGATTACAACTGATAACTTTTGCATTAAATAATCTTCTTATATATTAGAACTCTTATCTATTTCTGCTCTTGAATTTGAAAAAAAATTAGTTGAAAGAATACCTAGAACTTCTTTTCAACAGGAAAAGCAAACAATGCCTCAACAACAAAGATAAAATAGACTAATATATATGTGCCAAAAGATAAAAGGTGTATAGGGTATAACTTTTATTAGAGTTGTAAATAACATGTATCTAGCTAAAAGGATCTAAAAAGAATCATTTAGGTCAAATGCATATATATCCAATTCTTAAAAAGATGGCCTTTTGAAGGTCAAACTAATGACTAAAACTTATTGGAAACTAAAACATAATGAAAACTCAAACTTAATTGGTCTGAGGGATAACATCTACTTTGAGATGAAGAGTATTGCTAGGAATGATAAGAAAACCTAATTATTGTAAGATAAATGTCATAGTAAAGACTGTGATATCCTATTTTCGGTATATGCGTAAGTTTAACCCTAGATTAAGTATTCCATATACATGCATAACATTAGCATTCATACACGAATTTATGTTCGAACATATTACAAAGATAACATATGCACTCAATTGACTTATTTCGGGGTATGAAAGAAGTTAAGTGAATATGATGTGAATTATGATTTGGTATGTCTTGAATTTTAGTATGTTTGGATTTCAATTAGTAAATTGGGATTAAATGTTATTGATTAGGAGATTGATGAATTAAATGTACATTTGGTCTAGGAAAAATAATGTCAAGTGGTAAGAAAAATTGATATATGGAAATTAGGATGATTAAGACTAAAATTAAGTGACATTTGGCATAGTTAAATTGGTGACAAATAGACTAGTAATTACATGGCAATTGGATCAATTAGTATGTGACAAGTAGACCAATCTTGGAGTGACATATGGGATGATTAAAAGGTGAAAAATGGCAGCATAATGAGTGGATTAGTGGCAGTATAATTGTTGAACAAATGGCTAGCTTGTTTTAAGACATATGTCTTTGTAAGTTATTGACACCTAGCATATTGATGAAGCAAATTCCAGCAGCAACATTTCTGCTATTTTCCTCACCTCTCTCCACCGAATTGCTTCAAACTTTTCTCTGTATGCTAGTTTTTACTCCATTTAAATTGGTAAATGAAATTCACACTTTAACCTCTCACAAAACAGCCAAGAAACCAGCTGTTTGTTGTCTTGTGTTTTTACCGAAACTAGCTCATCTTCACCTTGAGTTTGTGATGAATTTTTCCCTCTTGGAGGACTAGTATAATCTAGAGTTTTGAGCTGAATTGTTAGCCAAATAAGTAAGTGGCAATCTGATCTTTATGGCTTGCTTGGTATTATGTGAATCATTCTTGAATTGGAATGAAATGCATGTAATGTTGGTGGTGATATGTGCTGGAAATATGTTGATTGAACTTGGAAGTTTTCTATGA
>JANITX010000212.1:51251467-51262975 GCA_027564395.1 Erythroxylum ulei | reverse complement strand
AGTGCAGTTGCCAAATCAGTCCGTTCAGTAATCAGTTGCTCAGTACCAATGAATCTAGGCAAGCCATAAAGGCATGTACACTAACACCCGTTCTACGGAAGCGAGATGTTACATTACCTATGAAATTATTGTATGCATTGCTGTGTTAGGACTACTGTCTGTAGTAGTATTTACCACTCTGTCTTTCAACAGTTTGTAACATAGAGAAAGCTTTATTCACAGTAGGTAGTGGCTCCATTAGCATAATCTGATTAACAACATGTTCAAACTCATCATTAAGACCCATTAGAAATTGAACAAGCCTGTGAGCATTTTCTTTGACAGTGATGGCCCTTGAGGCATCATAAGTACACATAGGAATAGGACTTAGGCTAGATAGATCATCCCATAATTTCTTTAACTTAGTGTAGTAGGAAGACACTATTAAAGTACCTTGTTTAAAAGAGCTTATTTCCCTCTCTATTTGGTATAACAACGGCCCATTAGCCTCACCAAACCTCTCTTGTATTTCTACCCAAAGTTCTCTAGCAATAGAGAAAGATAAAAAAGCATCACTTAGTTCTTTAATCATAACATTGAGAATCCATGATTTTACTATGCTATCTGCTCTCTTCCACTTTGCTAATAATGCTGCATCTTCCGTGGGCATAGTGCAGGTCCCATCGATGAAAGACAACTTGCCTTTGGCACACAAGGCTATGGTCATGGAATTGCTCCAGGTAATGTAGTTATTGCCACTAAAGGGTGTAGTGACAAGTATAGCACCGGAGTTTTCTGTATTAGTGACTGAGTAGGGCTCATAATCATTTGTTGTGGGTAAGTTCGTGGCACTAGAGCCACTGTTGTTGTCAACAGTATTAGACATTTGTAGGTTTAAAGGTAGAATCAGAGGTGATAGCTCTGATACCATGAAAGGAACAGTAGGAAAATGCATAGGTTGTAGTGTAATTTGAAGGAATAAATCTTATTCACCTTGTAATGTATGTACAGAGCACTATTTATACTGCTCTATCTAAATTGCTATTGGTTGAGTCTCTTAGAATCAAGGAAAATATTCTAACTACCTGACATGTGAATATGCTAGCTGTACAGTGCTGGATGGGTGACGAGGAAGAAAAGGACAAAATATAAAATGACAAAAAAGAAAACGGTAAGATATTAAACAATAGAGCTGGTCCACTAGGTCTCCTGAAGCATCATGGTCCAACCCATTGCTTTTGGGTCCTTTATCAAAGACTTTGGCATTGAGGGGGATTTGAAGTCTGAAACGAGTTAATTAAGATCTTTGCAGTAATGGACTGGAATCAGTTCAATTATCGTACGAAAACCAGATGGAGTTACCATTTCCCAATCGATGATGAATATAAAGGTATATTAAGTCTCTATTCTTCAGGATCTGATGGAATACCCAAGAGTAGCACTTGATAACCAAGAGTAGAGTTCATGAATCCATTTAATCCATTTAGAGGATTTATCTGTGAATAATATTCATATTTTCTTATAAATTAGAACTTGTTGCATGATGCTAGTAGAATAGATTCCTAAGCGACCTTGTTGCTTAGCAGTGGTCACCTCATCCCATTTCAATTTAGCCTTCTTAGCATTATCCGAAGAACTCGATCAAAGGAGCGCTTTAATTGTTCTATCCAGCTCCTTAATCACCTTCTTTGGCAGAATTAAATGATTGATCCAATGTTTGTGTAAAATGGAGAGCACTGAGATGGAAAGCGTGACTCTCGCTGCCATAAAAAGAAAGCGATTTTGTTAAGCTACTATTTTAGATTTGTATCATTTCTAGGAGGGGTAGGCAATCTGAGTGTGTGAGTTTAACATGAGAGATAGGGACTCCCAAATATTTGAAAGGTGGCAGATGTAGGTACATCCAATGAGTAATAGAAGCTACTACTTTTCTAGAGATTGATTTTCAAACCTGACCGGTATAAAATCTGGTCAAAATATCCTTAAGAACTAACTCGACTAAACTTTTAATATTTGTCAATCAGCATTATGTAATTAATCAATTAGCCAATTAAATATGGAAGCAACCAAGCACTACCAATGTACTAAATAAGAGATTTGATTAAGTCGGAGTGATGTTGGAGGTAGAAGTTCAATCGGCTATGCAGCTTTGGAGATAAGATTTGAAGCCAAAAGATTATGGGGAGAGAGAAGAGGGGAACAGTGGAGTTCCTAGCAGTAGAAAAGTCAAGTGCAAGTGGGTAATGACACTGAATGCCAAAACAGAGGCTGCATGGGTAGCGGAAAACAAGCATATGACAGTGATTCCCACTACTAGTGCACTAACTACTTCGTCAGTCTCTCTTTCTCTCTCACACACACAAAACTTGTCTGAGAGTCGAAGCCATTCGGGGTAAACTTGACCTGGTCCTTTATCAAGCATAACTAGATAAAGTGGGTGGGACAACCCTCTAGCTGCATCAGTCGTATTATAGTATCATATCAAACATTAGCCCAAAACAGAATCTATCTATTCTCACCTACTTTCTTTGAATATTCAGATAATATCATTGTGTGTATCCGATGTGCGGGCGATGATTATACGACTAATGAGACCCATATTCCGACTAAACATGCCAAGTAATCAAACTGCATTCTGATTCGGTTACTTCCAGAGACAGACACAAGTGATTATGATGGCCTCTATATATTATGTTCATAACGTTACTACTTTAATTTGGGTCTCGAAATCCCATGCTGTATAGGCCAGCTGCTATGATTAGTTAAAGATTAACCGCAGATCAATTTTGATCAGCTAATTTGTGAACCCCGTTCCTTTTTCTTTGATTTGAAATTATTAGTCGATAAGTGAACATGGTCAACTGATTACGATGAGCCATAAAATGTGGAAAAGGGAAGATAAACTGAATACTGAGCAACTGATCATTGACATTATAGTGGCATCATCTTGGGCAAGTCCCAACACAATCTCTTTGGAGGGAACCCAACCCAAAAACCGTAGTCGACTGGCCGCGACAAGGCGCCATTTAAGAACATTGCTCTTGATACCATTTAGGCCAGAGCTCTCTACCGACTAAGGCTACACAAGCTGTTGATTCTTCTCTACAACTCTCACCCCATTGGCAGATCTAAGTACATTGGCCTGTTCAAGAACAAAAGGAAGAAAGCTTAAGCTTTCCGTGAATTGCAGACTACTGCTTTGCAGTAATTTAACATATTTCCGCATTGCGTTTCATGAATTACCTGATCTTCAGTGATTTCCACAGCAAACCCATCAACAATGACCAAAGACAATGTCTTCTTGTAGGTACCACCCCCTAGTGTCTTCGCCAGCAACTCGTCGTGCTTCTTAGTTAGATACAAATCAAGCTCATTATTTGCTCCTCGCTTCGTTCTACATCATGGTGCGATTTCCAGAATCATAAAACAACGTTAATATCAGAAAAGGAAATTTAGTTAAAGTAAATAACGACAAGTAGTATAGACGGTTTACCGATCAGCTCGAAGGCGTTCATATTCAGGGTCATAGTTCATGAAGACAAAATAAAGCTCGCTTGCTTTACTTTCCATTGTCGTTGCCCTCTGACTCTTGCTTCTCTCCTTAATTGTTTAATGTCCTGATGTTGGTTGTTCAAATACATAAAATTTATGTCCTCCAGGCTCGCACGGTACCTATTTATAAGGCACGCGCCTTCTTCCAATTTGTGATCAAGATGTTGGGGTGTTAATTCATATAAACATTGATGTTTCAAAATGAAATCGAAATTATCATCTCATCAATTGCAAGTAGTGAAAATAAAGAAGAATATTTTTAAAATCATTATTGTAACTTAATTCATAGTGCGTTGTGAAAAGGAAAAGAATATCCTAAATATTGATATAATTAAGACGTCATCTCCACAGTTATCCGACTCATTCTAACATTTTCGTTTATGAGGGAAAACTGTAGTGTACATTGCAACTCACGATTCATAATTGTTTTAAACGTCAATGATTAAGTTGCAAACACATATGTACATTTCATGTTAGGCAAGTAACTCCTTAATTTACTCGCCGCTTAAGAGACAGTAAAATTTCTTGACAAAGTTGACACGCCGCTTCGATGATTCTTAACTTGAGGAGGATAGAAGTCAACACACTTTAATATAATGGCTATGAGGGTGAGATGCGCTTAATGGCAGATGTAGCCATTTGGGAGGTCAGTAAACGGGGACCAATGTGAACTTGCAATGATTTAGTTGACTTGAAAATTGGAAGCTACTTGCATAGAGAAGATAGATAGGATAGTGGAATAAAATGTTGCTTCACATGGCCAATCCACTAATTTATTGGAAAATACATGCGCTATTCCTACCATGATTACATGTCAATCAATTGACTGCATTTTTTGTTTAATTTGATCACACTGAGTAAACCTTGAATAGTAATTCGATGTGCACCATCTAATCTTTCATCTAAGTCAAACTTAGTTTTTCAATAATCAAGTCGCCAGGTTATACCCCCAAAAAAAAAACCTAAGGGTTCTTTATTTGAATCAAAATGTTTGATGAACTGGATATAACAGGATACGAAAATTGATATTCTGCAAAAGATATCTGTTGTCAGATTTTTTTACATCATTCTAATTGTTTAAACTATTAATGTAATTAGTGAATGACTTATTAGTTAGTTTATTTAACCCCAATAAGTTGATTTCTAAAAACTCCTAAAAGAGCGTTTTTTATGATTAGCCCAAATTTAATAGGTAAAAAACTAATTATAGCCTCCTTTCATAATTTTTGAATTATGCTAATTATGCTATAGTGATATTATAATTATGCTATAGTGATATCATGGATAATTTAAACTAAAAATCATGTATGTATCTTATAGTGATAAATTTGTTTACAATGAAGTAAGTTTTTTAGTTACAAAACTTAGGAGTTTTTTAGTAATGAAATAAGTTTATTGGTTACAAAATAAAAAATATATTATGATTACAAAATTTTAAGAATGTTCTACGTTTTTTATTAGAGTTAAAAGCTTTAATTTTTGTAAAATTAAATATCTAATCATAACCTTATAAGTTCTTTTTTTTACATCATGCCCTCATAAATCATTTTACATTTAGACCTTGTTTTGGCAATCAGCGAATTCCATTAGTTGTTAGCTGATAGTGGATTATATCAACTAATTTGATCAGCGGATAACATCAGCTGTTTATTATGAATTTTTGCTAAAATTAACAATTTAATATTAACTGTTTATGTATAAAATGAATTATGAAAGTATGATTTAAAAAAATTTATCAGAATATGAATATTATATATTAGTATTTTATTGAATATTCTTGTAAGAATTTAGATTTTCAATCCTAATAGTTAGTGATGCAATTAAGTAAAAACGTAAATTTATTAATCACACAAATTTTGTTATTTGTTGAGTAATTTATTTAAATTATATAATTTCTAATTATTGTGTACATCTAAAATATATAAAATAAGATATGCCAATATATTTTAGAAATAAAGAACATTGAATGCTCTAATATTTTTTAGTAAACTAATAGAAAATGAGAAAGCCCAGGATTACAAGAACTAATACCTTCCTTTATACGTAAAGGAGTGGAATAGAATAGAATTAAACAACAAGGCACCAGATGTTCTTTTATTACTTTTTACTCATGCTACAAAATATTCAAATTTTTTGTTTTCATACCTATACGTCTTCGTTTTTTTAGAGCTTACTCACTTCATGTGATAGAAACCCACTTCACAAAATATAGTCTTTATGGTGCGTTTTCAAGCTTTTGGTGATCTATTCTATTCTAATGCGGGCATAATTGTCAAGCTAACAAATTTTTGTTAGCTAATTGGGTAAAATTCTCCTTTTTGGAGCTTTTTGATTTTCAGTTGGTTGGATTGAATAAGTCAACCTGTCAGCTGTTAACTAAACAAAGGGTATTAGTCAAACAACTAATACCCTCAAAAAGCTAATATATGGCTTTTCAGCCATCAAACAAACGGGGGCTTAAATAGTTAATATTAAACAACTAATTTTATCAAATATCTTTAATAAACAACTAATATTATTTGCTAATCAAATCAACTAATATAATCAATTATTAGCTAACTGCAAATATAATAAACTAGTAGCTAATGCAATCCACGGATTGCTAAACAGGGCCAAGATGGATGACCCTCTTCTTTTTAACTAACATAATACACTTGCGTTACTGAATTGAGCGATATTTGTTGGGAAAGCAAAATCACAATTTCTATGGCATTTAATTCCTTCACCTTACCTATACAAGTCTTATTCTTGCCTTAAAGCAACACATACCATTTAACTTTCAAGTGCTCAATCACACTATTTAGCCATGATTTTGTTTTTGTACGATTTTCAATAGGGTTTCCAAAAGCTGATCTTTAGGCAACGTTTCCATGAATCGTCACTAAATTCATGTAGTTGGCAACGATTAATTGGGATGATTTAGAATTTTCATATCCAAAAATAAGGCTTTTGGTGACAAATTTTTAAAATCATCACCAAAAGTTAAGATAATTACAATTTTAACCTAATTTATTCAAGCTCTATAAATTTATTTAAATTTATAGATAATTACAATTTTAACCTAATTTATTCAAACTCTATAAATTTATTTAAATTTATAGATTTGTACACAAATGATTCTTTAATGGTACCTATTGTACACCTTAGTTCATCGTGTATCTTTGAACTATAGAAAATATGACTTCTCTTGTCCTATGTTCTACTATAGACCGCTATAAAAGAATGGTGAATAATGCAAGAAACTTAAAGGGAAAATGTTTTTCTTTTCCTTGTGTCGGACGCCATTGCACATGATCCTTTTCTGCTTTTGATCCTTGGATGGGCTAAATGGGCATTGGAGAGAGACATTCAAATTCAGTTTCAGACTCCTGGTTGACAACTATGTAAAGTAGAAAATATAATTTATTTTATTTTTGGATTAAAATTATAAGATCCAACCTTGGCCTCATACTTAATTCATGCAAATTATAGCAAGGGCCTTATTGTTGTACTAAAAGATAATGATGGTCAGTTTGAACTGTTAGGAAATCAAGATGAGATTTGATTTCGACCGCAATGAAATAATTACAAAATTTTTTTCGTATTTTGATTTCCTTAAAATTAAGATTATTTTAATTTTATAAAATAATTATCACATAAATTAAAATATAAATTTTAATTCATATCTTGTTACAAAGCTGCGGGCTGTTGGTGATATTCAATCGTAAGCAAACCCACAAACAATTGACTTTTCTAGATACCCATACGACAAAACCAACACTTAAGCAAATATAGAAAATCGAAGTAGGAAACAACCAAAGGACAAGGAGCAGACGCGAAGGCATGAAGCATAAAAATAAAAACAATCAGAATAAACAATCACAAATGAAGATGCATAATCTGATTTTTTTTCCTGTTAGGGTAATTACAAACCCATGGCAGACGCAACATTCATGGCCTTTTCCTTATTCCAGAATTTTAGAGCACAAACAATAAAAGGGAAGTGCCAAAATAATCTTGGTATTAATCTGAAACCCTTTTTCATATTTAAGTTGCAAACTTTTTCTATTCAATTCCAAAATTGTAATTAATAACAATAAAACATTTTTAATCAAATCTTAGAATTAAAGATAACTCTGAGACAACTGTTGGAAAATCAAGGCAGGATTCAATCCCAACAGTGGTAGAATAATTACAAAACTTTTCATATTTTGATTTCCCAGAAACCAAGATCACTTTAATTCTATAAAATAATTAACACATAAATCGAAACATGAATCTTAATTTGAACCTTATTTCGAAGATCGATTCTTTCTTGTTGTATCCCTCAAATTATTTCTGAAACCGATCTATCTCAACCACCATAGCTGTATAAGTGTCTGACATCTAATGATATCCACAGAACAGGTAGAGAGAACTCTATAACTCTTATAGAGAAGTTAAGCAAGAAGTGCTAGCTCCATAGAGCTTAAGTCTATTTATAATAGTTTTATACATTTTAGTAATTTAATTGAAATTACATTCTAATTTCAATTAAACTTTAATTAGAATTACAAATAATTATAATTAAATACCAATTATGTTCAAATAAGATCCAATATCTTATATTTAATCATAAAGTTTCTTAAACTTTACAATCAAGTCCAACTTGATAAGATATCTTTGCTCTCTTCAACTTGTTCTTCATATGAGACACATTAGGTTTTCAAATATGTTAACAATGATTATAAATTTTAATTTTAATTTACAATTAGAAGTAGATAAATTAAAAATCCTTTTAATTTTCTTTAATTCTCCAGTTAAACAATTTATAATCATAGATTAAGATTGACGTCTAATAATGCAATATGACTACAAAAAATTTAGGAATGTCAAAGTGGTTTTGACTAACTTTCCTTGCATGATTTTTCTGTATAATTCAATCATTTCATCATATAATGTTTCGATTATACATAGAGCTTGAAATTAATGTATACCCTTCTTTGAGTTCAATCATATCAGTTCTCTGCCATTAACTATTGATTCAATTAATGACATTTATAAATTAATTACAAAATATCATTCTATCTTGACCAAGGATTTCCCGAATCAATACTAATCAAGAACAATGAAACATTCTTCCTAAATACTTCAAGGTGATGAATCTTATCTTGATCACATAACTACCTTCATATAGTTCATACTACATCCAATAGCTACCAATTAAACAACTCGTGACTAAATAAATCATAGGTAGTATCAAACATAGTAATCCCTGTACAAGATAACTTTGGAGACCTCAAGTTAAAGGATCACTTATACAATCATTACAATGAGAATTTCATAGACATATAAGTAATGTTTTAAATGAATTTTTCATATCGGGTCTGTTCAGTAAACTTGTTCTCTAAGAAGCATCCACTTATTTGTTTAAGTATATACTTACTTTAGTATATAAGATTGACTATTTTTTTATAAGAAAAGCAAAACATGTGCTAGTCCTTTTAGGTTTTATTAATATCTAGTCTTAATAAAACAATAACTAGGAATAATTTAAGGATAATACATAAATGCAATATGAATCTCATAATTATAATCTCATTATAATTTCATTTACAATGTATAATTATTCCATGAACTTTATCATATGTATCTAAACATGTACAAAATAATAATGCCTTTAAATAATTATCACTAAACTGTAATTAAACCGATTGATTGTAAAACATAAACTATAAGTAATAAGAGATTAGCAGCAGGGCACGCGCAACACTTAAAATTAGGATATAAATATACGAGTGAGATGAAATGAAACAGAGTAGGAATTAGTTTACATAAATAAAGGATCTCATCCCGTTAGTTAGTATAACACAAGGCGTTTAATATGGAGGTGTCGAGTACGTTGCGGAAGAATACAAATCTGCTAAAGTTATGAAACTAAGGATGATACAATGGCTAGAATCCAGGACACAGTAGGACAAAATGATTTACAAAAGAAAAACAACATATATTTATCCGCCAAGCCAAGTAAAATAATTTTCTACCATCTGGTGCAACTGAGGGGTAGTGACCCACCATCGACTGAAATCTTCGAGGTTCAAAGGTGACGGTGAGTGGGGGACCGTTTAGGTAAGGAAAGTAAGAAATTTAATTGATTGGCGGATGAAAACAGATAGGGGGTAGGGTGTGAGAAAGTGGTTGTTGTTTGATTAACGACAGCTATCAGTCACATGGTGGTCCACACCCTGTCTCTTTGTCTGCTTCCCAGGAGAAGCGCACACGTGAGGTACCCCATCAGAGTCCACTTCTAGTCTTCTTCTTCTTCCTCGACCCTTTTTTAATTTTAATTTTTCAAGTCTTGAGACTTTACAATGATAAGGAGAAAGCAGAGTAGAAGTTATCTATTATTTTCCAAACAATAACAAGATAAAACTAAGCTAACAACACCTGCAAAGTAGCTGTCAGCGTGGAGAGTTATTTCAGTTTGTGACCAAAGAAGATTATTGAGCAGCTTCAGTCGGACAAGTTCCCATTAGATCTAATATGGGTGCTTGCTGTGTCACACGCCAAAGAGG
The DNA here is from genome assembly GCA_027564395.1 of Erythroxylum ulei. Taxonomy (NCBI): domain Eukaryota; kingdom Viridiplantae; phylum Streptophyta; class Magnoliopsida; order Malpighiales; family Erythroxylaceae; genus Erythroxylum; species Erythroxylum ulei. The sequence continues at coordinate 51,252,911 of JANITX010000212.1, read as the reverse complement.
AGACTGCAATCTCTATACTCCAACTTAGAGTAATACAGATAAATTAATATGGAACTTTTCAAAGATTTTTCTTGGTAAAATTTTACCTTACTTTCAAACCATCGAGCGTAAATATTGCAATGCAAGGCAATATTGAAGAGATTAAAGTCACCTCTCAGTAATTCATACTGCTTTCTTGCCCTTTCCATTACACTAGACAAATCCTTTTCAAGACCGGTAAAACTAAATAATTAGAAAATTAATCAATATAAAGTTTTAGAGAACTAACATTGAAAGAATAAGTCATTAATAAAATTTAAAAGTGATTTGAAAGGCTAACATATGAGGTCTAAACTCCCTTTAAATTTGTATATTGTTTTTAATATTTGCCTAGCTACTAAACAGAAAATAAATGAGGCTTTAGGGATGATATGCTTGGACCAAATTAGATAAGACTAGTTGATCTTGAGGTTAGGTCTCTTAAATATCTAAATGCATGATTTATTAGTGAATCTCTTAGATTTATCTTTATGTCAGAATATCCAATTAGAAGATGACGGATCAAATTTGTACTTTCAGAGGTTACTTTTGAGCTGAAAATCGTCTTCTTCTGCAATTCTATTCACCTCCTTTAATGATTTCTAGCTTTGGCATTCTTAACAGTCCTGGGTCTTATTAAGTTCCATTAAATTCCTATGTAAAGAGAACCTATATTGTATCAACTATTAAACCAAAACTAGGTGTCTGAGCCATTTCCTATTAAAATTTTGAATTATCTAAAGTCTATGATGGCTCCTTTTTAGATTACATCCCACAAAGTCTCCTAACATTTAAGTAATAAACATGCATCTATTTGACCCAAATTGCCTCTTTGTCATTGAATAATTACCATTGATTCATGACTTTAATAGAAACAATTCCTAAACTTCATTCCATCTTAAAACAACAAAGATTAACCCATTGACTTTCATAGATAAGGACTTCCTAATATCTCCTAACCATAGAAAGTTTATCAAAATCTTCTTTACATCTTAGATAAAGCCTTTGTGGGGAACCATGTGAAAAATTCAAATATATATGTAGGTTGTTTAAGCTAAAAGAATAAGTTAAAGTCCACCTATAGATTTGTTTTGCCAAGAGATGGTCCTCTATTTTATTAAATCAAGAAGAGGTAAACAATATTTGAAAGATAGTATTTTATATTGATTGGAATACCTGAGTTTTTAAATGGAGCATGTTGAAGAGGGAACTCTAAAATGCTGCAAAGAGATTCCACTTTTTGAACTTTAGTTGACACATGGAGCATGCTTTTATTATGGTTTATAGAGAGGCCTAAAAGCTTAGTGAAGTGTGTAACATCCCATCCCCATATTAAGGGTTAGGACCCGGAATTTTAGTACTTGGGAGCTCAAAGAGAGATTAAGAAAATGCATTTTCTTGCTCATGCATCATGTTAGCATATATG
>JANITX010000212.1:51173938-51187422 GCA_027564395.1 Erythroxylum ulei | reverse complement strand
TAATTAATTATATTGTTGTTAATTAATTATTAATAATATTTTAATTAATAGTCTTTGGAATCCAATCAAGTGAAGCATAAGAGAGTGAGAAGTGAAATAGTCCAAAGAATGAAAGAATAAAAGAGCAAGACACTACCTCAAGCTTCAATGTAATTGAATTCTTATACTTAGAGGAGTAAATTCAATTTATAAAAAAGATGGGTTTCAATTACATGCATGAATTGGATTCATCTCATTTTTATGTTTCCAAACAACCTTTTCAAACGGGCTGTTAATTTGTATGAGTTGCATTTTCAGGAGATATAACTTCACACATTATGTAATTTTAACTTTTTGAATGAATTTATTACTGTTTCAAAAAAAATTAAATAATTTTTTTCACCTAATAATTTAATGAACCCGGTGGCCTATAATGCAAAAAAAGAAAAAATTCCTTGTCCTAGAAAGAGTTAACCATGGGCAATTTTCGAATGCTACTAGCTTTAAGCCACCGTGAAAACGGCTTCAGAGGTAGTTAAAAGATGTCTACCGTCTATGTTTGTCCGTTGCAAATGCAGCCCTATTCTGATTTTCTTTTAGATTACAGAAAAAGATTCCAGTCAACTAGTCGCGTTACTTGGCTCCAAAGGTGGAGTTGGTCAAGGTGGCAAGGGGAGTCTTTTGTCTGTTACCTGGTTAGAAACTGTATGTGAAGACAACCACAATGCCAATCATGATTGTGACCGCCGTTTAAATGTCCTCAGTTGTCCGTAGCTCTAACGTCATATTTATAGTTCTATGTGGTGCCCACTATTAAAATTAACACAAATTCTATTAACTGTTCAATAATTAGTCATTATTTTGTATATACAAGCACAATGTATAAACGTATAGTATTTCTTTATATTTATTTGAGGAAGCAGTTGAACGTTTGACAAAACTCATAAACTTTCCAATAAACTTCTAAAACTTTCAATTAAATTATACATAAATTGTATGCACTTTTTTTCGTAACAAATCAAAATATGGCACAAAATTACTTAAGAATGACTAAAAAACATTAATAATTATTTATATTAATTTTTTAACCTCTTCGCTGCATATTCAATAGTGCACAATTAATACTATTAAAATGTCATTTTCTTCATTAGACTTTAATTGACTTAATTATATTATTTATTGAGTCACTTTATTATTCTTATACATGATTAAATTTAATTTTTAATTTTAATTTTAAAAATAATTAATAAATATTCAATAGAAAAATTTTAACATTCTTTCTTTTAAACAAATATTAATTTCATTTTTATAAGAAAGAAAAATAATAAAGTTTATAAAAATAAATAAATTATATTGTCAATCTTTTCAAAACTATTGGTCCAAAATTAATGAAAGTATGTATTTTTGTCTGACAAGGCTTTTGATACTAGAAAATATTAGAAATATATGGCTTATATGTCAAAGATGCAATAAAATCACAAATATATAATATCCTGACTAATATGAATAAGAAAATGGAGTTTGACAAACAATAACGGTACTTTATATCATGTCTTGTTTATCAATCTCGATTTCTCTCAATTTTATTCTAAATTATACATTACTAATATGCAAAATTGTATAAGACATATTCTTTATGGGATTCAAAACTTGTATTCTTTATTTCTCATAAATGTATATTTCACTCAAAGATACCTACATATGCTAAAAGACATAAAAGTAAGTGCAAATTGAAAATATTTCCAATGACTTTTCATATGCTTAAATTGACATAAATCTTAAAGTTTCACCCATATTATGACAATGTAAAATAACAAGCATGATTAAGAAAGAAATTATAAAATTGTATTTGAAGGAAATATATAATCATTTCTTACTAACAGTGCTTATAAACCTAAAAAATAATAGGCGAAGTCCTCTAGTCAAAGGATAAACCAACATATACACAGTTCATATATGCTCCATTATGGCATCATCTTTTTGTATAAGTTCTTTTGTGGTCAAATATTTGACCTCAAATACTTAGACCTTGTGATATTTTTATTATGGTTATTAAACAATATTGTAGAATGATTATTACAATACAATTGAATAGGTTTAGCAACTAAATCAACTATAGATAATTTAGAAATCAATTTTCGTAACCAACTACCTTTGAATTATCATCATGACATGCAACAAACCTAAAATGCATAGTAAAGGAGATCATAAATGTCTGCTTTACATGAAATAACACCATTAGCCAACATAAAAATGTAACCTAATTTAGACTTCTTGTCATTTATATATATGGTAAAGTTAATTTATATTTGCTATTATATCTAATTTCTGAAGTTTCTTATATGTCAGTATATAATCCTAAGTCCCTTGAAGGAATCTTGAAACTTATTTAACTACAATGTGGTGATCTATACTTAGGTTAAATAAATATCTATTTAAAAATAAAATAATAAATGCAATGTAGTCGAACAAATACAATAGCATATACCAGGTTACCAAGTGAACTAGAATAAGTAATACTTTTCATGAAATCTCTTTTAACTTCATTCTTTGAACATTGTAGTAAAGATAACCTCCTCTCTATGAGAGATTAATATTGCACAAATTTTTATAATAGACCTTTCTATTACACCTTAATTTATGCTCTTTGAAAGATACCTAATAAATTCTGAGACCTATCTTTGTTAAACTAAATACCTAGGATGAAAGATGATACATCAAAATCTTTGAGGTCAAGAAGCTTGTATAATAAATACTTAACCATATGTAAGATGTCTAATTTATTTGATGTAAGAAAGATATCATCTATATGTAGAAGTAGGAAAATGACCTTGTTATCCCTAACCTTGTATTATTAAGCATCTTTAATCTTTATTTTATGCAAAACTGAATAAGGTGATTATATCATTTACTTTAGGTACCATAAACAGGAAGCTTGTTTTAATTTGTATATGGAGCTATTGAATTTACAAACCATGTCTTTTATCTTTGATTTGAAACCCTTCAAGTCACACCATATAGACTTTTTAATAAAAGTATGCATCAAAGAAAATAGTTTAGCATCCATCTAATATAGATCCAAATAAAAATGAGCTAATATTGTCATAATCATTATGAATGTGTGTTTAGCAGATATATGAGAGAAGGTAACATTAAATTATATCCCTTCATTTTAAATAAAACCCTTAGCAACCAACATGACTTTAAACTGCTAAATCCTATATTAGGATTCCTTTTTAGTCTTACAAACTCATTTATAACTAACATGTTTATAATTTTAAGGTAAATCCACAAGTTTCCTACTTGATTGCACTTTATAGACTGAGTGCATTTTATCTTTCATTAAATCTTACCATAAAGTTATGTAAGGACTAGAAACAATAAATGAAAAATTAATTGGATCAATAACATGTTTAGTGTCACAATCACTCTCATTAAGATAAACTCCTAAAACCCTTTACCTTATCAAATATTAATTAATCATGTTCAATATTATCTTATATCATATGAGATCATCTCTACTTCTAGTCTCACTATCCGTATCAAGTTCTGTGTTTCTAAAGGATATGTTTAGTTGTTTCATCATTCGTGGTACATACGTGCTGACTATTGCTTTTGATTCTTGAATGCATATTGTTTATGACCGTCTATAAGGTTTTCTATGACATGTACATATTATTGACAAGCTCGGCATCTTATTAATCAACTGTTAGTGATTTTATTCCTTTATTATTATCATTTTCTGATTATGCTTATTATTTATATTATTATAGCTTCTCTTTCATTGGCTATTTTTTGCATTTAGTGGCGATCGTTGTATAAACTAAGCTTCTAACTTCGTGGTGTCTAATAGGATAATCTTCTTCTTTGGCTACCTATATTTGGGGATCTGGGTTCTATTTTTATTAAACTTGGTAAAGGTCTCGTTTTTGAATTCTTATACGTATATTGCCTACTTCCTCTATTTATTTTTAGTTTTCCTAGTTTCTTTCCCTAGTGGTCTATTAGCTGATCCTAGTGGATTAATAACTTTTCTTACTCTAATATTCCCTTACTTATAGTATTTTGCTCTCTAGTTTTTTTTTTAAGTTGAAAGCCTCTAGGGACTTTTGGGAATAGCCTCCTTGGACGTGTGGGCGGAACTGAGTTAGAAAGGATGGATTTGCATATCGAGGATAGAACATGGGCCAGAATAACAGCGTATTTCGTGAGTAAGAATAAAAAAAGGTGATGATAGAATACGGATGGGCTCTTGAAACATTGGGACCCTTATAGGGAAGTCTTTAGAATTAGTAGAAATTTTAAATAAGTATAAGATACATATAGCGTGCATCCAGGAGACAAAGTAAATGGGGGCTAAAGCGAAGGAGATTAATGGGTTCAAATTATGGTACTTAGGAGGTTCGAGAAGACATAATGGGGTATGTATCTTAGTTGTCAAGGAACTTATAAATCAGGTGGAGATCAAAAGGACAAATGATAGGATTATGGTTGTTAAGATTATAGTTAGGAATGTTTTTCTCAATGTGGTTTGTGTGTATGCACCTTAAGCAGGTTTGGACTAACAACAAAAACGACAATTTTAGGAGGAGCTAGATGAATTGATTCAACAGATCCATACTAGTGAGCAAGTTATCTTAGGAGGCAATTTTAATGGTCTTATAGGGAAAGTTTTAGACGAGTATTTATGGACTCATGGGGTTTCGGGTATAGCACCAGGAATGATAGTGGGATTGCTATATTGGACATGGTGGTAGCTTTTGAGTTAATGATTGCGAATTCTTTATTTAAGAAGAATGAGGAGCACCTGGTGACATTTAAGAGTAGCACCACCAAAACTCAAATTGATTATTTCCTTATAAGGCAGAGCGATCGAGCTAGGTTCAAGGATTGTAAAGTACTTCCGGAAGCATGCTTAACAACTCACCATAGAATGTTAGTTTTGGATCTGGAAGTTAAGGGATGAAGGAAGAAGCAAATTACTAGGAGGTGTATGAAAATTAGATGGTGGAATCTGATGGGGACATGGTGGAACAGTTTAAGGATAGAATAAGAAATGGAACGATATGGACATTAAAAGGGGATGTTAATCAGATGTGGGAGAAAGTAGCAACCTTGGTATTAGATACCGCTAAAGAAATATTGGAAGTTTCTAAAGGGTCAAAGGGTGGTAGGATAGAATATTGGTGGTGGTTTAAAGATGTCCAAGGAAAGGTAAAGGCTAAAAAGAGAGCACACAAAGCTCTATTAGAAAGTACCATAAAGGTAGAAAGAGACGCTAATAGAGAAGGTACAAACTGGCAAAGAAAGAGCCAAAGAAAATAGTTTCAGTGGCTAAAAGCGAAGCTTACGAGAATTTGTATAGGAGTTTGGATACAAACAAGGGAGAAAACAACATATCTTTAGAGGCAGATGCCATCAAGAGTAGATGGCAGAGGTACTTTTATGGCCTTTATAAGCAAGGTATAGCAAACAACATATCTTTAGGTGACCTTAACAAGTATGAGAGTTTTCGTAACTGATCTCGGTGTGAACAAATCACAAGGAAAGAATTAAAAAAGCTTTGAGGGAGATGAAGAGCGAAAGGGCAATAGGGCTAGATGAGATACCCACAAAGGTATGGAAGAGAATATACATCGAAGTTCTTAATTGGCTAGTCAAGCTTTTTAATGTGATCCTTGAGTCCACTAGAATGTCGGACAAATGTAAAATGAGTAGGTTAATTCCTTTAAACAAGGACAAAGGGGACATCCAAAATTGTCACAATTATAGAGGAATAAAACTACTTAGTCACACTATGAAATTATGGGAAAAGGTAATTGAGAAGAGAGTCAGAAAAATGGCTTATATATCAACCAACCAATTCGGCTTTATGCTAGGGAGGTCCATGACAGAAGCGTTACATTTCCTCCAAAATTAATGGAATAGTACAGGGAAAGAAAACAAAATATGCATATGGTTTTTATTGATTTAAAGAAGACATATGAAATTTTTCCTACGGAAATCTTGTGGAGGTATTTGGAGGCTAAGGGAATTCCTATGTCATATATATAAGTGATTAGAAATACGTACAAAAAAGCAATGAATAGTGTACGGATGATAAGAGGAGACACTGAGAATGTTTCTATTGGTATTAGGCTACACCAAGGCTTGGTATTAAGCCTTTTTCTATTTGCAATAGTAATGGATGAGCTTACCAAGTATATTCAAGGAGATTTGTGTTAATGTATGTTATTTGTTGACGATATTATCTTAACGGATGAGACAATGGAGGGGGTTAATGTTAAGCTAGAATGTTAGAAGGAAACATTAGAATCGAAAGGTTTTAAAATGAAAAGGACTAAGACTGAGTACTTAGAGTGTAACTTTTTGGGACATCAAGTAGTTAATGATGTGGACGTAAAAATTAAATATGAAGTTGTACCAAAGAAAGAGTGCTTTAAGTATCTAGGGTCTATCGTCCTAGAGCGATAGAGAGATCGATGACGATATAGTCGATCATATCAAATCAAGGTGGTTCAAATAGCGAAGTGTAGCAGGGGTCTTATGTGACAAAAAGATCCCACTCAAGCTTAAAGGTAAATTCTATCAAATGGCGATTCGACCAACCATATTATATGGGGCAGAGTGTGGCCCATCAAACGTATACATGATAATAAGCTTTTGATGACAGAGATGAGGATGCTCTGATGGATGTTTCAAAATACCAAAAGAGATAAGGCCTAGAATCATATGGTGAGAGACAAATTACAGGTGGTCGGTAATAATGACAAGTTACGAGAGACAAGGCTTAAGTAGCTCGAACATGTGAGAACGAAACACCCTAATGCTTAAGTGAGACGATGGGAGAAAACAATTTTGAGAGACTATAAGAGGAAAAAAGGAAGGTCTAGAAAGAACTGGGGAGAAGTGATCAAGAACAATCTGGCAAGGTTGGATCTTACCTAAGACTTGTCCCATAATAGGAAAATGCGGCGTACTAGGATACGGGTAAAGGATATCCCTTAAAAAGAGCATAAGCAGTCTTGTAGGTTCTATAAAGCTAGATACTGTGAATCTCTTACGTCATATGTACCTTTTAAGAAGTCTCGTCTAATTGTTCAATCTCTATCTATCTAGTTATTGGTCGTGGAAGAGTCGTTGTGTCCTAGTTGGCTTTTCCACTCAAAGTTATACAAACAGTTTTGCACCTAAGGAGCTCCTTGCCTTTGTCAGCAGTCAAGAGTGTAGCTTTGACAATTTCTTATCTACCGACAGCCACTTATCGAATGTGTTTGTCATTATTATTATTTTAGTATTATGTATTTAGGTATAGATTTAGTCCAATTTTAATAGTATTATTTGTTTATCTTTACGTATTTCTTTATTTTAGTTTTTCTCTCTTTCAATGGGCCATTTAGACATAGCCTCTTTACTAGTAAAGGATAAAGCTATATACTACTTGACCTCCCCAAACACATCTTTTTTAGTGATTTTTTTTATTTTTTATCTTCATGTCACATTTGCATATGGGTCTATAGAAAATACCCTCTATACTACGTAGGGGTAAGGCTACGTACTATCAAACTTTCCCAAGCCCCGCGTTAGTGCGAGATTTCAACTAGGTGTTCATAATGATGATGATGATGAAGTTAAAGGATGGAGGAAGAAGCAAATTACTAGAAGGTGTATGAAAATTAGATGGTGGAATCTGAAAGGGGACATGGTGGAACAATTTAAGGGTGGAATAAGAAATGGAACCATGTGGACATTGAGAGGGGATGCTGATCAGATGTGGGAGGGAGTAGCAACCTTGGTACGAGATACTGCCACAGAAATCTTTGGAGTTTCTAAAAGGTCGAAGGGTGCAAGGATGGAAACTTGGTGGTGGTATGAAGATGTCCAAAGAAAGGTGAAAACTAAAAAGAGAGAATGCAAAGCTCTATTGGAAAGTACCACAAAGGTAGAAAGAGGCACTAATAGAGAAAGGTACAAACTGGAAAAGAAAGAGGCAAAAAAGACAGTTTCAGTGGCTAAAAGAGAAGCTTACGAGAATTTGTACAAAATTTTGGATACAAAAAAGGGAGAAAAGGAAATTTTTAAGTTGGTAAGAGATAGGGCATGAGAAAAAGTGACTTCAACCAAGTCTGTTGTATCAGGGATGAACTAGGGCAGGTGTTTTGGAGGTAATTGTCATCAAAAGTAGATAGCAGAGGTACTTTTATCACCTTTATAATGAGGGGATAGCGGATAACATATCTTTAGGTGACCTTAATAATTCTGAGAGTTTTTGTAACTAATCTTGGTGTGAATGGATCACAAGGAAACAAATTAGAAAAGCTTTGAGGGAGATGAAAAGCGAGAAGGCAATAAGGCTAGATGAGATACCCATAGAGGTATGGAAGAGAATAGGCATTGAAGGTCTTGATTGGCTAGTCAAGCTTTTTAATGTGATCCTTGAGTCCGCCAAAATGCCAAATGAATGGAGAATGAGTAGGTTAATTTCTTTATACAAGGCCAAAGGGGACATCCAAAATTGTCCCATCTATAGAGGAATAAAATTACTAAGTCACACTATGAGAGAAGGTAATTGAGAAGAGAGTCAGAAAAGTGACTTCTATATCGACCAACCAATTTGGTTTTATACTAGGAAAGTCCACGAAAAAAGTGTTACATCTCTTCCGAAGATTAATGGAATATTAAGGGAAAGAAAGTGAAATTTGCATATGGTTTTTAACGATTTAGAAAACGCATGTGATAGGGTTCCTAGGGAAATCTTGTGGAGGTGTTTAGAGGCTAAGGGAGTTCCCATGTCATATATATGGGTGATTAGAGATATGTACAAAGTGGCAATGACTATTGTATGGACGATAGGGAGAGACACAGAGAATTTTTCTATTCGAATTGGGCTACACCAACGATCAACATTAAGCCCTTTTTTGTTTGCAATAGTAATGGATGAGCTTACCAAGCATATTTAAGGAGATGTACCTTGGTGTATGTTATTTGCTGACAATATTTTCTTAGTGGATGAGATAAGGGAGGGTGTCAATGTCAAGCTAGAATGTTACAGGGAACGATAAAGTCAAAAGTTTTTTAAATGAGTAGCACTAAGACTAAGTACTTAGAATGTAAGTTTTCAAGACATAAAGTGGTTAATGATGTGGACGTAAAAATTGGATCCGAATTTGTACCAAAGAAAGAGTGTTTTAAGTACCTAGGGTCAATCATCCCATAGCAATGGAGAGATTGATGGCGATATAGTCGATCGTATCAAATTAGGGTGGTTCAAATAGCAAAGTGTAACAAGGGTCTTATGTGTCCAAAAGATCTCACTCAAGCTTAAAGATAAATTATATCGAATGGCAATTCATCCAACCATGTTATATGGGGCAGAGTATTTGCCCACCAAACACATACATAACAATAATCTTTTGGTGACAGAGATGAGGATGCTTTGATGGATGTGTCACGTTGCCAGAAGAGACAAGATATGGAATCATATAGTGAGAGAAAAATTACAGGTGGTTGGTATTAATGACAAGTTGTGAGGGATAAGGCTTAGGTGGTTTGGACATGTGAGAACGAAACATACTGATGCTCCAGTGAGACAATGTGAGAAAATAATTCTTAGATACTGCAAGAGGAAAAAAGGAAGGCCCAAAGAACTGGGGAGAAGTAATAAAAAACAATCTGGCAAGGTTGGATTTTATCAAGGAATTGTCCCATAATACGAAAATCTGGCGTGCTAAGATACAGGTAAAGGATATCCTTTAGAGAGAGCATAAGCAGTCTTGTAAGTTCTGTAAAGTTGGATATTGTGAATCTCTTACGTCATATGTACCTTTTAAGAAGTCTCGTCTAATTGTTCAATCTCTATCTATCTACTTATTGGCCGTGGAAGAGTTATTATGTCCTACTTGGCTTTTCAACTCAAGTTTATACGAACAGTTTTGCACCTAAGGAGCTCTTCGCCTTCATCACTAGTCAAGAGTATAGCTTTGACAATTTCTCATCTACTAGCGGCCACTTAAAGAATGTGCTTTGTCACTATTATTATTTTAGTATTATGTATTTAGGTATAAATTTGGTCTAATATTAATAGTATTATTTGTTTATTTTTATTTATTTCTTTATTTCAGTTTTTTTCTCTGTCAATAGGCCATTTAAACATAGTCTCTCTACTAGTTAGGTATAAAGTTGAGTATTATTGGACCTCCCCAGACACATCTTTTTTACTGTTTTTTTATTATTAATTTTTTTATCTTCATGTCACATTTGGATGTGGGTCTATCGAAATAGTCTCTTTATTACGTAAGGGTAAGACTGCGTACCATCAGACTTTCCTAGACCCCGTGTTGATGGGGATTTCAACTGAGTGTTGATGATGATGATATGATCCTAGTTCTATACTTGAGTGACATTAGGTATTGAATCCACTAACCTTGACAAAATGAGTGAAGGATATGAAATTAGAATAGTATATATTATAATATCCTTTTAAGTTTAAAAATAAATACCTTGTTTAAACACTCAATTTCAAAATTTTGATATTTATAACTCTGTAATTATAAATCTTCCTTCTCTATAATAAAACTTACAACCTTTATGATAGTATATAAAACTTGTAAAATAGTAATAAGTATAATGAGAATGCAATTCATTTTTATAAGGAGTGTATATACGTACCTCAAAGGGGAATCCCTAAACTATAAAGTGACTGAGATTAGGTTTCTGGCCTTTTTATAACTAAAAAGGTGTCTTAGGCACTTATATATTTAGGAATCTAATTAAAATGTATAAAAAGCAATCTTAACAGCCTCACTCTAAAGGTGATATGGAAGGTTAGTCCTACCTTATATACTCCTCATCATATCCTTTAAAGTGTAATTAGCCTTTCGTTTAAGACTTCTTAATATAGATGACTAAGCTATTATTTTATAATATTTCAACTATGAAACTTTTTCTTTTAAATGCTTTCGTAATGTTTGCCTTTTTCTTAATAATATTGATTGATTATCCCATTCAATTCTCAACTTCATTCTTTAATATTTTAAATATATCAAGAATTTAATACCTCTTTTAATTAAGAAACGTATCTAAATTGAGAATAATTATCAATGAAACTAAAAAATATTTATAATCACAAATTATGGGTGAATAAAGTTTTAAAAAATTTACATAAATGATTTTAAGACGATCACAAGTACAGGTTGGTTGCTTTTTTTTTTTTATTTTGGTCAATTTGTCTCTACACAATCAACAAGTCTCTAGATCATTAAAGTTAAGAGTTGAAAGAATGTTTTCCTTTGTCATCTTTCAACTATTTTACTAAATATATAGCCCAATCCCTTATGTCACAACAAGTATGACTTCTACTTTCTTAGAGGTCTTTCGGAAACAACAAATAAGTAATTATAGATATCATCAAGAGCCAAATGCATTTTATGTAAACCATATGATAAGAAGGTCGTATCATCATATTTTGTACCAAAAGTTAATTGTAAACTTGAGTTTTTATTATAAAATTATAATCTTCTTTATCCAAATTAGATATGGAGATCATATTAGATGAAAGATGGTATATATAAGGTCTCATATAAAACAACTTTAAATATTGTATCAAGACTTAAATAAATAACTCTTACAAAATCTGTTGAGCAAGTTTTATATCTAATAATAAAACTTTTAACACTGACAAGCATACAGATCATATCTTATAGTATAGTAGGTTATCTCCCACGAGGATTATGCAATAGCTAACAATTTGAGTCTAACTTTGTCTAAGGTTTTTAGAATGTGATTTGAATGAAAATAAATAATAAAAATTAAAACAAATAAAAAACAAATCAAATAATAGTGAACTACCAATGAAATTAGGGGTTTGATCATGATTGAATAACTTAGAAACTATTCTGTCCTTAATTTGTTTCCTTTACTATTATTGATTCAATTGATGTTTAATCATAGATTTCTTAAGGTATTGATTATTTTTTCTCAAGATCTAATCAATTAAACTCTAATCGAATTTGAAATTTCCAGATTTGCAATCTCTCTATTAAAAAAACTATTCCTAATGTCTTTAATTAGATCTGAAGCTATCTAATAGATAATCAAGATCTCTCTTCGATTGACTATTAATTTGATAATTGTGGATCTATTAAATTGCCAACTCTCACTGTACACTGATTACTTTAACTTAATCTCTCGATTTTTTTTTCAAGTTTATGTATGAACAATTATCATAAACAAGTAATTATCTATTGAAATCAACAATGAATAAAGTCAAAAAATAAATATATAATTATTGCTAGTATGAGTTTAGAACTCCATATACATGTTTAAAATCAAGGAAATCAGATTAAAAATCAAGGATAACAAAAGAAACAAAAAGGAAAAGAGAACAAATTGTTTAATGCCTTGATCTGAAATGTTAGAATTTTTTATGTTCTTCTCGATCTCCCACTTTTGATTCACTTTGATGCAATGATTGTTGCGTTTTTTAATTTATTTCACGTTCTTAAATAGTGAATTAAGGTTCTAGGGTTATGTTTAACTACTTCATTCGATTCCAAAAATAGCCTCGAACCCTTAAAACATGAAAAGCTCTATCACAATCATGACCTTTGAGTCACAACCGTGCTTTATTTAGTCCAGCCTCTGTCACGATCGTGCTCAATTGTGTACAATCTTGTTTTTTTAAGATTCCTCCATCTTCTTTATTCTTCAATTTTCTTTTTCCTAAGGCCCTGTTTGGTTGGATGGTTTAGGATGGAAGGGGATGCACAGTTCCATCATTTGTTTGAGGGTTTCATAATGGAATGGGATGGAAGCGGAGGGTTTCATGTTACGTTCTATTCCATCCTAAACAGTGAAAATAAGAAATCTCCGATTTAGGGGGTTTAGGATGAAACGTAAACTAATAAATACATACTACCTGATATACCCTTAATAATTCTTCTTACCAATTATTTTTCTAACCACCCAAACTAATTTATTATAATGTACACAAGCTTATCATTTCCAGATTTCTCTTTCGGTTCCCCGTGTTCTACCACGCATTCATTCTTCTCTTGTTGTTTATTGCTGGGGAAGCAGAAGAGGAGCTAGAAGAGTGGTCAGCAATGAGTCTTCCTCTTTGTCAAAATCTTCTTTTTATCCTATTTCTGTTCATTATCGATTTTTTTTAACAATATATGTTCGTTGCTTTTATTATTAGATGGATTTTGTTTTGGGTGAGGAGATTGTCCTCTATTTTCCTTCACTTTACATATGGATTCACACATATGGGTCACCGAAGTCAACATTCTCTTTCAATCTCCTTTTCTACGTAGTTCAACAGAGAGAGAAGCAACTGTGAAATTTTGGCATTTTTCAATGTCGTTGTCTTCTTTGTCTTTGGTTTGCTATTACTTTGCTTGAAATTTTAGTGGGGGAATGATTCAGATGAATCTTCCCTTTTATAACTCCATATATAAATGGACATATCTATGTCATATTTGTTATATTTTGATTTTCACAATCTA
>JANITX010000212.1:51149305-51166466 GCA_027564395.1 Erythroxylum ulei | reverse complement strand
TAAATTAAAAGAATTAAATAAATAAATTTTTATTTAACAATCTCTTTTTTCGATTTAACTTTAAATTTTTTAATATATAAGAATAATATTTTTTAATTATATTTTAACATTATTTAATCTTTAGCTGATTTTATAATAACTTAATTAATTTTAGTTAAAACTTTTAAACCTATTTTGCAACTTTTAGAAAAGGATTTGGTCGGTCACATTATGACATAATAGTTAAACCAAGTTAAGAAATATGGTTGTGTCTTAATCATGGATTTAGACAAGCTAAGTATTTTTAGTTTGTCTGGATGAAGCTAGCTATGTCTCTTGTTAGAGTCAAAGAATTGCACCCATATTTCCAAGATGTGTGTTTCTAAAGTGGGACAGTGCGATTCTTTCCAAAACAAATCTTAGTGATTATTGTTGTCTGTAAGTCTAAGCCGAAAGGTGATTTCCCACTAAAGCTGGCTATCTATAGATTGTATGACCTGAAATGGAAGAATCTTCGAGCAATGAAAAAGCAAAGGACCGAAAATGTATTTTCATCCCTTATGTTATAATAAAAATAACTTAAATTTTAACGTTTTGAAATGTTCAAATTAAATTCTAATACTTTTAAAATGTTCCGAATAAATTTTAAATGAACCAAAAATTTGACGGAATTAATTGTTTGTTAATTAAAATAACATGACATTATTTTTATATTTTTAAATAAATAATAGGTCTCGTTATTACATAGTTAATTTTTTTTAATTAATAAAAAAGTAGAGCCCTTGTTTTACATTTTAAGACCTATTATTATATATTTCATACAATGAATATCGCACATTTCATATAATGAATCTTATGTTGTGAATGCTAGTATAAACAGACAACACAAGCCAAATAAGAGCAAAAGGGAAATATCTAGTGGACTGATATTGATTAAACAGTGGATTACAAAGTGTTTTTCAAAGGAAAAAAATGTAGCAATTAAGAGAAAGATTAACTAGAAAGGGATGAGAAGAGGAAACATAGAGAATTGAGATGAAAAAGAGAGAGAATCTACATAACCATTTTTCATCCTCTTTTCCTTTTGCGATTCCTCGTATATATCTTGTGCTAACGTTGTGCAAAACCAGCCCCATGGGCTCATTCATAACGGGCCCTATCGATTCATTGGCTCATTCATAACAGCCAACTTCCCAAAGTCTTCTTGTTTTCTTCTTACTTTAATAGATATTGTAATAGTCTTTCTTTAGTTTCTAGGGGTAGAAATGACCATTGTTGGCTAAGTCTTTTATTCTTGGTTGAAGAAAGTGAAAGCCCTTTTGGAATCTTAAATATTGATTGGCAGTTGGATTTTATTATGGAAGTATTTCATTTATTTATATATTAAATTGCATTTATGTGCTTCATTTTTGTGATTATTTTTTATGGATTTCTAAAGTGTGCAATTGAATTATTAATTGGAATGATCATCTGCTAGGTTAAATATTAAATACGTAAAAGGTCAATTCATTTAATCAATTATAACAACTAGGAGTTTTAATTTCCTACATAAAAATCTAGAAACTAAGGCTCGGCTTATTAAATACTCTCATTTTAATATTTCTTATTACAAAATTTTATAATATTCTTCTATTAATTATTTTCTTTTTCAACAATTGAAGAGCTAGAATTCTTCGTTGAATTAACTGCTACTTTCCTACATTACGTTTGTTGATTGCAGGAATTTAAGAATTAATTTAGAGTACAAACAACAGTTCGATAGATTGATAATTTAGCATAACTAAAAGGAACTTCATCATTTTGTTTGGGGGAACTAATTAGTAACTTTTCTTTTAAACCATTAGACAATTTGTAATTCTATTAAAAATTTGAATTTTGAAAATATTGAGGAGATTTTAAGTTCTTGACTTCTTTCTATCAGTCAACTACAAGGCAGTTTGGCGTGATTCCAACTTTATATCTTAAATGATAGCTACTTTTAACAGTTTCGAACCTAGTAATTCTTATAGCCGTAAGTATGAAGCTGCCATTTTCCTTTCGATACCTTGTATTATGGAATGTGCCGACCGAGTATGCTTTACTCCCGAGTCCTGCCAGAGAAAAGAACAGTAAGATTTTTAATTGATAAGAACATCACTGTTAGCTAGATTCGTCCACGAATACGAACTAACCGAAATGTTTACAGGAGAAACAAAGACGGAGTTTTGTTTACGTAATCAACAACCAACTTTTTTGTTCTGTCGTCAACGGAAAATTGAATAATAGACGTCCGCTATTTCCGCCATACCGAAAAAGATCATAAAGAATAAGATTCATTGCTAGCGCAATTACAGCAGCACCAAATTGCAAAGTTCAACTTCGTGAGGCCTTTTCCCACGGATGATATCGTCTCTAATTATCAAACTAATGTACGCTTTTATTATATATCTGTATTCATTAGAATAGAATAGGCTAAAATGTTCAACGCAGGAAACATTAAGGTGATGGATGTATAGAAGAACCAATGGCCCAAAAAATATATAATGGAAACAATCGTAGTGCCAAAGATAATGGTAACATGCTGGTCCAAACTCATTAAGAAATCTCAAAGGTCGTCACTTTTCTGAGGCAAAAAGGTCAATATCCCACTTCCTAAATTTCTCCGTGATTAGCTCGCCCCATGTGCCCTCTTATGTATCCGATTTGCTCTTGGAACATCTTCCGTCGTATGCCAAAATATGTTGATTAATTACGCATGCATCGAAATTAGAGAAACATTTAAATGTAAATTATCCTTCATCATTGGCTTGCTGAAATAATATATTTATATATACGCTACGCCACATGTTCAGAGGCAAACTTGTCCTCCATGCTTTTGCATTCTGTCTATCTGGAAATGGGTCTGAACGCAGTTTCAACCTGCAACCTCCGTAAAGAGAAAAACAAAGTATATGTAGTACCTCATTAACACGGTTCTTACAACACAAGTAAATGAAGGGCATCTCAAGTTAGAATGACAAGGGCAAACAAACGAATGATTGAATCTGAACGAAGGGTTTTGTACATTTGTGGGGGCAAATCAAAGGCAAAGGCGGAGGCCCACTTGACGCGTCCTATCAGTCCTTTGGAAGGAGTGTTAATTGTATGGTTGGGTTGGACAAGACGATGGTTAAGATAAGGGTCTTTCACACCATAAAAGCACTCACCTTCCCATCCTTCCCTCCCCAACGAAGGACACACCCATATCGTTTAGTATCAACTTAGGGGCATGTGTCGGTAATTAGGATCCTACTAACACGTGTGATGGTGGACCCCAACGTTCCTGTTGGTCTGGTATCTGTTAAGCTTCTGTTACACGCGTTGAATGTAAAAGCTTGGAGTTGGACCCATTTGCATGCGGATTGGATAGATGGTTAGAGTGGGCGCCCCGATCATTCATACAGTCACAATTATGGCTGTATCATTTTTCTATTTACCCTCGTTACTAAAAGCGAGAAGTTATAGCTGCAACCTCTATTTGAACTCTAATTATCACATTTAAAAAATTAACTTATAATACGGCTTTACTTCCAAAGAATTCCACACACTAGATTGTGAGGTAATCAACTTGTCTGTTCGACGGAACAGAGGGGCCTTTTCTACGATAATTTAGAGGATGGTAAAGTTGCTTTCACCGGCTATTCGTGACAATTGCTTATAAGGTCTGCATATTCCTATAGCATTCTCTTTCAAAAATTCTTTCCAAGATCTAGCAGAATTCTAAGACCTTTCCTCTATTCCTTTCAAGTTTCACATGCCTTGTCGAAGGTTGGCGTCTTATTTCCTGGGTTTTTTGAGCTGTACATAATTTCGGTCCTTGTGAAAATACAAGAAAGAGACCCTTCGCTACATGACACGTAAACACATGCATCCCTGAATTGCACATGTTGGAAATCCTCAACCTACACCTACGTATTCAATGATCACGCTTCGCTAAGCTGTACACTTCGTAGTTCACTATTATTAGTGTCAGTTGATCCCATTCTTTCCAGCTCAAGGCACTTGACAAGCTCTTGGTAGATAAGTAACAGATTTCTAACATTCCCATCCTTATTGATGTTGGGTAACTTGGAATAAGTTGCTTGAATCGGTGCAGAATTATTTTGGTCACGATGCACTAAGCCAAGTTGCTGATTTGGCAGGCAAGTCAACTATGAAGAAATGAGCTCCAAAATGGCAAAACTATGTACGAGCTGTAAAAGAAAAAATAACGAATGGCTAGTGTTGCTCGTGGATAGATCACAGATCATGCATCCCTCACGTATGGAATCCTCATTTTTTGACAAAACCAAATCATGCAGTGTTAGGCAGCCCAAGTAATTAATTAAGCAAACAATTTTCTTTTCGTGAACAAACCGCACCCAACTTAGGTTGCGAAGAAGTATTGGAGACCAGAGTGGGCAAATTTCCTCTAAATCTGTACTTGTTACCGGCACCAACTACGCGATTTAAATTCTAACTTTGAATACGAAAAAATGGTGTGAACATAAAACTTTGAACTTGAAGTTGTCCACAAAGGAAAAGCTCTAAATATAAAAAGAGTTGGCGCCCAAAACTAGAAGATGTAAAGAGAAGAGACAGTGAGCACTAATTCTGGGGAACCTTTTTACGGTCTGGCCAATTGAGAAGGGGCCTCCACTTCTGAAAGCTAGGGATGCTCCATTTTCCCAAAGAACAGACTTTTTTCAATTCCTAAAACCATCTTCTTTTTGTTTATTCATTTTCATCTGTTACTAGTGCAACCATGACCTAACTTGTAACACCTTTTCCCCAGGTCTACCAGACTAAATCCAGTTGTGTCAAGATACCAAATTTTCCAATTTTAGAACTTGATATTTTCTCGACAACTTAAAGAGTGAAGAACGTTATTAGAATTGAGGAGATATTTATTAACCGCAAACGTACTAACTACTAGGACCAATTTCGATTCGCAAAGATCCTAATTCATGTTCTGTAGGCCATGCCATGTGGGATCCGTTCTGGGATAGGCGAATATAATACAATATAAAAATAATAATATATTGTATTATTTTTATAAAAATATGTTAACATCAAATTTTAAAATTTAAATAAAAGTGAGCAAAGTTAATTATTCAGCATTTTTTCTTAACGTAATTTAGAGGCTAAAGCTTAAAGAATAAATGTAAAATAAAGAAAAAGGAATTTCGTTTTTTTCGTCGTAGAGTAGACCGTTGATTGCGGTTGGGAATAACGTGCTCTGACATAGGACCCACTTTTTGACCACATCACATCGTCCCTTCTTGCTTTTGGCACTTTATCTTTTTTTTGGAGGTAGTAAATACCGGAAAAATCATGAATTGATGGGCAATGTAGAAATCAGAAATTTGCTTCTACTGAGAAATGTCGGTGAGTTGTTTTATTATAGAAAAATTAAATGGAGGAGAATAGAGTGTCGACTTGTCGGATTTCCGAATCCTCGTCAACAACCGTAGGTAAAACTGTGATGCGAACCAGGTGACTGCCTGAAATATTTGTTTTGTTAATCCACTCTTTTAATTGTTGGGGACAAATAATTATAATTTACTTTTGATTTTAAGTAGGAACAAGACATATTTATAATCACAAAACAATGGTAGAAATGTTGATAACGGTGAGTGGATCGTTTTAATAATGTACATGGACCATGGGGGCTAAATGTTCCCTTTCCTCTTACGAAGCTTATGCACCACTATGGCTAACTTACAAAACAAAATTATTGAATTTATAAGTAGACGGGTGTAATGAAATGCACAGAATTTCAGATCTATGTTTTCATCGGTATTTTATGAAGGTAAGCACTTTCACCCAATCTATATCCATGATAAAGGTGGCCAGGTGTTAACCAAATCACTCATTTATCTTTCCAACCAAAAAGAATAGGACAAATTCAAATGGAGACTTGGCTGAGATAGCCTTCTGAGCTTTATTGGACCGTTCTAAATGAAACCCATTTTAACTTTTCTGCTAATCCTTAGCCCCAGAATTATACACTGAGCTGAGCTGAAGCTGAAGCATTCTCCATCTATCCTTCAATTATCTTATTCCAATAAACTTCTTTCCAAGATTTGAACTCGCAGCCTTATGACTGTGGAAGTATGATACATTAAATCCCCGCCGACCATCCAGTAAAGAGCCAAAAGACACCCACATGACTCTGTTCTTTACCCAACTGTCTTGCCATAGTCGTCCAAAATGGAAAATATTGGAAAAAGAATAATAATAATAATAATTCCATTAATTAAGCTCTGCCAATTTCTGCTCTCTTACCACCTTCCCATCCTAGTCCATAAATAGAGGCTTCGGCTCATCCACAACCTCCCACTCCCTCCTCTGTCTCTCACTTTCTCCCACCATTTTTAGTCTCTCTCTCTCTCTTGTAAGGTTCCCTCGTTTCTGGTTTGGTTTATCAGAAGTTTTAATTGGTAAACCAGACCGACATTGCTCATTGTTTCTCCATTCCTTCGACCACTCTGTGTGCGTTAGTGGCGTGAAACGTCACTGTTTCGTAATTTCCTTTTCTGCTTCACGGCAGATCCGTCTTTATCTGCTCTTTGTGAAACGAATATAACAGAGTGTAGTGTGCATCTTCGGGTATCTTTCTCTATGTTGTCGTATGCGTCAATGGAGAAGTTTATGAGGCTCGTTTCAATGGCTACTCTGATTCTGCTCCTCTGTTTTCCCGTTGCTCTTGCTTCCCATGACTATGGCCAAGCTTTGAGTAAAAGCATTCTCTTCTTTGAAGCTCAAAGATCTGGTTATCTTCCCCATAACCAGAGAGTTACCTGGAGAGCTAATTCTGGTCTTAATGATGGCAAAGCTAGCGGGGTACGTTCAAGTTTCAATTTGTTAGAGAGTTTTCTTTAGCATGTTATCTCAACGTTAATTACCAATATTAAAATTGCTTGCAAATTTCAGGTGGACCTGGTTGGAGGGTACTATGATGCCGGTGACAATGTAAAGTTTGGGCTACCCATGGCATTCACAGTCACAATGATGTCTTGGAGCATAATAGAGTACGGGAAGCAGATGGGTGCGAATGGTGAACTTGGTCATGCCATGGAAGCCGTCAAATGGGGAACTGACTACTTTATTAAAGCTCACCCAGAACCTTATGTTCTTTACGGGGAGGTAATCTCCTATTCTTTTCAACAAACTATTGTTTATTACAGTGGTCTTTTCACCTTTTTACCTCGGTTGTGGAATTTTAAGAATTTGTTCTGCTCCACTTTAAAAGGGTAAACTGGATCTTAATCCTATTGCTGGAAAATATCATCTCACATCAAAGCTATTTTATTTTTAATCAAGTAACTTCTTCACCTGTCAAATTTTAATGAATTTGTCGAGAATTGTGGTTGCTCGCTTTCGTTTCTGTCATTTATCATCTGAAGTCGTTAGATGTTGGAAATGACTTTAGTTAGCTCAGTAACGTTAGACCATAAAAACAAATAGTTTTATGACTTTTTTGTCACACTTAACGTTCTTTACCCACTCAGGTGGGAGATGGCAATACCGATCACTACTGCTGGCAAAGACCCGAGGACATGACCACCGACAGGCACGCTTACAAGATAGAGCCAAGCAATCCCGGGTCGGATCTCGCAGGTGAAACGGCTGCTGCAATGGCCGCCGCCTCGATCGTTTTCCGCCACTCTGACCCCGTCTATTCCAATGAGCTTCTCACCCACGCGCATCAGGTAAAAAAGCGTCAGTAGTTACTTTAGCTTTAACTGGGAAGTAACACTAACATGGTGTTACTATGATAAATAGCGACACTTTGACTTGTCAGGAAGGGGTGGGGGACCAGTGAACTGCCTGCCTGCCGGACTGACAATACCGTTTCGCTTGGCTTGTGTAATTCCAATATTTCGAAAAAATGGTTATAACTGTACCTCTACAAACTTTAAGTAAAGAATAAATTGCATGTCAGCTGCATTGAATAAACAGACAAACAAAATATTTTGATTTACTGGATGCAGTAAGCTTAAAATTTATTAATTTTCTTAATTCTACTTATGGATGTTGAAATCTTACACGAAGCGATGTCGTTCTTCCCGATGTTAGTAATAATAATTACACAGTTAAACTTAGGGGTTAATTTGTAAGGTCATTCGGCGCACTTTATGGATCATGGGGGAGACAAGACAGACCACGTAGCCCCCGTCTCGAAAGTCGAAACCTTACAGATTTGGTCTGTCCTGGCCTCTCAGATCACAACCGTCCACATGTTGGCGGAATTTAAACCCTTTCTTTTGTCACGTGACCGCCACGCTTCTCTCGTTTCCTTACGTTACGTTTTACCCTAGCTTTATATTTTTATCTGCCCTTCTCACTTCTGATGTCTCTGTTACTGATTTCAGCTATTCGAATTCGCCGACAAGTACAGAGGCAAATATGACGGCAGCATCACAGTTGCACAAAAATACTACCGATCTGTTAGTGGCTACAATGTAAGGGGGAAAAAATAAAGACAAGCTGGGATTTAATAAGAAGAGAAGATAGATTTGTGATGTTTGCTTGGTTTTGGGATTTGCAGGATGAGTTGCTTTGGGCAGCTGCATGGTTGTACCACGCAACTAACAGTCAATATTACTTGAGCTACCTTGGAAACAACGGAGATTCAATGGGTGGAACTGGCTGGGCCATGACTGAATTTAGTTGGGATGTTAAGTATGCTGGTGTCCAAACTCTAGTTGCCAAGGTTTGTGTCCTGTTTTTCTTTGTCTTGTTCTTATCTCTTAATTTGCATTGACGATTTGTCATTTTATTGTCATGTTGCAGTTCCTGATGCAAGGCCAAGCGGGTCGCTATGCCTCTGTCTTCCAGAAGTACCAGCAGAAAGCTGAGTACTTCTTGTGCTCATGCCTTGGAAAGGGTAGTCAGAATGTTCGGAAGACTCCCGGTGGTCTAATTTTCCGTCAGAGATGGAATAACATGCAGTTTGTCACAAGTGCTTCTTTCTTGGCCACAGTTTACTCTGACTATCTTTCTTCTGCTCGTCGAAGCTTAAGTTGTGCTTCTGGCAATGTAGCACCCTCAGAGCTCCTCTCTTTTGCACAACTCCAGGTAGTTTTATAATCATAAAATCGTTAAGGAAAATTGTTTGCCAACAAAATTGTAAGTTACAACGTTTGATGATGTTCTAAACTAATGGTTCTCAGGTGGATTACATTCTTGGCGACAATCCAAGGGCTACAAGTTACATGGTGGGGTACGGAAACAACTATCCCAAGCAAGTTCACCACCGAGCTTCGTCAATTGTGTCGTATAAGGTTGATTCCAGATTTATAAGCTGCAGAGGAGGCTATGCCACTTGGTTTAGTAGGAAAACAAGTGATCCCAATCTTCTAACTGGTGCACTCGTTGGTGGCCCTGATGCTTATGATAACTTTGCTGATGAAAGAGATAACTACGAACAGACCGAGCCTGCCACCTATAACAATGCTCCTCTTCTTGGCATTTTGGCACGACTACACGGTGGTCATGGTGGATACAATCAGCTTCTTCCAGGTATAGGTTAAATGCGTCAATCACACTCACTAAATTTGAAATTCTTGTTCTATTGCTGGTGTTGATGATGAATATGGTGTACTTTACAGTTGCGGTCCCAGCTCCTACCCAACAAAAACCAGTATCGACTCCCAAAGCGACTCCAGCTCCAGGTAGACTAGTCTTATTTTTTTGAAGGATTTAAGTTTATATTTATACTTCTTGCAAATTAAAATTATTTGCGCTCTTATGCCACGATAGATTAGTTGTTAAATATTTGAACAAACATCATTCACTTGACTTTTTCTCTTCTAGTTGATAGGGAATCTGGATCTAACCCTTGAACTTCCTCTACAGCTTCGGCTTCTATTCCTGTTTCCATTGAGCAGAAGATGACAACTTCATGGAATTACAAGGGAAGAACTTACTACAGATATTCTACCACTGTTACTAACAAGTCTGACAAGACTCTGAAGGATCTTAAGCTCTCAATATCTAAGATTTATGGCCCTTTATGGGGGCTGAAAAAATATGGAAGTTATTATTCCTTTCCATCATGGATCAATTCTCTGCCTTCTGGGAAAAGCCTTGAGTTTGTCTACGTTCATTCTGCTTCTGCCGCAGATGTCTCTGTTTCAAACTACTATCTTGCATAAAAGCAGAAGAAAGTCAATTGGTTAAGAGAGAAAAAGTTAGCCATTGCCTCTTGGTTGAAATGTAAGAGTTGTGCAGATATACCAAAAATGCGGTCCAGAAAGGTGTTCCGGACTCTTCTCTTGGATATTCAACTTGCAGATTGCTTGTGTCTAGGGTTCTAGTTATAGTAGGTCAAATAAGATGAAGCATGAAGGACGAAAGGAGTGAAGAGACGATAAAAAGAGGTCTCATCCTCTTTCCCTTCCGCTTCACCGGTTAGTTATATAGACAGGTGTGCAGGAGTACGATACATAGAGAGAGAGTAACTGAGAAGTGCAAAGAAACATTTCTCATAGATTTCTACAAGTCTTTCCTTTCACTGTACTTGGAAAACACCTTTGGATGGCCATTTCTTGTTCTGATGTTGTAGGCTTTGCAACACTTTCAATTTTCTATTAAAAATTGTCTTTGCTGGAATGAACGTTTATGTTCAAATTACTTTCCTTATAGGGTTCGCGTTTCCAGAGCTGATTCAAGACATCAGTGAACTAGTAACATTTATAATCTTTTCTTTTCTTTTCTTCTGGACATACAATCAAGGCTCAACTAACATCAACTCATTTCTCAACTTTGATTACTACAAAAAAACTGTTACAAGGCTAATGACATGGAATAAAAGATCATGAGCAGTTACTGCTGGGACTTCTTTAGATCAACTACTATGACACTAATATTGTCATTACTCCCTCGACCCATTGCCAATTCGGCTAGCAAGACTGGTGCTTCTGTAGCACAATTTCCTGGTACTCTACCATAGGTTCTATTAGTTTGGCCATTAAAATACCTTTAGACAATCTCGCATGTCATCTCATTGGAAACCACATCCCACAAGCCATCAGTTGCTACAACCAGAGACCCGTCCATTTCAGTTAACTCGGTGAGAGTAACTTCCGGATCAGAGATAACTAATGGCTTCAATGAGGGATCACCTGCAATACATATTCCCTACATATTCATTTCTTTCTAATGTATAAAACAAAATAATTGCAGACTAACTTCGCGTTATATAGTGCCAGTAGCTAAAATGGAACTTAAGTATTCCTTTGTACCTATCGATCTTGAAATATAAGCATTCCTAAAACACCACTTCCTTCCCAGTCAATGGTCTGTCCGCCTGCTGCTTCCATTCTATGCCATTTATCAGGCCTGTCAGGCTGTAGAAAGAATTCAAGTTATTAACGTATATCAAAAGATATTCACATAATCTTTCAGATATTCACGTTATCTTTATTCAACCATCTATTCCTTATAATTACCCTTTAATTTCTCCGAAAAATCATGTACATATATGTTGTGTTAATTTGTCACTTTACTTAAAGATATCTAAGTATGTAAATAAGTGGATGTACATTATATTATTCACATACAAAAATATAGAGAGCATTTTTACATTTTTATTCGAACTCTATTTTTACATTGTATCATAGCCTTCTTTGTAACAAAAGAAATCAAAATTTTGAAGCCTTCTCTATTCTTTCTTTCAAGCATTCTACTTTCGTATTCAGAGTTTCTAAATTTGCTCCAAAAACAATTTGCCACTTATTTCCTCTCCTTGAGCAAATCACAATGATATAAAATCACATCCAGAAGCTTCTCCACGCAACCACACATGCCACCTATAGCCACTAGTTTTAAAAACCTTAGTGGCAGGCTTTTTGGAAGAAGAAGATGACCTAAATGACATCATTTCATTCTAAGGCAAAACTGCGCGATTCAAATCCAAGAAAGGTGATACATGTCAGGGCCACGTAATCTACCACATCATTGCCATGTCATCTGCCACATAACCCAGAATTCTAGTGACCTGACATGCCATCGGCTATGTCACCTGACATGTCACTGACACGTCATTACAGGTTGTTGCCATGTCATCTTCACATGTGTCGTTTCCTTATTTGTCTACATGTCGTCTCTTCCTTTGTTTGGTTCGGTTCTATTCTGTTTGAAAAGAGGTTGACCAACACTTTGATTGCCTAGTTCAGTACATTTTAATTTGGGTTTTCTTCAAGCCAGATCGATTCCTAAGGTTTTTTGATGTTCTAAATCCAAATTTGAGGTTAAAATAACCAAATTTCATCCCTATAAGTACGTTTTCTCTTATTTTATTGTCTTTTTTCACTATGGATACCTTTAAACTTTTCCAATATATTTCCAACCCTATTAATATCATCTTTGATCGCTCCAACTATGATCTTTAGGCTAAAAAAATGTGTAATTTTCTTAAGGGGAGACTCTTGTGGCGTATTGTTACTGAAGAAATACCTAAACCCACTCAAAAGAAAGATGAAGATGTTGACGTATTCACCTAATGATTAGTGGCATGAAATGGAATGAACTATCAAGTCTTAAAATGGTTCCGAAATACATGTGTCAAAGTCATCAAATTTAACTTTCGGTAGTTTGACTTAGCTTATAAGGTATAAAATTTCCTGAAAAATTATTGCTCCATATCGGATGATGTCCACTAATTTCAATTGTATAGGGGACTTCATCGCACACAATAATAACTTGGACAGACAATACACAGTTATGTGTCTGAATTACAAAAACTTTAGGATCAACTGGTACTTGGCAACCCTGTTTGGCCTAATCCTGATGATGCTTCGCTCTACTCAAATCTTTGAGATCGTCAACATATATGGCATTTGCTTATGACTCTCAAGGGTGAATTTGAACTAATTCGCGGTTCTCTTCTTCATAGAAGAACTCTACACAATCTCTACACTGTTATTATCGAGCTCATCTTTGCGGAAATTCGCTTTAATATGCTCCGCATTGAAAATTTTGTTCTATTTACTAATATTGTCCTTGCAACTTATACTTCGTCTCAAACTTCTCACAACTCAGGTAAGAAGTTTTATAAAGGATCTTCCAACTATTGTAAAAAAGCCTAGACAGTACATCTTTGAATGTAGAAAAAGGCTCAAACAAAACTTTAGACATGGTAATTCTTCCAAAGCCTACTTCCACTGTTGTTGCTGCCACTAAGGGGTCAACAAAAAACAACTCTCCCAAATTCTCATTAAAGGATCTACAGGTCCTTCTTCAATAACTTCAACCAAATTCTAGTACAATCTCCTTGTCTACCCTATCTGTCAAATCAGGTACCTCAAAACTCTTGGTATCTCAATTCTGCCGGTTGCAATTATATGACTTCTGACTTTTCTATTCTTGAATCTTTAACAATATCATCTATTCCATAGGTTTCATACTACCGATAATTCTACTATGCATGTCCAACATATAGGTCTTGTTTATACATCCATATTACATTTACCTGAAACTTTTCTTGTTCCCAAACTCTCATTAAACTTCTTTTTTTAGACAATTAAGTGAACTTGGTGTTAACCTATCCTTTTTGAGTCATGGTTGTATTGTGCAGGATCCACAAACAGGCAAGATCCTTGGGGAAGAGCATAAGGTTGGATGACTATTTGAGCTTACTTTACTAAATCGTCCTTCAAAGCTTGTAGTTGGTGTTGTCAACTATATGGAACTCTCGTTTGGGTCATCTTTCTACCTCTAGATTAGGGTCTTTAATCTCTAGCAATAACCTAGGTCAAGTTAAGACTAAACATTTTAATTATGTCCCTTGTCAACTCTCTAAAAATCATGCTTTACCATTTTCTCTCAATGATTCTATCTCTTAACACCTTTTGATCCAATTCATTCTAAAATTTAAGGTCTTGCACCTTGTGAAATTATGGGTGGTATGAACTATTATGTGATCTTTGTTAATGATTTTTCTCACTATACATGGATTTATCTGATGCGCTATAGATCTTAACTATTCTCCATTTACTCTCATTTTGCTAATATGGTTCACGCTCAGTTATCTTGCAAGATTGAAGCATTTCGAACTAATAACGCAATAGAATATAAAGAAATAAATTTTATCAATTTTCTTAACCAACAAGGTACCATCATGTAGGGATCCCGACAAACCTAATCTTAACAAAATAATCTAGCCGAACGTAAACATAGATATATTCTTGATACTACTTGAACCCTTTTTATATCATCTTTTTGTCCTGAAACCCTTTAGAGGGAAGCAACCTTTGCTGCTATCTATACTATTAGTCACATTCCCTCTCATATCATAGGTAATATCTCTCTACATGAGCACTTATTCATGCTCCTAATTATCAGTCTCTCAAAGTTTTTAGTTTTGCATGCTTTGTTTTATTACAACCTCATGAGCACACCAAACTTAAACTTAGAGCACATTTATGTTGTTTTCTAGGGTATGAGATAGAGCACAAAGGATATAGATGTTGGGATCCACTATCTCTAAAACTTCGAATCTCTCGACATATCACTTTTTAGGAACATAAAATGTTCTCAACAATATCAAATTTTCAAGTTATCGAACCCTAACACAAAATATTTTTTGATCCTACTATACTTTTATTTCCTGATATATCTTTTGTAGGTTCGTCTTACAGCTTTAACAACTTAACACAACCGATACCGATTATATTGTGTCTTCTCCGGCTGCAGATCCTCTATCCTCACCAAATAACTCTTCCTCTTCTATTCATTCATGAGAATCTATTGAGTCTCCACAACCCCTTTGTCGATCCTCTTGAGTAAGTCAAACATCTATTCATCTTAAAAACTTCCATGTTTATTTCACTATTGTTTCTCTATATGAATCTCGCACCTATCGTGAGGCCAGCTCTAACCCCTTATAGCAAAAAGCAATGGCGGAAGAATTATAGGTCTCTTCAACACCAACACGTGAGACTTATTGGCTATAAATGAGTTTACAAAATCAAGACTCGAGCTCATGGATTAGTCGAAAGATACAAAGCACAATTGACTGTAAAGAGGTTTACTAAAAAATATGGAGTTGTCTGTGAGGAGATCTTTGCTCCTGTAGCTTGCCTAACTTCAATCGTAGTCTTATTTCCATAGCAACAAGCAAGCATTGGGAATTATTCCAGATGGATGTCTAGAATGCCTTTCTCAATGGTGATCTTCATGAAGAAGTATATATGTAATCTCCACCTAGGTGTGCTTCTCCACCTAATAAAGTTTGTCATCTTCGCAAAGCCTTATATGGCCTTAAGTTTTCTAAATTCAGTTACACTATCAGCCGTCTTGGTTGTAGTTCCAATTCTTACGATCATGCTTTGTTTATCCAAAAAATAGGTCAAGGGTGCACTCTTCTCATTCTATATGTTGATGACATGATAATAACCGATAATGATACTTGGGGGATCGCTACTCTTAAATCCTGTCTTCAGCAACAATTTGAAATGAAAGATTTAGGTCCACTGTATTACATTTTAGGCCTTGAAATATCTCATGTTGATTTAGGCTACTAGTTATCACAAGTCAAGTATGCTATTGATCTTATCTCTCGTACTGGTCTCACTGACACTAAGATTGCTAGCACTCCACTTGACTCTAATGATCATATCTCTACCACTAACGAAGCTCCTCTGAATAATGGTATACTTTATCGACAGCCAGTTGGTAGTCTTATATATCTTATTGTCACTCGTCCAAATATCGCTCATGCAATTCACATTATTAGTCAGTTCATGTCTGCACCTCGTACCACTCACTTTTCTACTGTTGTTTGTATACTCCGATGCATTTGAGAAACTTTGTTTCATGTACTTCACTTCAATAATTTACTTCATTAGATTTATGTGCATACTTAGATGCCAACTGGGCTAGAGCAACTGATCATCGATCTACCACTAGTTATTGTTTCTTTATTGGCACATCTCTCATTTCTTGGCATAGCAAGAAACAAACAATTATCTCTCGCTCAAGCACTGAATCAGAATACCAAGCCCTAATTGACACTACCTCTAAACTTTTATGGTTACAATGGCTACTTCAAGATATCAGTGTCACCTTTTCTTTAGTAGTCCCTCTCTTTTGTGATAACCATATTGCCATACAAATTGCTCACAATGATGTCTTTCATGAACGAACTAAGCATATAGCGATCGATTGTCATCTTATATGTCATCCTATACTTCACGGAACTTTACAACTTGTCCCAATCTTATCTCAAGCACAAATTGCTGATTTTTTTACCTAATCACATTTGCTTCGATGTTTTCAAGTTATTTTCTCCAAACTCAAGTTATCATCTTTACTACCACCTTGAGTTTAAGGGTGGATATTAACGTATATCAACAGATATTCACATAATCTTTATTTAGTCAACTATCCCTTGTAATTAGCCTTTATTTTCTTCTAAAATCATGTACATTTATGCTGTGTTGATTTGTTACTTTAGTTAGAGATACCTAGAGTGTACATCATATTATTCACACACAGAAATGCGGATAACATTGCTATATTTCTTGTTTGTTCTCTAAACAAGTCATTGGGTAAGTCATTCAATCAGTTTCATAACTCAAGTACCTGTGGCAGTGCCAAAACTAACCCTTGCATTTGAGTACTATGAGTAAGCTCATATCATGGAAGTGTTCGCGTGATTATAGTTGCTGATGAACGTTTCAAATGCTATTGATTGCCCCTACATTTAGATCATTCCAAGAACTATTAAATTAGATACTATATACATGTATTTCTTAGGAAAAGGGGACGTTAAAAATTAAAGAAAGTTGCAGTGTAGATAATGCCACGAACATTTTCTAGGTAAATTGACCAAATTTATCTACTTGGTTTAGGCCCTGTTTGTTTCCGTTTCTTTTTTCCGTTTTTCGTTGTGGTTTTCAAAAAAGAAAAAACAATTCATTAAAACACGTTTGGACAAATATAGTTCCCATTTCTTATTTCTAAAAATAAAAAACTGCAATAGATTTATAGAAACGTAAAAAGACATTTTTGTAAAATTTTAAAACATGATTTTTTCTCTCGTAACACCAGAACACAAAAATACTGTTGGGCCCCGTTTCCGAAGCCCAACGATCGCTCCAATTTCATAACATAAGACGTGCTCAAAGCACCCTAAAGGGTTACTTCAATTAACCCTCATCATTTCATCTTCATT